>SJYQ01095545.1:0-23134 GCA_006410935.1 Redunca redunca
TTTTGTTGTTAGCTTTCATAACTACTTCTATACTTATTTTCCTTAGGAAGTAATACACCTTACCTTTGATTGGATAAAGTAAAAGCCTTATATTTAAAATAACTTATTTAAAGCTGACAGGAGGTAAATGAGGTTTACAGTGACCTGGGACTGATGTCTCAGGCTTATTTCAAAGTTGTCTGAGTTCAGATTAGTGGCCCAGATCTAGAATGGGCCTTTTACTTTTTAAGAAGATTGGTCCTTTCATACCAGTCTGAAAATTTTTGTAAGTTTTATCTGTTGTACCTGTTTTTGATATTGGACCTATTGACAGGGAAAATTTGTTAAGCTGATATTAAATGTGACACGATTGTCTTTGTCATCTAACGATTAAAAAAACCAAAACAAAACCCACACGTGTACCAGAACTAACTTAATCCACAGTGCTATTGCCTGTTTTATTCTTACTCAACTTGCCCATATTGCCTTGAGATGACTGATTCTGAACTCTACCATGTATTCAGTACATACCCTTTGGTAGGAAAAGTGGCTAAAAAAGGTAGAATCTGTTTGACTTCAAGGTATGAAGATGTCAAAATTAAACATTGCTTTTCTTTGATTTCTACTTGATAATTTGAAATACTAATGAAAGAGGCAATGAATCCTGATCAATTTAGGAGATAATGATCAATCTGTTCATACCCACAAGTCTAATCAAATTTGTAATTGCTTATGTTCTTAGTTGATTCTTCGAGTAAATATTTTAGCTCCTATTTGGACATATATCTTATCATGAGCCAAACAGGCAAATTGGTTATTTGATATAAATTGTTGAGTTGTTATGAGTGTTCTGAAGAAGAGATCTGGAAAGTGGGAGATGGAGGAGTATCTATAACCTCTTTACATGAAGGAATTTGTTAAAATGATGCTAATATTAAGTCCCCATTCCGTACTAATTCCATCTCAATAAGTTGGGCAGATTAGAACGTGAGCACTGCTGTTTTCATTCATCCTTGTAAGTTACTTAGTACTTTAACTGCACATCAGTAGATCACATTGCTGGACTTGCCAAGTGGTCTCGACCCAGAGTTAGTTCTGGTTACCAACTCTGCTTTCTACTGCTACATAGTTTGATATATTTTTACTAGTTCAGAAGTTTTATACATTTTAATTTTTATTGGAAGAGGGGGTCATAATTTTGAAGAGTTTATTAATTACTTTGAAAATATTGTCTCAGGTACAGAGGGTACAGACGAATGAATACAACAGACATAAAATAATAGGGTTTCTTGCATGATTATTCAGGCGATGTTTTAAAATTATTCTACGTATATATAACTCAGTGCTCCTAGAGATAAGTAATATCCACATTTAAATGAGGAAACTGAGGTACAGAACAGTTAAAGAACTTACTATCCAAGGTTACATAACTGAGAAATGATGGTTTATAATAAGGATTTTATATTGGTTTAAAGGAAGTTCCCTTGACTTGATTGTACCATACAGTATATAGAGCTTCTCTCATAGCTCAGTTGGTAAAGAATCCGCCTGCAATGCAGGAGACCTCAGTTCGATTCCTGGGTCAGGAAGATCCCCTGGAGAAGGGATGGGCTACCCCCTCCAGTGTTCTGGCCTGGAGAATACCATGGACTATACACAAAGAGTTGGACACAACTGAGTGGCTTTCACTTCACTATACAGTATATATCTGCTTAGAATTTAAAAGCACTCTTGGCTTGGGTTCCACTGGGCTTCAAAGGACAGTTAAAGCACTTCCAGTCATGAGAATTTCTTCCAATATGTGTCTAGTATGTGAATACCTTGTTTTAGTTTTGTTAATGCTGATTGCACTTTGACCAGATTATCAGTCCCATGTATGTTTCTCTGCTGTTTGGTCAGATGGTACTATGGATGATGCGATTACTTGAACAGAAGATAGAAATAGGAGTGTATTTGGCTTGGGACCTGTATAACAGTCAGTTCTAGATTGACTTGGTATCTCTGAAGTGAAAAAGTGAGCATAAAGAATGGATGTACTACTACTACAAGGTTGGGTTGGAATCAAGTTCTGAGCCCTGGGCCCACCGAAATTGTTGGTAGAACAGCAGTGTCCAAAATACAGGTTTGTTTAAAATGCATTCAGCTTGAGGTAGGTCTCAGGTAAAGGGAAGTTCCTTTTGGGGTTTTACTGGTTCTCTTGCACCTTTTTGCTTTAAAACGTGTGTGTCCGTGCCCACTCAGTATCTCGCTAGGTTTCTCTCTGGAATTTTCCAAGCAGGAATACTGGAGTGGGATACCATTTTCTCCTCCAAGGGATCTTCCCCACCCAGGGATTGAACCCAAGTCTCTTGTCTCCTGCGTTGGCAGGTGGATGGGTTACCACTGTGGGCTTCCCTGATGGCTCAGACAGTAAAGCATCTGCCTGCAATGCCGGAGACCTGGGTTTGATCCCTGGGTTGGGGAGATCCCTTGGAGAAGGGAAAGGCTACCCATTCCAGTACTTTTGACTGGAGAATTCCATGGACAGAAGCACGCTACAGTCCTTGGGGTCGCAAAGAGTTGGACACAGCTGAACAACTAACACTTGTTATAGTTTTCTTTTTGTTAATCTTTAAAACTTGGCCTTAAGTTTTTGATTGTGCTGCGAGGCTTGTGGGATCTTAGTTTCTCAACCAGAGGTGGAACCCAATCCCTCACAGTGCAAGTATAGCGTTGTAACTGTTGGATTGCCAGAGAACACCCCAAATGTGTAGCTTTTACTGGTTGGCTGTTCCACTGTGAAGCAGCTGTTTTCTGTAAAGGAATATGACTGTAGGCTATATAATCTGTGTAGTAGGTGATAGGGTTTGGCTTTTGGAATAGTGGAATTGGCATGGGTATTGGAAGTCAGGTTTTAACTCCTGCTGCTAAGTCACTTCAGTCGTGTCCGACCCTGTGCCACCCCCTAGACGGCAGCCCACCAGGCTCCCCTGTCCCTGGGATTCTCCAGGCAAGAACACTGGAGTGGGTTGCCATTTCCTTCTCCAATGCAGGAAAGTGAAAAGTGAAGTCGCTCAGTCGTGTCCGACCCTCAGCAACCCCATTGACTGCAGCCTACCAGGCTTCTCCATCCATGGGATTTTCCAGGCAAGAGTACTGTTTAATTCCTAGTTTTTTCATTTTTGTGTTGCTGAGCAAGTTGCTTACTTTTTTCTCTGCAAATAAGAGGAAGGCCTATAAGTCTTACAGAGTAAGCTCTGTAAATGTTACTTTTCTTTCCTTCTCCTTGGAAGTAAGAACAGAATCAACTATACTGGAATGGTAGGTCATTTGATTTCTGGATGTCTAGCTTTTACACAACCACAAAATCAGCTAATGATCTGATTGAATCACTCATTTCCACCTCTTTCTCCATTGGAAGACTTTCTTCATGTTCAGGTTTTCTGGTTAAGGTTTGCCTTCAGTCTTGTTATGAACCCTGTCTTTACATTGAGATCTGTAACACAGTACTGGGTTGAACCTTTTATTGTAAATGTTAATCCTTAGGAATGTTTCTCCTTTAAATCTGGTTTTTTTTCCAGTGTTAGTACAATGATACTGGCTTTTGGTTAAGGATTGTATTTTACTATAAGTGGGATGCAGTTGAATTTTCTTCAATCTGATAGTTCTAAAAGGGAGCCTTTAGTTGATTTATATAATCACTATGATTAGGTTTAATTTTAATTTGTGTGTGTGTGCTTTTTATTTGTCCAACCTGTTTTAGATTGATGTAAAAATAAATATAGTTTCCCCAGTGGCTCAGTGGTAAAGAATCTGCCTGTAGTGTAGAAGTTTCGGGTTTGATCCCTGAGTCGGGAACCCACTCCAGTATTCTTGCCTGGAAAATCCCATGGACAGGATCCTGGTGGGCTCCATTCTATGGGATCACAAGAGTGATCTGTTTCTGAACTTTTGGGGTCACCCTAGAAATTACAACGTGTTTAAGAACAGTAGAGTAATCCATTTCCTCCCCACTTATTCTCACTGCTGACTTAATATTATGGTAGTTTAAGTTTGACACATTGCACAGTGATAATATTCCCTTTAAAATACTTTATTTTGATAGTACGCTAATATCCTTATTGCCTCTCATTTCTTGTGTCTTTCGACCTTCTCTTTGGGATCACTTGCCTTTTGCCTGAAGAATATACTTAATGAATTTATTAATGAGAGTGCTGGAGATATTTTAGCCTGAAAGTACCTGTTTTACCTTCTCAAAGGATGTTTCAGTTGGGTGTATTAGTCTAAGATCTTTAGTTATTCTCAGCACATTGAGCACACAGACCATTCTGTCGTCTTTTGGTGTCTGTTGAAGAGAAAACAGCTGTCAGTCTTAAGCGTTTGACATTAATCTGAGGCTTTTTTCTGAATGCTTTTGAGTTGAGTTCTGTCTTGTCTTGCATTTTCACTCAAGTGTGGGTTTTTTATTTTGCTAACTGGGGTTGTAGGACTTGTCTTCCATTAGTTCTGGAAAATAACTTGGCTATTTATTTCTTCAAATATTCTGTCCATTCTCTCCTCTACTCCTAGAACGTCTATTAAATCTTTGTTAGACTTCTATTGTATCCTAAAATGTCTTTTCCATATTTTTTATTCTCTAGTCTCTGCCATACTTTGGAAGATTTCTACTAAGCTCACTTTCAAACCACTTAATTCTCTCTCCAGCTGTTTGGTTTACTGTTAAACTTGCCCATTTAGTTTGATTGCTGTTATTTTTATTTCTGGAAATTCTGTTTAGTTCTTTTCCAGATTTGCTCTCTTCACCTTTAGTAAATGAGTTTCTTACAGATACTGTTGCAGACACATCTTTTCAAACTTAAAAGGCATGGTTGTTGTTTCTGAGTTTGTGGTCCTTTAGACAGTATTGACGTCTTCCAGAGGATTGACTTCTGTTGCTCTGTCGCTCCTGTTCTTGCAGATGACTTCATGAGCTGTGTGAGGTCTAGCGTGGTGCTCTCACTTACATCTGGTTATGCAGGGGCCTGGGAGTGCTGCTGATGGCTCTAAGCTCACAGCTCGAAGTTTGGGGCACAAGGCTGATGAGGTGGATTGGGGTTTTGTCCTGGAAAACTCGTTTATTATCTCTGAGAACATAGTGCTTTGAGGTTTCTGCTTAATTTGGGAAGGTTGCTATAAAGATTCCCCCGCCTTGGTAAGTCCAGGGCTTTTGGTTTCCGCAGACTGTTTGCATCTGAGGTTGGCAGGATTCCTTTTACCTACCCTTTTCCTCCTTGTTTTGCCTTCAGTTTTGGGTTAGTAATTTCTTATTATCTTACTTTTTAAAACAAATAATTTGATTCTGTACTTTTAATTAGTTTTCATTAGTAGAGTTGGTCTGCATAATCTAGTTTGTCACTTCCAGGAATGGAAAGTTTTCAGATCTCTTAGCAAATTCATGTCTGGTAAGTAAAAATCTCACTGATTTTACTTAAAGTTGTTGACTTGCAGTTAAAAAAAAATCTGTAGATATTAAACTAAACTTGTGGTTTTTGATGTAATCTGATTGCCTGAGACCACCTGTCTCAGAAGCTGGGTTTCTTATTTAGAATTTTTTGTTTTTGTTTTGCATCTACTTTCTCAGACATGTTAGTTTTGAATCTGGGTATGGGAATTGGTCCCTTATTTTTAGTTGTTTAGATTTATTTGTAATTTTAGATTTATGGGAAAGTTGTAGAGATAGCTCAAAGTTCCCATTTGCCCTTTACCCAAAGAATGCTCAAAGTGCCACACAATTGCACTCATCTCACACGCTAGTAATGCTCAAAATTCTCCAAGCCAGGCTTCAGCAATACACGAACCGTGAACTTCCAGATGTTCAAGCTGGTTTTAGAAAAGGCAGAGGAACCAGAGATCAAATTGCCAACATCTGCTGGATCATCAAAAAAGCAAGAGAGTTCCAGAGAAACATCGATTTCTGCTTTATTGACTATGCCAACACCTTTGACTGTGTGGATCCCAATAAACTGTGGAAAATTCTGAGAGCGATGGGAATACCAGACCACCTGACCTGCCTCTTGAGAAACCTGTACGCAGGTCAGGAAGCAACAGTGAGGACTGGACATGGAACAACAGACTGGTTCCAAATAGGAAAAGGAGTATGTCAAGGCTGTATATTGTCACCCTGCTTATTTAACTTCTATGCAGAGTACATCATGAGAAACGCTGGACTGGGAGAAAAGCTGGAATCAAGGTTGCCGGGAGAAATATCAATAACCTCACATATGCAGACGATGCTACCCTTATGGCAGAAAGTGAAGAGCAGCTAAAAAGCCTCTTGATGAAAGTGAAAGAGGAGAGTGAAAAAGTTGGCTTAAAGCTCAACATTCAGAAAATGAAGATCATGGAATCCGGTCCCATCACTTCATGGGAAATAGATGGGAAACAGTGGAAACAGTGTCAGACTTTATTTTGGGGGGCTCCAAAATCACTGCAGATGGTGACTGCAGCTGTGAAATTAAAAGACGCTTACTCCTTGGAAGAAAAGTTATGACCAACCTAGACAGCATATTCAAAAGCAGAGACATTACTTTGCCCACAAAGGTCCATCTAGTCAAGGCTATGGTTTTTCTAGTGATCATGTATGGATGTGAGAGTTGGACTGTGAAGAAAACTGAGTGCCGAAGAATTGGTGCTTTTGAACTGTGGTGTTGGAGAAGACTCTTGAGAGTCCCTTGGACTGCAGGGAGATCCAACCAGTCCATTCTAAAGGAGATCAGCCTTGGTGTTCTTTGGAAGGAATGATGCTAAAGCTGAAACTCCAGTACTCTGGCCACCTCATGCAAAGAGTTGACTGATTGGAAAAGACTGATGCTGGGAGGGATTGGGGGCAGGAGGAGAAGGGGACGACAGAGGATGAGATGGCTGGATGGCATCACCGACTCGGTGGACGTGAGTTTGAGTGAATTCCAGGAGATGGTGATGGACAGGGAGGCCTGGCGTGCTGCGATTCACGGGGTCTCAAAGAGTCGGACACGATTGAGCAACTGAACTGAATTTCCCCTAATGTTAATATCTTACCAGAGTGCATTTGCTGGTCAGTCTGTACATTTATCAGAACTGAAAGAATCTGATTTTAGCTATCATGCCAGCTAATTGTTTTGCGAAGGATAGTTCAAAATGGACAGATTGAAAGAAACTCTGTTGAGTGTTAATTAGATGTCAAACAGATCTTTTACATGAATTTGCTTCTTAATAAGAGAAACTAACGAAGGAACCATTTTCTCCTGTTTTGAAGATGAAATAAGGCCAGAAGTTTGCCTGAGCTAAATTCCCACAAAGCTGTTGTTAACCCAAATGGTCTGACTGCAAAATTAGGCATTGGTGTGTGTGTGTGTGCGCTCAGTCGTGTCTGGCTCTTTGTGACCCCGTGGCAGTCTACAGCCAGGCTTCTCTGTCCGTGGGATTCTCCAGGGAAGAATTCTGGAGTGAGTTGCCATCTCCAGGAGATCCTCCAACCGAGGGATTGAACTCGTATGTCCTGCATTGCAGGCAGATTCTTTACCACTGAGCCATCAGAGAAGCATACTTTAAAAAATAGAAGTGTATATGACCAAGAAATCTATTACTTTAGCCGGAATGGGCAGATTGGAGAAGGCATCTCTGAGGAAATGAATTGCCCTCCTGTTCTATCTTGAATCTCTGTAATAATGCATCAAAACGTTAAGAGTTTGAATTCTAAATGTAATGGCAGCAACGTGGACTCTGAGGGAAACAGTGTAGCCTGTCTTCCCTGAACGTGTTAGAATGTTAACAGAATTTTGAATTCAGAGGTTTTGGGTGTTTCTGTTTTGTTTCATACTTTTTGGTAATTGCTGGATTTAGTAGATTATATATTCAAGGGAGCAAATTCCGAACTGTTAATAAATAGTGTCTGGTTAGGAAAACCTAATAATGCAGTATGAAATGTGAGCTCTCATTCACTTCCAGTCTTTTCTCTCTCATAGACAACTGCTGTTAGGTTTCTGGTGTATTTTTCAGAAATGTCTTATTCATAAGAAAGTATGTGTATGAGAATGGATATTCGTATATACTCAGGTTGGATTTTGCCATACATTCTTTACTCCTGCTTTGTTGCTCTTTCCATATCAACTCAGATCTGCGTCTTTTTTTAAAAAATTATTTTATTTTTGGCTCTGCTGGCCTCTGCTTGCTGTGCAGGCTTTTCTTGTGTGGGCTTCTCAGTGTCGTGGCTTTGGTTGTAGAGCAAGGGCACTGTGGTGTGCAGGCTTCAGTAGCTGCAGCTGGTGGGATCTTCCCAGATCAGGGATCGAACCCGTCTCCTGAGCTGGCAGGTAGACTCCTCACCACTGAGCCACCAGGGAAGTCTTGCTTTTTCTTCTTCTTCTGTGGTGGTTGTTTTTTTAATTGCAAAGCATTCCATTGTATGCATATTCCACACTAGTTTAATTTTGCTGAGTAATTGTAGCTGCTGTATATATGTCTCTCTCTCTCTCTCTCTCTCTCTCTCTCTCTCTCTATATATATATATATAAACTTCATATACTACTCTGAAGGATACAATGCAGTGGTTGGAAAAGGCAGATATAATCCCTGTAATCATGAATGTTACGGTCTGGTCACTGGTGGAAGACAGACCTTAGTCAAATAATCACAATAATCTATAATTACAAACTGGAGGCATCTTATGATGGGAAGAAATGGGACTTTATAAGAGTGTGTGCAACCAAGAAATCTTACTTAGCCAAGATGCACAGACTGGAGAAGGCATCTCTGAAGTAGTCAATGCCAGTCTGTTTTGTCTTGAAGAAGCAAAACTTTGAGCTGAGAGTCAAAGAATATGTAGGACTTGGATTTTAGAAGAACCTATTAGACAAACGTGACATGTGTACAGGCACTTAGATCCTTTACTTCTTTTTTTTCAGGGTAGGTTCTCACAAATTGAATAACCACGTCTGGAGATGGACATGTTTAAGGTGTTTGTTATTCCCATAGCCAAATTGCTCTCCAGAAAGATAACAGTTTATGGAATTCCTTGGTGATGCAGTGGTTAAGAATCTGCCTGCCAATTCAGGGGACATGGGTTTGCTTCCTGGTCCAGAAGGATTCCACATGCCTGGATAAACTCAACCCACCTGCCATGACTGCTAGAGCCGCAACAAGAGAATAGCCCCCACTCACCACAACTAGAGAAGGCCTGTGTGCAGCAGGGAAGACCCAGCACAACCAAAAATAAATAATTAAAGGAAAGAAAATAGTTTATATAAACAGTAGCCATATTTAAGAATGCATATTCACCATAATTATCCCTGCATTGAGAGAAAAACCCTTGCTGATCTGATAAGATCTGAAGCCCACTTGTGTTTCTTTGATTCAATATTTTCGTTATTTTTGAATTAGTATATTTGTAATTTTTTGCTAAGTGTTTTGTTAATGCTGACTTAATTAACCAGCATCGCTAGAGAAATACATCAGTGCTGTTAGAGATTATTTACAGTAAATAGAAAATATTTAAAAATAGAGTAGGCTACAGTAGGAAGAATTATTTCCTTTATAATTGTCTAAAGGATGGATGTTGGATTAGTAATAATGCTCCAAATGATAGCACTTGACTGCTAAAATCAGAAACTCAGTTTTTTAAAGTGAAAAGCGTATTAAGCATATTGATAGGAGGAATCAAATCTTATCACTTTTTGTGAGTGAAAGACTAAGCTTTGGGGACTGCCCTGGTGGTCCAGTGGTTTAGAATCCACTTTGAAATACAAGGGATGTGGGTTCGATCCCTGGTTGTGGAACTGACTCCACGTGCCATGGAGCACAGAAGCCTGCGCTCTGGGGGCCCGGGCCACAGCTGGGGGTCCACGCGTGCCGCACGGCCAACGAGGGCCTGATCATCACGGCTGAGACCCAGTGCAGCCAGATTAATAAGTAAAATGCTTTTTAAAAGATAAAGGTTTTAATTTTTCAAACATTAAAAACTGATTTTAATGGAGTAAGCCTTTTTTTGTTTTGTTTCTCATTAAACTTTTTTAATGGGTCTCAAATTCTGTGACAGATTTTTGGTCATTTCCATTAAAAAGTACTGATTTTAAAAGTTAATAGTTCACAAAACACTCTTCTGAAGGGTTTGCAATGCAGTTACCATTAACCAGGCTTTTACTGTAAAAACTTAAATGGCCAATTGAGACAAACACCACTGATTAAGACTGAGGTGGCACGTATTGGGGGTAATACTCATGTAGCCGTGAGCTCTCTGGGCAGACCTGGTGGCCTTGCCAGTTGCCGGTGCCGCCTCTTGTCCGCTGCTTTGCTAATACTGCCAGCAGCTGCCTGTCTCATGTCACGAGCAGCCAAACAGCCAGGAGGCAGGTAGATAGTCCAGGAGACTCTCAACACACATGGCCTTGCCAGGAATCACATCAGTGATGCAGCATCACCAGATTTCAAGAATTCGGGGCCACCTTCTAGCTTTTTTCCAGAACACTCGGTCTTCAGTTCATCATGTTTGCATTAGAGCTGTGTGACAATCCAGCACTGATTTGGGCCTGGATGGTTCAAGATCGTCACCTGAGCTGTGAAGCCAGCTGCTTCTGTTGGTGGGTCATTTTTGCTGTCACCAGCCACATTGCTACAAAGAACATCTTTGACAGACATGTTCTTGAAGCTCACATTGTCCCCAGAAGGGCCATTACTCAAAGCATCATGGTGCATTTCAGAAGACTTAAGTTGTTTCCTTGACTGGAGCAAGGTGACCACATTGCCAGGCTTGAGAACACGAGGCTCTGTTTGACCCACAGGGACAGTACCAGTACCACCAGTTTTGTAGGCATCCAGGAAGAGCAAACCCAAGGGCTTATCAGTTGGGCAGGTTGGCAGCAGGATGCAGTCTGGAGCTTCAGGCAGTGTGGTTCCGTGGGCGTTGCCCTCTTTATGGGTGACTTGGCATCCCTTGAAAGGCATGGTGGCACTTGGTTCCCGCAGTGTTGCCACCATGCCAACCAGAAATTGGCACAGATGCGTCTGTGTTGGGATTGTAGCCAGTTTTTTTAATGGAGGCTGACTTCCTTAGCAGTTATTTCTTCTGGCTGTAGGGTGGCACAGTGTAGTCCATTTCGTTACCTCCAGTGTAACGAAGGTTCCACACCCAGAGAGGAAGCCAGAAGGGCCTGCTCGTGGGTCTGCCCTTCCTTGGAAACAGCAGCTTCAGATTCCAGCACAGGCGCCCGAGTGTGCCTGTAGTTGTGTTGTGATGACCTCTCTGTGTCCTTGGGGCTTCCTGGGGGCTCAGGGACTAGCTGCTTGCAGTGGGGGAGCTGTGGGTCTGATTCCTGGGTGGAAAGGTCCCCTGGCGGAAATGGCCACCTACTCCAATCTTGCTTGGGAAATCCTGTGAACAGAGGAGCCCAGTGGGCTGTAGTCCATGGCGTCGCAGAAGAGTCTGGCACAACAGGGTGACTGCGTCCCGGGGCGCCAGCTAGGCCGCGGTACTTGCTGGTCTTAAATTGACACAGGGAGATGGCATTGGTGACAGTCACCCGTGTTCAGCTTTCAGGTGGTCCCAGACCCAGGCGCACTGGGAAGAGCCCTTTCCCGTCTTGGCAGCCTCCGTTTCGGACTTTTCAGTGGCTCCCAGGTGAATCCCGCCATCTGAATCTACATGTCCAGTGACAANCATACAAAGAGGCAAGCAGGTCTGTTTGTAACACCCCCTCCCCCAAAAGAAAACCCAAATGTCCATCAACAGCTGAAAACTTAAACATAGAACAGAGTGTATGTTTTCAATGGAATAGCACTATACAATAAAAAGTAATGAACTATGTGGTAAGTACTACAACATAGATAAATCTCATTCTGGATGGGAAAAGCCAGACCAAGGGGGAAAGTACATACTCTATGATGCCATTTCTATAAAATTCCAGCTATAGTGACAGAAGGCAGAGCAACTCTTGCTTGGGATGGGAGGCCGGAAGGGGAGAAGGGAGGTATTCTAACAAGGCAGAGGTGTATTCGTTATCGTGACTTTGATGGTTTCATGGAGAGAGATATATATATATATATATTCATCAGAACTCAAGAGTACTGGGAGGTACTAAGCAGCCCCAAAATTGACCATTCATGGTTAAAGGAATTTGAATAAAGACTCTTTGTATTAACTCTTCCTGTGATTGTAGCATACCTCAGATTCTTTTAGCCAGCAGTGCTGCTGTAAAAATCCTTGCCCAATAGATTCTGAATGCCAGGTAGTAACTTTCTTGTTTTAAGTAGCATCCTCTGAAAATTACTTCACTGACTAGTGTCAGTGTTCCACCTCCCTGCCCCTGATTTTAATGGGTGTGTGTGTGCGCGCGCGCGCACACGTATTAAATAGCTTTAGCATGGTATTGATTTAAAGAGTTTTGGTTTCAGGTGTTTTTACTGGTTTTAAATAAATTGTATGTTTTCTTTTTTTAACATTGATATTTCTCTCCATAGATATTTGGCATTTGTACAACATGGCAGACATCGACAAGTAAGTGACAGAAAGTTGGTTCTTTTTTCCAGAGATTTGGCTTCACTGTGTACTGTGTGATTTAATTAACAGCAGTACTAATTATGTATTATGAAAATGTATGGTAATGACTAATGCTTAGTACCTACTATTTTAAAAGTTGGGTACAGTGTATCCAAGACGAAATATAGTATACATAATCGCTGTCATAAATATAGTAAACCATTTGTCGGTGTTTATTCTTAGGAAAGTGCTGAGCACAGTAATGAGTCATAAATATTTGGGGAATTCGTTTTTTACCATTTCTCAAAAATTTTACTACTTGCATTGTAAAGTATCATACATAAAGATAAGTTTATAAAATTTAACGTGTGGAGTTGAAAGAACAAGAGGACACTTGTGTACAAGTTGTTAAGAGTTGCAGCATTCCTCTTAGAAGCCCTGTGTGACCCTTCTCAATCGCGTCCTCCTCTTCTTTCCAGACATGTCAGTACTATCCTGGCTTTGTCTGGTTCGCTTCTATGTTTTTCTGTAGAGTTTCAGCACCTACAAATTCTTAATTAATTAGTATTTACTTTTGAAACTCTTAAATGGCAGTCACTACCTTAGCTGTGTAAAGGAAAGTTGCAGTATAGCTGAGGAGTCAAAAGTAGGAAAATGAGACTGTCTGGGCCATGGTCTGCCTTCAGCGTTCCTGAGTCTTTACAAAGGCTTATTTTGAAGAAGTCACTGGGCAAGGCCATACATCCTGGAAACATAGGTTTATTGATGTCGGCATCTAGCAGGCTTCTAGTGTGGAAGGATGTCTTGTGGAAGTATGGTCAAGGAGAATGGGATGAGCTGCACTATCTGTGCTGTTTGTAATTCCGTGGTAGTCTGCCAACTCAAAGGAGTAGGTAAAACAGCCTTTCAGGATGAGGGGGTTATAATGTGATTATTCACAGCTGTTGTAGGCAGCAGGGCATGGAGGTGGGAGGGCAGGAAAGTTGATTACAAGGGCAGCACGTTCACGAACTTCTAAGAATCTGGCCAGTCCTCCCATGCACACTGTCTTCGCTAAAAGGAGACGTGTGGGTGTCAGTGCTAATGGCTTTCAAAATGATGGCCTCCTGAGTCACTGCCCCGGTGTGGATTGCTGGACCGTGGCTTCACACTTGGCATTGTGGATTTATTTTGTCTTCCTGGGGTTTCTTTTTCTCCTCTCTGGAATTTGCTATATCCCATGTTTTCTTTTTTTGTACTTTTGGTTTAGCACCTTCTTGGAAGAGTACAAGGGAAGTGAATTGTTTTGAGATGGCAAGACTGAAAATGACTGTTTTACCCTTCTGCTTGATAGTTTGGATATAGCATTCTAATTTGGGAATCACTTTTCTTTAGAATTTTGAAGGCATTGCTCCATTGTCAGCTTGCTTCCAGTGTTGAATTTCAAAGTTGTCATAATTCTTAATCACTTGCTTGTGATACTTTTAAATAAATACAGACATATATATCTATTTCTGGAAGCTACTCGGGCTTCAAGAGTTCAAAAATTTTTACATTGTTAGGCTTTTGTGCTTCTCTCTTGTGTTAGGCACACAGCTGGGGGCCCTGTCAGTCCTGGAACTTGGTATCTGTCAGTTCTGGGATATTCTTGACTTCCTCTGTTGACTGTCTCCTTCCTGTTCGCTGTTCCTGGAACTTCTGTTGGACTGCTGCTTTTTGCTCTAGTTTCTGTCTTTGTCTCTTTGCTCTTCCTTCTGGGCGAAGCAGAAGAAACTATCTTTTAACGCTTGTGTTGAGTTTCTAAATTTCTATTATTTTAGTTTTCAAACATTCCTTTGCTCTCTGTTCCTGTTTTTATAGCATCTTGTTCTTATTTTATTGATTATATCTTTTCTCTGGATATTCATTCCCTTGTATTGTCTGTTCAGTCTTAAATTTTTCTTTCCTGTTTCGGTCTCAGTGTAGGAGGCTTTCCTCAGATAGGAAGTAATACTTGTTTGCTCATTAAGATTTGGGTGCGGGGAATGCATAGTTGAAGGATTTTTTTTTTAAGTTAATTGGAGAGTTTGAGTGTTGGGGAGGGAAGGACTTACCAATTTGGTATTTAATGAATTTAATACCCATTAGGGTGGGTATTTGTTGTGAGAATCCCCAGTGTTAGAATGATAACTTTTTTCCTGGGTTGGTCACATGGGCCAGTGAAGAGTGTTCGGGGGCTAACTTGGGAGAGAGCAGCTACGGAGGAATGTCTGTATTTGGGATTCTAGTATGCTTCTCTCTGTGGTCCTCTAGTCGGAGCTCTCAGTTCCCTTTCCAAAGCAGAACCTATTCTGCTAGAGAGAGAGAGCATCCTAAGATTTAACTGTTGATCAGTTTTTGCTTATCCTCCCTATTTTATTCACCTTCACCACCAGGCCCTAGTTCTAGTTGTATATTTTTAAAGACTGTATATTTTTAAAGCTGGTTCTCAGCTCTACCACTACGGACTTAGATTTCGTTCTCAGTGAATTTGTTGGCTCTTATTTCCCTGTCCTTCAGTATTTGTTTTAAAACTTCTTTATCATAATCTTAGTGGAGATTTTAGAAGGATTAAGATCAGATGATATGTGCAATCTGCCATCTAGCCTTCATTTTGTTTTAATGAAAAAAGAAATAAATTGGTTGTGATAGCTTGATTCTGCCCCCCCCCCATTTACTGTTGGGTGCCTGTGAGCTCTTAGCAGGGTAGGAGGAGAGAGCATCCTTGTTCTTCAAAGCAGGAGTCAGCAGACTGTGAAGGATCTGATCGTGAATATTTTTGGCATTTTGGGCCGTGTGGTCTGTGTTGCAGCTATTCAGCTCTGTTATAGTGCCACCAGGGAAGTTCTGCTGCGCGAAAGAAACCATAGCCAGTAAATGATGTGGCTGTGTTCCAGTAAAACTTTATTTGAAGAATAGAAATGGGCTGGATCTGGCCGAATGGCAAATGTGGACTCTTGTTTTAAAGCTTTAAGGTTTAGATGTTCAATAAGTGATTGAATGAGATGACGCCTGGGGGAAGAGCTGTTCCATATTATCTTTAGTTAGTGACCTTAGCTCTAAATATGCTTAATTTTATAATAAAAGATACTCCCAAAATAATCTGTGTTGCTTCTGATGGGAAGACTGCTTTTCCCCCCTTAGCTGACAGAAACAGATTTCTGTGGAATACAGTTGACCTTTTCTGTAGTAGTTATTGTATGAAAATTAGGTGGTATTTGTTCCTATATGAAAATTAAGTTTTCAAATGCTTTTTTAAGATATGAAAGCACGTAATTTTCTAAATCAAATAATAAAATGTAGAATTACATAAGGAATTGTATGATGATCTTTATATTGACTTAGATATCCCTGTTTTAATACTGGTTGTAATATCATGTTCAAAAACTAGATTTTTAAGATGAAATTGAAAGGCTATTGTTACTTTCTCCTAGTTTTACTCTGAGCATGAAGTAGACTCAGGTCTTCCCCTTGACTTTTACTGTCCTTCCCCATCTCCACTATGAAGTAAAGAAAAAGGAAAGTCCAAAGGTAGATACGGGCTTATGTGGTGGTTCTACAGCTAAGAGAGGTTCAGGAGCCTTCTGTTTTTCCAGACGCCTTTATTTATTCTTAGCTGGAGACTTCTCCAGGATGCCTCATGGTCCCACATGGCTGCTGGAACTAGCCATCATATCCTTGTTGTAGGGGAAGAGCAATACCAAAAAAGCCTCCAGCGTTTACCATCCTATTAAGGAGGATGGTAGAATTCCGCATTGCTTCTCCTTTTCATCTCACTGCCAGAATTTGGTTATATAGCCATATCTAGCTGAAAGGTAGGCTGGAATACGTAGAGTTGTTAGATTGATGTATTATCATCACATATAAAATCAAGTAGGAAGAGTGAAATCAGTAGATACTGAGTTGGAAGCACATACTTTCTGATGTCATATTCTCTGAATCACAACCCATCAAACCATATTTTTAGCTTAAAGTATAAACTTTATATTTGAAAAGCTTTTAAATGAAATTTTAAGTACTTCCAATTTGTACTTATTTACATATGAAGTTTGAAAACTGAATTATCTTCTAGATTTGCTATTTAATATTTTTGAAAGAGGCATATTAANATATGAAGTTGGAAAACTGAATTATCTTCTAGATTTGCTATTTAATATTTTTGAAAGAGGCATATTAACCTAGAAAATGAATTGAAGTTTTCTATAATTTTTTTTTTTTTGGGTAATTGGTACATTTGAACCTTGGTGTGATACTATAATATTGTAGCAAAGAACAGTCTGAACTTGATCAAGATTTGGATGATGTTGAAGAAGTAGAAGAAGAAGAAACTGGTGAAGAAACAAAAATCAAAGGTATTATTTTAAATTACTTTAGGAGCCAGTGATTGCTGGCTCACGTCTTCTAGAGGACAGTAATAAACGGCATTCTCTTTTTGAATACCTGTCCACTTTCCTGACTAGCCACGCCCACAGCAGCAGTTGTGCGTGTGAATGTATGTTTGGGATGGGGAGGGAGAAATGGACAGGAAGAGGGAGATGGAGGTGGAGGAAGGGAGGAAGGTATGGGTCTGGTGACCCATCAGCGGTCACTGTGTGCCCTCTGCTGCTGGTTTGACATCATGTCTTGTCAAACATTTCCCTGTGACTTTTATCTGAATTTGCATTAGGGAGTGGTAGGAGTTGTTGGTATTGGTGGTTCTAAACATTAGCCTAGACTTGAAAATGTTTAACATGTAGAAAATATGTGGTATGTATGTCTGTCTTTTTTTAATCCATTCTAACCAACCAAAAAAAGAACATTTATTAAATGTAGACAAAAATCACTCAATATTTTCTTTAGCAGTTTATTTTTAAAAGGGGCAATAATGGTTAGTGGGGAATTACACTGCTTTAAAGGGGCCAAGAGTATCAAGGTACCAGACGACTTGACTTCCATTCTTAGGCCAGAATGAGGTTTATTGTGAAAAGACTACTGAACTAATGATACAGGACTGTATCATTATGGCCAGTATTGGTACTTCTACAAGTATGTTGGTTATCACAACTGTATGTCATCCAAGAATCAAATTACTATTAGAAATAAATTGATCTTTAAAGACATAAGCTGGGAAATTAATGCAATTTTTTGATAAAGTCTGTATTGACAGAGCAGATAAGATAGCAGAATAGCTTGTTTTGCACAAATCTAGCTTATTTTTGGATGGAGCATAATTTTTAGAGGCCGTTAATAACCAAATTTTGTTTGGCTTTAGTTACAGCCTTTGACTGTCACTATTAACTTTGTTCAGATGCACATAAACACATTGCACAAGCTCAAAGAATCATTCAGGTCATTCATTTGACCGTCTTTCTCCCAGGCTTGAAAGTGTTGCTATTTTTGCCTTTTTCTTATGTGTTGTCTGACTTCAAAGGGTACAGATAGGCATCTGGATGAATCTTTGAACTTCTCAAAATACAAGGTGGGTTCAAATACAAGGTGGGTAAAACACATAGGAAGATAAAGGATAGTGTTCATACTAGTTGTGGCAGTGGCCTTGAGAAGTGGTGTGCCTTAGACATCTTTAGGAACTTGAACTTTTTCTATACGTTAGGTTTTCCTAGAGTGAATTTTCCTTAGCTTGCTATTCGTCTGTACTCATACCAGCGATTTATGGGCTAGTCAGGAAAGCTTCATGATTGGATTGCCCTAATAAAAATAGCATAATACATTTTCATAAAATCCTTCTTTCGATGCCCTTTTGTTTTTTTTTTAAAGCGCGTCAGCTGACTGTTCAGATGATGCAAAATCCTCAGATTCTTGCAGCCCTTCAAGAAAGACTTGATGGTCTGGTAGAAACACCAACAGGATACATTGAAAGGTACACGTTCTTCTTTTTTGTAGTCTGTCTTTCTATAATCAGCATTGCAGGTAAATATTTTTAAGGTCATCTGGGACTTAATGTGTGTCACAGTGGAAAAGCTAATGTTCATCATAGGATTATTAG
Organism: Redunca redunca; assembly: GCA_006410935.1. Classification (NCBI taxonomy): domain Eukaryota; kingdom Metazoa; phylum Chordata; class Mammalia; order Artiodactyla; family Bovidae; genus Redunca; species Redunca redunca. Next base: position 18,426 of record SJYQ01095545.1, read on the forward strand.
GGGTTTAAAATTTTGCTAAGTACCAATTTAGAGTTGGTCTTTTAAAGTTTATTTTGGTTCATCTCCATAGGAAGTATATGAATCTTAAATCATCCCTTAGATTTGTGTAGAGATTTGTTAGAAATGCGGAGAATTAGAAGAAATACAGGCTTCTTATTTATTTCATTGGTGATAAAAGTCGTTAGTAATAACCCAAATATCTTACTCTGCTTTTTTACACAACTTTGATTTTAAGATCTGCCCACATTGCTGTCTGTCTGTATCTCCAGTCAGTAGTTCCTCTGTGTTCCCTGGCTCTCTGTGATGTACGTCCACCACGCTTCACTATATGCTTTTTCTTTCACGGCCATCTGGATTGTCTCCAAGCTCCATCAACACAAATTCCACTGTGATGGTCATCCTGGTGCGTGTCCTCTTAAGGGGCTGTGTGAGAGTTTCTTTGGAGTATGTACTTCCCGGTGGGATTGATAGTTATGGGATATGCAGGCCTTCAGTACTTCAGGATATGTGAAGGTTGATTTAGCCTTGTGTCCTTGCCAGCAGTTGGCATCATTCAGCCTTACAGTTTTTGTCTTTACCAGCCTAAGAGATGCAGGCTCCTTTTGTTTTGTTTGTATTTTCTGATTTTTAATGAATTGACTTTCTTTGCGTGCTAATTGGGAGTGAGCCTTTTAGGTTGCTCATTTTTATGTACCCTTTGGCCCATTCACTTTTGGGGGTTTACTGTCTTTTTTGTTTTGTAGGAGTTCTTATGTATTCTAGATTTTAATCCTTTCTCAGTTTTAGACTTCGTAACTAATTTTTTTGTGTTCTATTAATTTTGTCCATGGTTTCCTCCATTAAATCCCTAATTTTTATGTTCATTAAATTTTTTACCTATGTCTTGTTCTTTTGAAGATGTCTTTTCCTTGCTCCTACATTTCCTATTGACTTGATTAGTTTTATCTTTTACCTTTAGACCATGAATCCTTCTAGAGATCACCCTTCTGTTTCTTAGTAGGTTTTTATAACACTTGACTCCACGGTTCCTTTTTTCCCCCATTTATTTCTGTTACCACTTTTGTTATGTATCAGATTCTTATAAACGCCTTTGTCTCTGAGCGCACTCTTCTTATCTCTCAGCAGCACTCTTCGTTGTTCCTTTGCCTGTTCTTTTGTCATTGTCCCACTTACTGACTAGGGCTCTAGAGTATGTCTTCATATCTGACAGTGAGTTGCTTTCTCCTACCATCTCTCGCCCATCATGGAACACACTCTTAGGATTGATCTTACCATCTGTAGCCCATTATCCCATGTATGGTTGAGGGTGAGTTTATTAGGGTTTTCTTAAAAAACAAACAGAACCCCCACAATAAAGCAACTAAAATTTTGATAGGAATTCCACTATCTTTTTGGTATCCATGTCCTTGTATTTATTCAGATCGTATTCTGTATTTCATTACAAAGTATTCTTAGTTAATTTGTGTTGTTATTGTGGCTGTTATTTTATTTTTTACTGTATTTTCTGATTGACTTTTTCCTGACTCTCGATCTTGTTATTCAGTGTACATGCACATGCACTGTGCGTAGCCGCTGAGTCATGTCCAACTCTCCCATGACCCGCGCACTGGAGTCCCTCAGGCCGGTCGCAAGAGTTCTGGAGTGGGCTGCCGTTTGGGTTGTTCATGATAAAGGAGTGCTGTTGATTAGTATTGCAGTTGATTTTGTGTCCAGAAACCTTGCTGTTCTTGTTGTATAGTAATTTGTTCTTTTATTTTTCCCATAGCCCCAAAGTCTCATCTGCAAACAATGGCAGTTTTAATTCTCATCTTCCACATTATATCACACTCCATGGTAATTTTTCTTTCTTGATAACATTGGCCAGGACTTTAAATATTGTGTTAAGCATTAGCATCAAAATGAGCATTCTAATCTTTACCAGAATTGAATATATAATCTCTTCACTAATTTGGTGTCTGTTGGTGATTTTTTAATGGTCTTTTTGTCCTTTATAGATTCTGATGATCTTTTGACCTTTTCTTTGAATTTACTAATTATATTAAATATATACTTTTGGAAATATGAGTTAGGTAGTTACTTAGGGTAGGTAGTTACTTATAGGTAGTTACCTTATTCACTAGTGAAAAGAGCTTACGTGTGCTGGTAAACTAATGTCTTCAATTTTTCTTGTCAATTGCGGAGCTTTATTTTTTTTAAATATGCATTTTATCTAGTTGTCAAATTTATTAGTATATAGTTCATACTTTTAAAAAATCTAATTGTCCCTTCCATATTCTGTATTTAGTATCTTCATTAGTTTTGTCAGTTGTCTCAATCTTAATGTTTTAAGAACAGCCTTTGATTTTCCATTTTCATGGATTTTTGTTATTGCTTTTTCCCCCCCTTGCCTTTTAACGTTATTTCCTTATTTGGGTTTGCTCTATTCCTCTTTCCAGTTTCTTGATTGCATGTTTAGTTCAAAAAACCTTCAACAGCTATAAAACTTTTTATAAATGTTACAGGTATGTTAAGTGAAGATCTATATGCCGAAGTCAATAGCTTAGGCATATTAGTTGTACTGTTGAGATTCTCTTTATTTCTGTTTATTGATTAATTGGTTTATCGGTTTCTGAGATAGATGTGTAAAAAATCTTCAGTCACTTAATTTACCTCTCTCTTATTATAGTAATATAGCTTATAATCTAATAGCTTTATTTACCCTTATTGATCTCTCAAATTCACCAATAATGTACTTCCTGTGGGCTTCTGTTTTTTTTCCTTCTAGGCAACAGTAAATTTTACCAGTTTTTAATTCACTCATACCTTACGTGACATCTGGATTTTTTTTTCTTTTCTACTTGATCAAAATTTATTATTACTTTTTTTCAAATCAAGAGTTTTTATTGTCTCTTTAAAAAGGTCACAACTGAGTCCATAGAACCCTTGTTTCTGCAGCAGGATCACTGAGATCTTATTCATCAGCCTGTTGAACTGTTTGTTTTTTCAGAAACATAGATACTATCCAAAAATTTTCTGATATCCTTGTTTTTAACTGTGGTGGCTTGCTGAATCAAAGCAGCCGAATTTGACACAAGTTCAATGTCATTTCCTTCAAGAATCAACTCATCTTTATGGGCTTGAGATACTGAACAGGCAACTCCTGCCTCATTCTAACCCTGCGTATGTATTTTTCACCCCAAAAATTTCGAATTTCCACCAGAGAACCATTCTTCGGAATAACAACGTTGATGGGGAAGTGGGCATAGACCGACCTCATCTTGTAACGGAAGCCAGTGTAACACCCTTGATCATGTTCTGTACGTTACTACAGATTGTGCCAACAGTAGCCAGTTCCTTTCTGTTTCCCCACCATTTGTCAGCGTGGAGCCTCTTTTTCTTTCCAAGGAGACTGAGTTCTACATTGATGTGATTGAAGTCCCTCCGCAGGGTGCCTCTGGGGCCCTTCACAACTGTCCGTCCCTTCAAGTTAGTGTCGACATTTTCTGGGATATTGACAGTCTGACTGCTGAGAATGGTCTTTATTCTCGCAGTAGATGTGGCAAAGAGCCAAAATTATTTTTAATGAATACGAGTGTGGCATATTTCTGGAAGCCTCATAGGCAATTTTTATTTTACCTTCATATCTGAAATTTTACTTGGTCTTCATATCAGAAAATTTTAGGTTCAAAGTCTTAAATATCTTAAACATTCACTTCATTTTATTTTCTTCTATACTGTATATTCTTGTGTTTCCTTTGAAGCCTGATGTCACTTTGATTCCTTTTCCTTTATAGGTTATTTGCTTTAACACCTTTAGAATTTACTTTTGTCTTTGATAGTTATATGTCTCAGTGCTTTGAGTAAGGATTTTCATATTTCTTTCACTCTGAGAAATTTATTATACTCATTGCTTCAGATAATCCACCTCCCTTCTCTTTTTCAGCTGTTGTTAACATTTGTCATCCATGTCTCCATATCTTATAGTTTTTCTGTCCTTACCACTGCCTGTCTGAGAGCTTTTAAATCTCATGGATTTTCTTCCTTCAGTTGAACCTCTGTTGTTTATCCTATTTGTTGGTTGTTTTCGTTACTGTATTTCTAATACTTAGTATTCCCACCTTGTTTTAAGAGTTCTTGGTCCTGTTTCATAGTATCTATCCTCCTTCATCCCTTTAAATATATATTTACATTCTTGTTTAAATCCTTCATCTGTCTAATAATGCTTCAGATGGTAAACATTTCATTCTTTCGTAGTACACTGGAACTGTCCAGTTATTCTGATCTTATTTCTGTGGCTCACTGGGTGATATCAGTTACTCCTGTGAGCATCGAGGGAGAGATGGCAGTTAGACTTTGGTTTTGACAGTCTCATGGGGTTTAGAGAGAGGGGCCAGGATGAACCTGAGGAGAGCCCAGTCACCTCAGTTTCATGGGGTTTAGAGAGAGGGGGCAGGATGAACCTGAGGAGAGCCCAGTCACCTCAGTTTCATGGGGTTTAGAGAGAGGGGGCAGGATGAACACGAGGAGAGCCCAGTCACCTCAGCCTCATGGGGTTTAGAGAGGGGGGGCAGGATGAACCTGAGGAGAGCCCAGTCACCTCAGTTTCATGGGGTTTTGAGAGAGAGGGCAGGATGAACCTGAGGAGAGCCCAGTCACCTCAGCCTCATGAGGTTTGGTGCGGGGGCAGGATGAGCCTGAGGAGAGCCCAGTCACCTCAGTTTCATGGGGTT
>SJYQ01095545.1:23242-94320 GCA_006410935.1 Redunca redunca
CAGGATGAGCCTGAGGAGAGCCCAGTCACCTCAGTCTCCTGGGGTTTAGGGGGGGGGGGGCAGGATGAGCCTGAGGAGAGCCCAGTCACCTCAGTCTCATGGGGTTTAGAGAGAGAGGGGGCAGGATGAGCCTGAGGAGAGCTCCCGTCACCTCAGACTTGTGGGCTGGCAATTGCAGACAGTTTTCTTGGGAGGAAGCAGTCTACTTTGGTTGTAATTGTTGCTTCTGGATTGCAGTAGGGGGAAGAGTGAGTGCTTAACAGCTCTGAGCCCGTCCAGCTTTGGTCAGCTCTTTGTGTTATCCTAAGAACTGGGCTCTGTGAAGGGTGAAGGGGACAGGCAACTAGTGTTGAAAGCAGATGTAGAACTTAAAAGCTTTGCTGCACAAAAGCTTTCTTCCAACTTGATCTCACCGTTACGTACTCTGGTTATCACCACCACCCATCCCTGCCTTTGAAGTTGCAGCCTGCGGTCTTACTCAGAATTTGGTCGTGGGGGGGTGGTGGTGTGTGTGTGTGTGTCTCAGTTTGCTCATGGTGTCATGGCAGGGGGAGTGGGGGGGGTGTGTGTGTGTGTCAGTTTGCTCATGGTGTGTCTGTACGCGCGCATGTGTGTGTGTGTTTGTCAGAGAGAGAGCTGTGGAGCTTCTTGTTTCCATAAAGTTTCTTGGGTTGGTTGGTTTTTTTTGGACATGTGGAGTTGAGGGTAAAGCTAGGTGACCAAGTTCTTTGACTGCCTTGACACTTGATACTTCAGGTTTTTGTTTTCTGTTTGTTTTACTTACCTTTTAAGTGGCTAAATAAGATAATTAATTTGATTACAACAATATGTCTATGGCAGGAGATTTTTTTAGCTTTTGATTTTTTTATTGGAGAATTGTTGATTGTGCTGTGACAGTTTCAGATTGACAGCCAAGGGACTCAGCCATACACACACATGTATCCATTCTCTCCCAAATTCTCCTCTCATCCAGGCTCCACATAACATTGGACAGAGTTCCCTGTGATACAGAGTAGATGCTTGTTGGCTGTCCATTTTAAATCTAGCCATATGTACGTGTTGATCCCAAACTTGCTAACTGTCCTTTCCCCTCACTTTCCTTCCTCCCTGACAACCATGAGTTCATTCTTTGTGAGTCTGTTCTGTAAATAAGTTCATATGTATCATTTCTTTTTAGATTCGACTATAAGGGATGTCATACAATATTTCCTCTTCTGTTTGACTTACTTCACCCAGTATGTCAGTCTCTAGGTCCATTCATTATGGCAGGAAATTCTAACCTGGATTTTGGATGGGTTGTACAAACTGCCTGAGTGAATGTTTTTTGGGTGTTAGAGGGATTCGTAAGTTTAGTAATTTCTTGAGGGGCTCATAAACTAGGTGTGTATATTGTTTAAGAAAAAAAATGTCCCACAGTGGATCATATCAATTATACTTCGGGAAAGCTGTTATTTTAAAAATCCCCTTCCCCTCTTCATAAAATACTATGTACTTCTTTAATGTAATTTCAAATTCCAAATTAAATATTGAGACTAGAAAAAAAATAATGCTGTAGGATACTATTCTTTTTCCAGAAAGAGATATGGTCCCCTCCTTTCCCCTAATAATAATAGACAAAGGTGAGATATGCAGTTGACCCTTGAATAAGGAACTAATCAGTGTATAACTTTATACATAGTGCATAACAGTATATAAAGAGTTGCCCTTTGTATCGGATTCCTCCATTTCCACGGATTCAACCAGCCACACACTGTATGGTACTGTAGTATTTACTATTGAAAAATGTCTGCATATAAGTGATTCAAACCTGTGTTCAAGGGTCAACTGTACATATTTTATTTGTGTTTATTCAGTGATTTTGGCATGCCTTGTGGCATGTGGGATCTTAGTTCCCTGACCAGGGATCGAACCTGTGTCCCCTGCAGTGGAAGCTCAGAGTCCTAACCACTGGACTGCCAGGGAATTCTCTCCATTGTTCATATTTTAAAAAAATAATTCAGGTTATCAGGATAGTCAGTTCATGACTTTTTAACTGTGTGAGATAGACTGTTTCACACCTGAGATTCCAGCACTGACAAGCTCAGTGCTAAGGTTTGATTACAATGAAAGATGTAGGATTTGTGATACAATTTACATTTTCTTATTAGTTTAAATTTGCTGCCTGGTTAAATTTGCTCTTTTGAAATGCTTAATGGTCATGAGGTCTGTATTTGAATGTAACTTTTGCTTCACATAGGAAACCTGCCATTCACTAAAGGCTTCCCAGGTGGCTTAGTGGTAAAGAATCTGCCTGCCTATTCAGGAGACCCGGGTTCGATCCCTGAGCTGGGAAGATCCCCAGAGGAGGAAATGACAACCCATTCCAGTATTTTTGCCAGGAGAGTCCGTCCCACGGGCAGAGGAGCCTGGCAGGCTGCAGTCCATGGGGTTGCAAAGAATTGGACATAAATGAGCATGCATGTTGCTAACTATGAGCGTCATTCACTAACTTTTATGCTTTAGTTTCAATATGATAAAAGTGACTTGTGTTTTACTGTGATGCTGTATAACTGGTATTTTCTAACCTTTCAGCTTGCCTAGGGTAGTTAAAAGACGAGTGAATGCTCTCAAAAACCTTCAAGTTAAATGTGCACAGATAGAAGCTAAATTCTATGAGGAAGTTCATGATCTTGAAAGAAAGTATGCTGTTCTTTATCAGCCTCTGTTTGATAAGGTAATGCTTTCTAATAATTTATCTAAAGTTAAAGTAGATAATAAAGCTTTGAAAATATAAACAAACTTTTGTTAGACCTCTTAGCAAAATGGTTACTAAGGATAGTTAGGGAAACTATCAGTAATAACAGTTCAGCTTGTGGTATGAAGTCATTAAATCTATGAGTGTTAATGAGAGAAAAGTTCTAGCTTGGATGCCAGAGTTTTTATGCAATTTTTTTTTTTTTTTTTTTATCGTTTCAGCGATTTGAGATCATTAATGCCATTTATGAACCTACAGAAGAAGAATGTGAATGGAAACCAGATGAGGAAGATGAAATTTCGGTTGGTATTATCTTTAGTGTGTTTTTATACTTTGGGAATATTTCTTTTATGGTGAGATGGATATGAGTGCAGATGAGCCACTGTTAGCCTGGCACTGTCTAGACCCAAATTTACTTTTTCCTTGTATTTTTATAGTACTTAAAGTTTATAGATTTATATAAACTTTTACTTTGAACTTCCTTATGACATACGAAAGGATTGTTCCCGTTTTTTGAGTGGAGGTGAAGGCTTCAAAGTGACCTGCCCACCTTTGTAGATGGCAGAGCTATGACACAGATCCGTGCCCTGTTCGTGATCGCATTTCTCCGGTGTTCATATTCTAACCTTGATTAAGAGAATATATTTTAATTAAGAAAACCAGTGAGTGAGGCAGTAAACGAGGTTTATGTTTTTTTGCTTTTTCTCTTTACTATGCTTAAGTCTTTTTTTTTTTTTCCATGAAGCTAAAATTTTTTTCTCTACATCTCAAAAGTAGTTTTCTTTTGGGAGGGATATGGTATAGTAAATATTTATAGAAGTAAAAGTTTGCTGTGGGTAATAGCAGTGTTTACACAGTTAGACTAGAATTTCTTTGGCTGAATGTTAGAATTAGTTGAAGGTTTGTTGGGTCTTGAATGTAAAACATCTTACCAAGATGTCTAATCTAGGTATCCAGCATTCATTAATGCTATCTTTTATTAAGGAGGAGCTAAAAGAAAAGGCCAAGATTGAAGATGAGAAAAAGGATGAAGAAAAAGAAGATCCCAAGGGAATTCCTGAGTTTTGGTTGACCGTTTTTAAGAATGTTGACTTGCTCAGTGATATGGTTCAGGTAATTTTATTCATAAAATACCGGTTTACCTCAAAGAGTAAACCTGTGGAATTTAAATGACTGTGATGACTGGTCTCTGTATTGTTGACTTTTATAGAATGATTGCCTTTGAGGGGAAAAGAGGGCTCCAAGGCTTATGGGAATCTTAGTTCCCCGATGAGGGATCAAACCTGGGCCCTTGACGGCTGAAGCACAGAAACCTAACCACTGGACTGCAAGGGAATTCCCATGATGGCTTTCTTTTGAAAGAGCTGTTGTTGGTAGAAGGGGAATTGCAGCTTTTTAATCTTTTTTTTTTTTTTTTTTTAATTTAAAGGAACATGATGAGCCTATTCTGAAGCACTTGAAAGATATTAAAGTGAAGTTCTCAGATGCTGGTCAACCTATGGTAAAAGAATCTTGAAATATTTCCAGTTTTGTAGCATTAGATGTTTACATAGTAGATCAGTGGAACTTTCTAAAGAAAGGTGACATTCAACAATTAGACAAGGGAGTGAGAAGAAGTTGAAAATGATATTTGGTACTTTCAGTTGTTAGAGTTCGCATGTTGTTAGTTGTGATGCTGTATTTATTCCTTATCGTCCTCTGATTGTAAAAATCATCCATTTTTGATACTGAATTTAAAATGTATTAAAAATGACAGCAAAGTAACATGAATAAGAAAGTGCTTATTCTGTATTAAAAAACATGTGTCTGGAAAGTAAATAGAACAGAAGGTGTTAGAGCGTTCTTCTTCATTATGGAAGATCAGCCAACAGCTTTTCCCTGAAACCGCCAGGTTTATGGAAAGCATGGGCAAAGGTTCTGTGGGCTGTAGGTTCTTCTATTACATGTGCTAAGGTTGGGCCTTTTCTCTGTCAGTCTAAGATTGAAAGTCCTCTCTGGGGAGATGGAGGGAAGAAAGGAGAGATTGTTCAGCTGTACCTAAGCTATTTCATAAACATGTTACTAAACAGTATAAGCTGAACTGAGTTTTGCTCAGTTTATTTGGTGCCATATATTGCTTTTAAGGTAAATGGGGATTTACATGACTTTCCCAGAATAGGACTTTGTCACTTAAAATTTTATGTTTATAGAAATCATACATTAAGCTTTATTTACTAAAGCATTGAAATTTTATCATGTAAAAATTTAATGTTTTTTGTTTTTTTTTTAAGAGTTTTGTCTTAGAGTTTCACTTTGAACCCAATGAATATTTCACAAATGAAGTGTTGACAAAGACATATAGGATGAGGTCAGAACCAGATGATTCTGATCCCTTTTCTTTTGATGGACCAGAAATTATGGGTTGTACAGGGTGAGTTTCATTTTACTACTTTAATAGAATGCTACATCTGTTTTTGTTTTACTTACGATTTGTGATATTTATTTTTTAGTCTGTCTGCTAGGTACACACATACATAGTTTATCTCCAAATATTTCAGTAAAATGTTTTCTGAGAAGAGCTTAACCATTTTTGCATGATTCTCCATGGACCATAATAGATATTTTTCCAAAGGAGTACACATTTAAATGTATTGTGAGTTTGTGGTAATTATAAATACACTGAAAAAATTTGTTGAGAAATAAAACTTTTCTTGTCTATACTGCTACAGAAAGCAGCACAAATTTCCCCTCTAAAATTGGAAAATAAAACATTTACTTAGAAAAATGTCAGCTTTCAAGCAATTGAAAGTAAATGCATTGTGATAGACATTCTTTTCTCTTTGTTTTGGAAGGTGCCAGATAGATTGGAAAAAAGGAAAGAATGTCACTTTGAAAACTATTAAGAAGAAGCAGAAACACAAGGGACGTGGGACAGTTCGTACTGTGACCAAAACAGTTTCTAATGACTCTTTCTTTAATTTTTTTGCCCCTCCTGAAGGTAAATAGTGTTTTGCTTTGAGTATTTATGGTTGTTTTCCTATGAGCTCTGTTTAACTTTTTACTCATCTGGATTTCTTTTCTCAATTTTGCAGTTCCTGAGAGTGGAGATCTGGTAAGTTGAATTGTTTACTATATATAAAATTAGAAGACTGGTTCTCAAATGTGAGGAGTGGGGAAGTGGCCGCCAGTATTTTGTACTGAGGCTTGTAATGCAGAAAAGAGGACCTTTACACATCTGAAAAATTACTCCATTGAAAATGCTTTTGCTGCTTCCACTGAGAAATGGTGGGAGGCTAAAGATTTTCTTTTCTTTTGAGACTTGCAAATACTGATATGAGGGATTCAAGTTTTCAAACTATTAAGTTTTCTTCCTTATTGAAAATGGAGTGTATTAAGTCATTTATACTATTTAGAAAACACTAACCACATTCTGCTTAGATTTCTTTCCAGTAGAAATGTGGTTATTTTATATATGTTGATCATATAGCTGAAATGTCCTTGGCATACAGCCTGGAATGAGGAACAGCCTTAAAGAAATCTATACATGCAGGCTAGACATGTTTTGAATTTGGCTTAAGTCTGTTACCAAGTATTGATGGTAACAAAAAACAGTCTTGAGTAGTTACGGATAGGACATCTCTCTCTGTGATTAGAATTTTTCCTTGAAAGTCTTCTCCCCTAACCCTTTGGTATTTTGTTGGGATTGTGTTGATGGATCAAAAATAAACATTCAGGATTTCACAGAATATTTACTCATTGTTTAGTATCACAGAATGGGAACTTTAGTCTTAGAGAATAATTTTAATTGTGAGTAATGTCAGCAGCATTTCGGTGCTGTACTTTGCCATTAAGTAGTAATCTGAGACTGACTTAGTCTTTATCAAGTCGGACTTCGTGACATTTGGCACTACCCAGCTGCTTGGATAAGTCTCTTTCAGGAAGTATGAGGTGATCCTCTCTGGTCTATATTATGTGCCATATACATAATTTTATTTATAAGAACCTAAGATCCTTCCTTTTATTCCATTTGGTGTTTTCAATAAAATCTTTAAAAGAAAAATGCCGTCGTATAGCGAAGTTGCTATTGTTAACTCTTAAACTAGAGGAAACTAAGCAATGATCAGTAGGCACACTGACTTCCTAACATTTTCTTTTTATTAAAAACCTGTAAGCCTAAGGCACATGTAGAAGACCATTTAATCATGCACACGTGAGCTACTTTTAAATGTTTAAAGTGAAGTTGAGAGTTTCTATGAATGATTTAAACCGAGCAGTCCCACATATGCCAAATTTGTTAAGTTATTGCATTTTGTGCTTCTGTATTTCTTTAACAGGATGATGATTCTGAAGCTATCCTCGCTGCAGACTTTGAAATTGGTCACTTTTTACGTGAGCGTATAATCCCAAGATCAGTGTTATACTTTACTGGAGAAGCTATTGAAGATGATGACGATGATGTGAGTGAATCCGAATCCTGCAGTGAAATCCGTTGGTGAGGGTGTGGTAGTCAGAACTGGTGAGAGGTTTAATGAATAGATGGAGCTGTTAAAAAGCAAGACAGAATAATTCAAAATTAGGCTCATTACTTATATCCTTTTCAGTAATTTCTTTGAATTGTTTTAAACAGATTCTCTTAGAATCTGTGTTTGGTTTATTGTAGTTTATATTTTCCTACTATTAGGAAGGCTACTTTGAAATAGTAAAACTTCAGTATGTTGGGTTAGTGTTGTAAATCCATTACATGTTTTTGACCAAACACATCATAACCTTGGACATTTTTGAATTCTGATAAAAATCTTTATTAGAAAGCATGGAATTTTTATTCATAGAAATACAAAGGAACAATTTAAGGTAAAAATAGGTTGTTCTCCAGTATTTTGGACATCTTTCTTGTTAAGTGGCAATCATTCAGATAGGCTTTAGGTCCTTTTTTTTTTTTTATAGACAAGTAATATTATTTACAGACAAGTCATAGTTACCTGCTCACACTTTACCCATGATTATCCTGTGTTCTTTATTTTTTAAGTTGTTAAATTTAGATCATGGCACTGAGCTGGGTGATTCATGTAGCTATTGTCCTTGTTTTAATCAGTTGCCAAACGGAAGTATTTTTTCCTTTTTTTAAGACATTAGTGGATACAGTGGTGGATATTAAGTAAATGGTACTTTCAGATGTTAGCTTCTTTCAAACGTCATCTTTTTTCCCTTTTTTAGTATGATGAAGAAGGTGAAGAAGCGGATGAGGTAATGTTTACCAAATGAACAAATAATTCTCTGTTTAACACATTGAGAAGCAAATTGAGTGACTCATGTATTCCATTGGTATATTCATTATTCCATGATATGGGATAAAAACTTTTTTTTTTTTTTGGAAAAACGTGGTTTTAGAATTCTACATCCAACCAATGTATGTATGAGGTTTCAATAAATAAACTGCAAAACTCAGAACACTTTTTTTATTTCAAATAATTCTGTTCTGCTGCAGGGTTATCAGCTCTTTGAAGAAGTCAAAAGCTGCAGTAAACTTTTTCAACGTTGGCTGCAGTAAATCTTTTCAATAAAACCTGTCTGGATGTCTCAAGTTGTGTTGGGAAATTTTTCATATTAGAAGCTTTCAAATTAAATTGCATTGTCACCAAACTCTGTAATCATGAAAAATTTGTTGACTTATAGAGTAACTTGTATTAAATTCTCCCTACATTATGAGCCATTTTTTCCTACTGTGTACCTACTTCATGGATGCATTTTGAACTTTAATATAGGAAGGGGAAGAAGAAGGAGATGAGGAAAATGATCCAGACTTTGACCCAAAGGTGAGCAAAATTAGTGCTGTTTTCTGTTAAATTTAAGGCAGGTTAAGTATGTTTCTGAATATAAAATTTATTTTTGCCCGTTAAAGTCTTTAATAAATGTCTCCTCACTGGCATTTCAACAGTACATGTAATTTCAATGTACCTTTCCTAAGAAACTTATTTTTGGTTCTGACCTTAGGTTTAGGTTTTTCATAGTTTCAGCCTAAATACCCCTAGGATTCTATTTTAACGGTGCCTTATCTTGGGCATTTTTAAGCATTCAAAATTACTTATGCTGGTGTTGTTTGGGATGTTTTCTCTCCTAAGGAAAGCTTGTAAACAGTTTTTAAATCATCTGAATGCAGGAGTACACAGGAACAGGGGAGCAACGCTCTTAGGTTCTCCAGTCACCTCTTCTCCATACCCGAGTCTAGTCTTCCTGTTTCTAGGAAAGTGTCATATCAGGGTTAGGAAAGGACTTTATCTCCTACAAAATGCTGGGCTTATTACCAGGATTCACTTGAAACTTCCAGGTTCTCTTTAATGCATTTATTCATTTGCTTATGCTGTAAAATACCCAGAAGACGCTTTAACCTAGTCATCAGGTAAGAGAGGGTAGTTAAAAAATCAAATATTCTGACATGTCTGAATTGGCCTTAACAGCTAAATATGAATGAAATTAGTATTTTTGAAAGGCAGAAACAATTGGTAATGTGACTTAAGATAATTTGTTTGGCTGTTTTAAGATTATACTTTAGTGTGTTTCACTTTATGTAAAATCAGGACTTTGTTTTAGCATTTTTGTGACTGTAATATTTGAATGAGTAATTTGCTATAATTACTATATCCCTTTTTTAAAATTCGGCAAAAGTTTTGACAGAACAGTGAGATAATGTGTTAATTAAAATAATTATTATTGAAAAATGAACTGAAGCAGATAGAGAAAGATAGATTGACTGTTGTTTTCCTTTAACAGAAGGATCAAAACCCAGCAGAGTGCAAGCAGCAGTGAAGCAGGATGTATGAGGCCCTGAGGATAACCTGCACTGTAATAGCCTAAACACAGCTATTATTTACTTACAGCCTTATGTTTTTGTATTTTCTTGGTAGACTCAGAAGGTTTTTTTAAAGGAAAGGAACTGATATTTTAAAGACCACATTTGTCCTACTTAGCGTTTTAGCTAGTTTCCTGCCAGCTGCACCGAGTGCACAGGACCTCACGCATGTCCGTCCGTTGCTATATAGTTTGGTTCTTCTTGGAATATTCTTATCCTGTAACTGTTAGATTAAAGCTATGAAAATGAACAGAACTGTGAAATGAACCAGATTTTTTTTGTCAGCTTGCTAAGTTTTTTCCTGAAGAACCAAAGTATTTTTTCAGCTGGTTGAATGGGTTTCAGTTTGCTTGCAAGAGCTGTGCCTTTCATTACTTTGTTACAGAAGTACAATGACTTGCATTAAGACAATTCATCGTTCGAAAAGCAAAACTTGTCAAGACAAGTATATGGTTAAGAATTTCCAGTAAGACTACACCTGATAATTTAGATTAACAGGTTTTTGTATGTCAGGTGACATTATTTACTATTAAGAAAAGCTTGTTAACTAATAGTATGGTTATTGGTTATCTTAGGGAGGTGAATAAAACCTAGTATTTTCAGAAGTTATGCCTCATTTTTATTTTAATTGTACTTTTAAAATTTAACCTCCATTAATTAAGCATCTTTTCTTTGTGGTAGGATCTCCCTTCTGCTTCCATGGAAAGGATGAATTTACATCATTTGACAAGCCTATTTCAAGTTTTTTGTTTGTTTGTTTGCTCATTTTTGTTTTTGCATCCTAAAATAAAAATGTCACATAATTTTAGTTCTCAAAAGATAATGTCTTAATTTTGTACTAATTCAGGTAGAAGCAGAGGCCTAGCTTAAATTATGTACCCAGTTTACCATATTACTGAAGAAAAGGGTGCCAAATTTGGAAGTGGTACTATTACATCTACTAATAAGAAAGTATTTTTTAAAAAAGACAGAAAATTCTTAAATGATTTAATGGTTTTCATAGAAAAAGTGAAAGGTTAAATTTCATTCCTTTGGTCATAACTAGACTGAAGGCCCCAAGCCTCTACAGTTAATTCCAGTTCTTATTGCTTAAAGTGTGTCACTTATTTACCCTTGCCTTTTGTTTTACTGTGTATTAAAATGGGTAGTACTGTTGACTTAACTACCTCACAGATGTGTTAAGGCATATTAAGTTAAAATTTATGAAATGTTTCTCAGTTGCATTAAAAGCTCAAAACTTTGGACCTGTTGTACCATAAGTATATGATATTCAGCATCTTAATTATGTCAAGGCTTGATATGAATAGTTAAACTGATGAACCAAGTTTAAGACCCTTTATTCTGGATCCAGTCAGGCAACACTTGCAGATCTTTGTGTGGCTCCTGTTTCAACAGAAGTAGGTAGTGAGCAGCTGTTTCAAGGGGTCCTAGGATTTTTTCCAGCTATTTTAATTTTTGACTATATTGTAGTAAATACTATAGATGTCATGGGACTAAAGTGGAAATAAGACGATTGTTAGAGGGGGGGAATGCCATTAAATTAGGGACTGTAGAGCCACATTTAAAATACCTCAGGCTAAATACTGTTACTTTTGGGGATGAACATTAAAGGTTTGACAGAGTGGACTATTTGGGTTGTAATTTAGGAAAGCCTAGAATTCCTGGTTTTAATAAAATTACATTGGGCTCATTTTTAGAGGTGATAGAGCTTCTGTTTTAAAAACTTAGTATTAAGGTCTTAGAATATAAATACATTTTATTATTTGTATAGTACTATCCATTCCTCCTGAGATTTTAATTAACGACTGGAAATCCTTAACCAATTGCAGTAGTTTATAAAAAATGCCATGAAAACACCTGTTTTTCCTCTTTATTTTCAAAATGATGTTGCTTGTTTTAATTAGACATTCTGCACTGATTTTTTCTTTTTTGTACCCATAGCTCATCTGAACACAGCTTTTTCTGAACTAAAAAATTTTAATCTGAAGATAGAATCCCATTTTTAATAAACTTAAAAGTAGCAGCGAAACCATTCCTTTAGGAAAGAGCTGCTGCCGAGGACAACAGATCTATCTGTTGCGAAGAGAGAGAACTATTTCTTGTTATATCGGGGGAATATGGTCTGCAGAGGAGTTTTTTTTTTTTAAATAAAGTTGGAGTTTCAAGGGATATCAGTGTTCCTCAATGCCATCTCTCCAGTTTCAAAATGGTTTTATTCCATTTTAGAAATCTGACATGTAATTTGAAATCCTTAATAAAATTTGAGTTTAATTTTATAAAATGTACTGGTGATACTTGGGGTCATTTTTGAAAAAGAATAAGTATATATACTTTTTTTTAGAGTGGAGATATTTTGAGTAGGCTATTCTGTGCTTAGGCCATGATGGCCTGTAAAATGTGCAATTTTCAAAGCAGCTTCCCAAGCCCTGCTAGGTGGAGTTTGTTACCGGAAGACTAGAAGGAATTTCATGTTCTGCAGATTATGCTCTCGTTACTACTGATGTTTCTAAAGCCCTTTGAATTCTATCTTTACATTTTCAATTTATAGTTTTCTCTAGTCCAGGCTGTGACTACCAAAAAGTTCTCTCATTTCTTTCTAGAAATGGTAAAATCCCATATGAATACCTCCAAAATAATACACTTAAGATTTTTTTTCTATCTTTATGGTTACTCAAATATGGTAATAAGCAGAGAACAACAGTTCCATAAATTGTTTAACATGGCTCTCTGAAAGTTACCTAGTTCACTGAAGCTGTATTAATATTTACGTGACATAAAAATGTCTTAATAGTGTGAAATTGGCTTGCATAGCAGTACTTTAAAAAATGGGATTCTACCTCATTCCTTTATAACACATTTAATAGCAACACATAAACCTTAAAAAGACACATTAGACTTCATAGAAATATTTTAATTATTCAGTGAACAGATTAATGGTATTGATTGGTAGATAATGAGGTCTTTAACTGAATTAACTTTATATTACTGTTGCTTGTAAAACAGTATGAATTTGTGGGTTATCTTGAGTTGTAGGCCATTCCCATCATTGAATAATAAAACTTAGAATTATTGTTTGAAACCTCATCATACCATGCAGAAATACTAAAACTATTCAGATATTCTTTGCTTGGTTTTAGGGCTTGGTTTAGAATTTGAGTCCTATTTTTAATGAGTTAGTCTTATAAAAATTTTAGCCTTTATATTTTTGACTAAGTCAAGCCAAATGTTGTTTTAAATGTACAGAATTAATGGATAGTATAGAACAAGCGTACATTCTTTATAGGAACCTTAGGAAAAAGAAATCACATGCTAATGTAGTTTTTAATCTGCACTGTATATATGTGAACTGGATTTTGTTTTGAAAATACATGTTTATAATTTAGGTAGTTTGCTACTTAAAGCACTAAGTCTCTAATAGCTGAAAAATAAATGTAAATGATAATGGCAAAATTAACATATATATATATAGTGGTGGTTTTGTATACTAGTTTAAAAATCCAGATGCTAAAAATTTAACTTAGAGGAAAAGCCAAGTTCTTGGACTAATTAAGGTTTGCTTACTTCAGAGAGATGGGAACATCTTTGTTGGGATGTGGAATTACTTTTAAGGATAAATGTTTATTAGAAAAATTGATGTATTCAGTTAATTATATTTTCAAAAATACAATATAAGCTGTATCTTTTGTTTCTTCAGTATACTGTGCTTTGTTTCTCAGCTTTTTAAAAATTTGAGGTATTGACTAATTTTCTTAAGTGTGAAATAAATGAGAAATGGAGCTTAACAACTTAGTAACAATAAATTGCCAGCAGGAAATAAGTTGGTAATCATAGTGCTTAATTTTCATATTGAAAAATGAGTTTGTAGCTTTTGTGGAGCTTTATTATTTTGAAACTCAGCACCTCAGCCTCCTACCTACCTGGCCTTACGCAGGTGCAGTAGCCTCGAGCGCTGCTTTCTCCGCAGTTTGTGGGGTTGCCGCCGCCTCTGCCTCTTGCATCCTGTGAACTGTCTGCTGCTCATAGGTCATACCCAGCGGTTCCATTTCTGCCACCTTGGTTCTTCAGAAAGGCTGCTTTTAAATTAAAAAACAAGTAACTGGGTATAGGTGTTGAAAAATGCCAATGCCAAAAGCGGACAGGTCTCATATCAAGAAGTAGTGGTATTAATACTCATGTTTTTTTATTAATGAACTTCAGGTAATTTTGGTTTAGAAACTTACAGAGTGGTCGTGTCTGCTAAAGTACTCAAGTCCTGTGTCTGCTAAAGCACTCAAGTCGTGTGCTTTTAGCTGGGAGTACAAATTTGTGTAGCAAGGGGTGGAGGATATAGCAGCTGAAGGTGAGCATGGGAACATGAAGTTCTTGAAGTAGGACTGTCCACGGCACCTGAAAGGCAGTAAGAGAGTGGGAGACTTACCGGGACCGACCCATGGGAGGCTCCAAGTGAGGATGGGGATGACTTCAAGACGAGCTGTTCGTAAAGAACATTGGGGCTGGCCAGAGGCTAGGACTAAAGTTAAAGGAAAAATAGATTCAAGGCTATCTGCAACGGATCTGCTTAAATTTCCAGGTTGCTTTTTGTGGGGGAACCCTTATCAATATTGCAACTTTTCTCTAACTCTAAAATTGTAATCGTTAAAAAGAATTCCTACATATTCTTTGATACAAAATTGCCATTTATTGACTTTCTACATAGTTCTAAATTTATGTATATATCTTTTTCCTAAGCTATTTGGCAATGTTGTAGACATTGTGTCCCTTTATCTAAACGCTGTATTTCAGTAGGATGACATTCTTAGAGATCACAGTACACTTAATCAAAATCAAAATTTTACAGCATACAGTTCATTTTGATGCTTAAATCAACTCAGATTCGATCAGTGGTATCCTTTTAAAGCTGGTTCCTGTGTGCTTTCTGTGTGTCCATCATTTGCACACTTGCATACTTTATAGCTCAAAATACAGCTCAAAAAGATTTTCTGTGCTTCAATCTCAAAATTCATTTGCTGAGTCATGTCTGACCCCATGGACTAGCCTGCCGGACTTCTCTGTCCAAGGGGTTCTCCAGGCAAGGCTACCTGAGTGGGTTGCCATTTGCACTGCCCAGGGGATCTCCCTGGGTCAGGGATTGGAACCCGTTTTTCTTGCATTACCTGCATTGCAAGCAAATTCTTTACCACTGAGCCACCAGGGAAGCCCTTTCTGGGTTCATCATGGGCTTTTTTTTGGTCCCGCTTCTGAAACTGTTTGTTTCCCCAAGGATCCCTTATTCCCTTCAGTGGGAGTTATACTTGGAAACCAACTCTAAATGTTGAGTTTGCTTGTTCCTGTGATGTTCTTTTTTCTAGGTCCTTTCAGGAGAGTCTTGGGAAATATAGTAAAACCTTAGTACACACTGAAAACCTCAAAGTTAATCCAACATATTAGGATTTTATTCTAGGCTTACTCCAGTACATAATTGTAATTACCTTCAAACAGGTAGGGTTGGTAATAACTGATCCAGCTGGGAATTATAGGTGAGGTTGCTCCATAGGAATAAGAAACCAGGAATAAAAGTGGAAAAGCTCAGACTTAGACTAAAAACCTTGCAGCCGTAGACAAGTACTGTAACACCCTTCTAATGAGTATGGGAATAAAACGGTTGGTACGTTGGGTAGTAGAATGGTTAAATACAAGTTTCGAGTTCATTTACCACTTGTTCTTTCAGCTTCGTTGTGATGTCTTCATATTCATTGAAGTAGTTCAAGTATATAGAACATGATATGCATATGTTTTGATACATAATGAGCAACTAGTAAACGTGTCTCCTAAACACAAGAAAACCTACAATTTGGTCTGGATCATCTTAGATAGTTGATTCTGACAGTTTCAGAATTATTTGGTTATTTTTTCTGTTTTGATGTTTGGTTGGTTCTAAAGGCAAAATGGCTAAGAGGTGGTCCTCGGTGTACCAAAGAACCCTGAGACTAAGAATGGATAATAAATATAAATCTCTGTCCCCGTTTTGAGGGGTTTTTATGTTATTAAAGGTAAAAATAGAAAAAATAATTGTTACCCTTAATGTCAGTTTTTAAAATTAATATTTTTTAAGTGCTGATTTATTTTCCTTTGTTAAATCCAGAAGTCATGTAGAATAAAATTAAATGAAGTTCGGTTGATACCTCTTGCTCCAAAACTAACAAGCTGTCATGACTCAGCCCATCTGACTCCATCCCTAACATTTTATTTCCCTCGATTCCTGGACATGGCGGGTGGACAATGAGACGGGTATCTGTCTTCAGTCCAGATGTGGTTTTAAACTTGGATCAGGCTTGTTGTCTTTGCTATTCAGTTGGTTTGGTGAGTAGACCCAAAATCTTTAGGACAACTTGGATGTCAGCCACCTGTCCTGTGTAACTTGTGTTTGTGTTCTGTTTCAGTTCTGCTTGGCTGCCTTTTCTTTCACTTATTTCTCCTGAGTCTTGTGTGCATTTATCTCATTAGCTCAACAGCCTCTGTCTGTATTGAATGAACATGTATTTCATTTGGTTTCTTAGTTCTTACCTGGTTTTAACAGTTCAAGAAGTACTACTATAGGAATGTTTGTTCACTACTGGATTCCCTAGCTTCTGGTCTGGGGCCAGGAAGATGATAGGTGTACAGAAAGTTTTTGTACAACAAATGCATCAAACAACTAGGGTTTATCTGGTCGCCTCCCAGTTTACCACCTGTAATACTGAATGGGGCCGTGTAGTAAAGGAAGTGTTTGGTTCTCAGTTCAGTCACTTCAGTCACCCAAGATGCTCTAAGATCCTTGGTAGTTGTCACCTTTCTGCATTCTGACTTGTTTTGAGAAAACAAGTAAAACCACGAAACTGCATGCACTGTGTATATTCTGTCGTCTCAGTGGGAATGTGGAGAGTTGAATGTGGTGGTTGTAGTTAGTATTATAGTACATAACAGAACCACTCTTTAACAAGATTTATTTTTGCTGACTGCACTTGAGTAGTTCATTTTCTCAGAGGGCAACTTTGAAGGCTGGGGACTAGACTCAGGTGGTCAGTGCTGGATGGGACTTCAGCTGGGATGTGGCAAGAACTCTGCCTAGACTTGGCTCCATAGCATGATGGCTGGGTTTTAAGAATTAGTTTTATCATTTTTAAGTCATCTCTTGTGTACTCTATTGGTTACAGTCAAACCCACCAAAGTTTAATGGGAGAGGTCTCACCATCTTGCTGGAGAAATGATAAAGTTTGGGGAAGGTGAGAGGAACTGGAATTTGGTAGTGACCATAGTTTGTCTTTAGAAAATACATTTGGCTGTAATAATATTGATAAAAGCTGCAAAAGTTTCCCAAATATGTTAAAACATGAAGAAAGGTTAAATTATATATTGTATGCCTATCTATGGAGAAAGAATGTTTTACTTTATCATACTGCACTCATAATTCGAATTTATCTGGACCATCAAGTTTATGAAGGTCAGACGTGGTGGCTCAGACAGTAAAGAATCCCCCTGCAGTGTGGGAGATCTGAGTTTGATCCCTGGTTGGGAAGATCCCCTGGAGGAGGGCATAGCTACCCACTCAAGTATTCTTGCCTGGAGAATCCCCATGGACAGAGTTGCTTGGCAGGCTACAGTCCGTGGGGTTGCAAAGATTACCAAATTTACACATAATTAGGTCATTCCGGACCATGATAATGTCAAGCTTGACTGGTAAAAGAACCTTAAATGCTAAGTATAAATGACCATAAAGTTCAGTCACCAAGTCCTGTCCGACTCTGTGACGCCATGAACTGCAGCACTCCAGGCTCTCCTGTCCTGACATTTTTAAGCATAATTTCTGTTGTCATTTCAAAAGTCCACTTTTGAAAGCATCCATCTTGTTGAAAACTGTTTGCCACTGCTAACAAGAGTAAGCAAAAATTGTATGAAAAGAATTGTAATCTGCTAACAAGAGTAAGCAAAAATTGTATGAAAAGAATTGTAATCTAACAGGAACAAAAAGGTAGACAACATTTCTCTGTTGATGTTCAGTCACTCAGTCGTGTCCAGCTCTTTGCGACCCCATGGACTGCAGCACGCCAGGCCTCCCTGTCCATCACCAACTCCTGGAGGTCACCCAAACTCATGTCCATTGAGTTGGTGATGCCATCCAGCCATCTCATCCTCTGTTGTCCCCTTCTCCCGCCTGCAGTCTTTTCCAGCATCAGGGTCTTTGCCAGTGAGTGGGTTCTTTGCGTTAGTATTAGAGTTTCAACTTCAGCATCCGTCCTTCCAGTGAATATTGAGGACCAATTTCCTTTAGGATGGACCGGTTGGATCTCCTTGCAGATGCATATACTATCATACCATAAAGTATGCATTTCTTTTCAAAGGATGGGTATGATCCATAGTTAGAAGTTCAGAAGGAAATTTCATTGCTGTACTGTTTGTATTTCAAACTAGGTAAGAATTTGCATTGTAAATCTTCATCTTTAAAAAAAAAACATGTGTTTTCAGATATTTAAGATAATAGGAATAATGTTTTATTTAGTACTAGTTGAGGATGGTAATTCCCTCTCCATATGTAGGATAAAGGTTAAATAAAAATGTTGCCCAGTTGATCTGGGTTGGAGTGAGTCTGTTAGCGGTTTTGGCCTTTGCCTGTGTTCTCCCCTGTGTGAGTTTCATCCTCTGCTTTGCTGTGTTTGACACATGGCTTCCGTATTTACAGTTGCTTTCTTGTCTGAAATCGCTGCTGCCNATTTTATTAATAGAAGGAAACTGAAGCTGAACCTGAAGGAAACGCAGAACTTCAAGTAAATGCTTAAAAACGAGGTTTTTTTTAATGAATTAAAATTAGAAAGATTCCTCTAAATGAGAAAACATACTGTTTGAAGAACATTAAGGTATCAAGATTCTCAGTTTTTTTAAATTACTGAAACTGTTTTTGAAAGGGAATATGTTTAAGTTTCCAAGTAGTAAAATTAAGTCAATTTTTTCAGAAGTCAAAATATACAACTAAAGAATGAAGTTCAAAATCTAAGTCAAAGGACTTTAATGCTGGTCCAGTGGCTAAGTCTCCACGTTCCCAATGTAGGGGCCTGGGGTTGGATCCCTGGTCAGGAAACTACATCACATGCTGTAACTAAGAATTCCAGTGCTATAAGTAAAGATCCTGAATGCTGCAACTAAGAAATGGCCCAGAAAAATATATATTTTTTAATCTAAGCCTATTTTTAGGATGATTCTTTAATATCAATTGATAGGGAAAGGCTGAACTACAAGTAAAACTTGTAGTTGGCAAAGTTGCGGGGGGGGAGTTATAGTTATTATAGACCCAGAGATTATACATGAACATTCAGCATATCAGTTAATCTTTCTCCCTCCTGACTTATAGCACCAAAAGTTTTGAGTTGCTTGTTTCAGAAAAATGTTCTACAATCCCATCGTTGTTTAAAATAATGCTATTTTTAAGCTTGCTTTGTAGGAGTTGATTTAAATGGAAGAAAGTAGGGAAAACCACTAGACCATTCAGTTATGACCTAAATCAAATCTTTACAGTTATACAGTGGAAGTGACAAATAGATTCAAGGAATTAGATCTGATAGACAGAGTGCCTGAAGAACTATGGATGGAGGTTCGTGACATTGTATGGGAGGTAATGATCAAGACCATCCCCAAGAAAAAGATACGCAAAAGGCAAAATGGTTGTCTAAGGACACCTTACATATAGCTGTGAAAAGAAGAGAAGTGAAAAGCAAAGGAGAAAAGTAGAGATATACCTATCTGAATGCAGACTTCCAAAGAATAGCAAGGAGAGATAAGAAAGACTTTCTCGGTGACCAGTGCAAAGAAATAGAGGGAAAAAATAGGATGGGAAAGACTAGAGATCTCTTCAAGAAAATTAGAGATATAAAAGGAACACTTCATGCAAAGAAGGGCACAATAAAGGACAGAAATGGTATGGACCTAACAGAAGCAGAAGATATTAAGAGGTGGCAAGAATACACAGAAGAACTATACAAAAAAGATCTTCATGACCTAGATAAATGTGATGGTGTGATCACTCACCCAGAGCCAGACATACTAGAATGCTAACTCAAGCGCCCCTTAGGAAAGCATCACTAGAAACTAAGCTAGTGGAGGTGATGGAATTCCAGTTGAACTATTTCAAATCCTGAAAGATGACCCTGTGAAAGTGCTGCACTCAATATGCCAACAAATTTGGAAAACTCAGCTGTGGCCACAGAACTGGAAAAGGTCAGTCTTCATTCCAATCCCAAAGAAAGGCAGTGCCAAAGAATGCTCAGACTACCACACAGTTGCACTTATCTCACACGCTAGCAAAGTAATGCTCAAAATTTTCCACACCAGGCTTCAACAGTACATGAACCATCAACTTCCAGATATTCAAACTGGATTTAGAAAAGGCAGAGGAACCTGAGATCAAACTACCAATATCCACTCGATCATCGAAAAAGCAAGAGAGTTCCAGAAAAATATCTACTTCTGCTTTATTGACTATGCCAAAGCCTTTGACTGTATGGATCACCACAAGCTGTGAAAAATTCTTAAAGAGATGGGAATACCAGACCATCTGACCTGCCCCTTGAGAAATCTGTGTGCAGGTCAAGAAGCAACAGTTAGAACTGGACATGGAACAACAGACTGGTTCCAAATTGGGAAAGGAGTACATCAAGGCTGTATTTTGTCACCCTGTTTATTTAACTTCTGTGCAGAGTACATCATGAGAAATGCTGGGCTGGATGAAGCACAAGCTGGAATCAAGACTGCCAGGAGAAATATCAATAACCTAAGATATGCTGATGACACCACCCCTATGGAAGAAAGCAAAGGAGGACTAAAGAGCCTCTTGATGAAAATGAAAGAGAAGAGTGAGAAAGTTGGCGTAAGACTCAACATTCAGAAAACAAAGATAATGGCATCTGGTCCCATCACTTCATGGCAAATAGATGGGAAAACAATGGAAACAGTGAGAGACTTTATTTAGGGGGACTCCAAAATCACTGCAGATGGTGACTGCAGCCATGAAATTAAAGGATGCTTGCTCCTTGGAAGAAAAGCTATGACCAACCTAGACAGAATATTAAAAAGCAGAGACATTGCTTTGGGAACAAAGGTCCATCTAGTCAAAGCTATGGTTTTTCCAGTAGTCATGTATGGATGTAAGAGTTGGACCATAAAGAAAAGCTGAGTGCTGAAGAATTGATGCTTTTGAACTGTGGTGTTGGAGAAGAGTCTTGAGAGTTCCTTGGACTGCACAGAGATCCAACCAGTCAATCCTAAAGGAAATCAGTCCTGAATATTCATTGGAAGGACTGATGCTGAAGCTGAAATTCCAATACTTTGGCCACCTGATGCGAAGAGTGGACTCCTTGGAAAAGACCCTGATGCTGGGCAAGACTGAAGGCAGAAGGGGATGACATGGGATAAGATGGCTGGATGGCATCACTGACTCAATGCACATGAGTTTGAGCAAGCTCTGGGAGTTGGTGGACAGGGAAGCCTGGCATGCTGCAGTGCATGGGGTCACAAAGTCAGACACGACTGAGTGACTGAACTGACTGTAGGAGTTGTCATTCCTGTGGAGCTTTTGGTCTTTTCCTAAAGTGTCTACTTACCTCTTTTATTATGTTATTGATAAAAATAAACACGTCTTCATCTAATCAGGAGCAGACCAATATAACGTATCTGATTTCTTCTTGAAGACATTCTCCCCAGAACCCACCTTTCCAGGTTTCACCAAAGCTATGTTACCAAGATTTCTTCTCAGCACACTCTGATTCCACTGTTTCACTTTGTTTGATTGTGTCTTTAATTAGTCATCTATTTACTGGACTTTTTCCCTTCGGTAGATTCTTCAAGTAACTTTTTCAGAAAAGTTGAATGGAAAGCAAACAATGCCTTTATTTTGTCTTTGATAATATCGTTAGTTTTAGAATTATAAGAACACAATAGGGACTCACCAATCCTATACACACACAAGCACACATAAAAGCACACTTTCGGGGCATTACAATTTTATCTTCTATTACTCAGGGTTGTTCTTGAGAAGTCTAATACCAACGTGAATCACAGTCTCTCGGAAGTAACCTATTTTTCTGATATTTTTCCTTAGAGATCCCATCTGGTTTTTGTCTCTTCCTTTCATTTGGCAGTGGAAAGCATCTTATATGGAAACTACTGGGACTCCCCTGGCGGTGCAGTGGATAGGAATCTACCTGGCAATGTTGGGAACACAGGTTCAGTCCCTGGTCTGGGAAGATTCCACATGCCTTGGGCAACTAAAGCCCAAGTGCTCTAGGGCCCTCACGTCATAACTAGTGAGCCCCTGTGCCACAAGTACTGAAGCATGTGCTCCCCAACAAGAGAAGCCACTGCAATGGGAACCCCAAGCACCACAACAAAGAGTAGCCCCCACTCACCACAGCTAGACAGAGTCCTTCAGCAACAAAGACCCAGGACCACCAAAAAATAATGCAAAAAAAGCCCTGTAGATGAAACTATCTATATGAAAACTCCGATTATAGACCCAGCACCACCAAAAGAAAATAATTTAAAAAAGAGAAAACTCTAGATGAAACTATCTATATGAAAACTCCAATTGTCATCATCAGTCCAGAAAAATTTCCTGATTTTATTGTCTCCATGCTTCTGTTCTCATTTTTTGAAACAAATGTTGTATCTGATTCTTGGACATCTCCATGATTGTTAACTTTTTCCATGTCTTAGTCTTTTTGGTCTTTGTACTGAGAAATTTCCTCAAGTTTATATTGTGGTTCTTTAATTTAGCCTCCTCAGCATCATTTTTATAAGCCATCTCATTTTACTTCCACATTTTGTTAATTTCTAAGAACCTTCCCATTCTGTCCCCTCTTCACAACAATCTGTTCTTACTTATGGATGCAATAGTTTACCAAGTTCCTGTGAAAGTAGTGATTAGAATTTAACTTTTATTTTTAGCATTACTTAAATTTCCTCTAGGGACTTCCCTGGTGGTCCAGTGGTTAAGAAACCACCTCACAATGCAGGGGATGGGAGTTCAATCCCTGGTTGTGATCTAAGATCCCTCATGCTGTGGGACAACTAAGACCACAGCAAAAGATCCCACATGATGCAACAAAAACCCAGTGTAACCAAATAAAAATACATTTTAAAAATAATTCCAGGTCCAAGTGGTGTTCCTGTGCCTCTTAGGAAAGTCCTCAGATGATGCCGATGTTAACCCCTGGTTAAGAACTACGTACTTATCTAAATGATCAAATGGTCACTACTTGTCTCATAGGTCTGAAGGTGCAACAAAACATTTAAACTTGAAATGAGAGGATGAGTCTGAGGCTAAACACAAGGGAGAAACCCTTATCTTACCCAAAGCTTCTCTGAATTCCAATGTTTTATCCAACTTTGAGACCTATGGGAAATAGTAGGTATTTGAACACAGAATTCTTAAGAAATTGATCATTTCTCAGTCTCCTACACGGTACTATTAGATCCAAGAGGACAGCAATCATCTTTCTGGCTTACCCTTGAGTCCTCAGTGCCTTGCAAAGGCTGACAGGGAAGGCACTCAGATGGTCATTACATGAGTAATGTTATCTTTTAACGTGGTTCACTAACCCCTAAACCATTAGTCACCCTCTTCCGAGTTTATCCCAGTTTGTCGCCTCTCTTAATCTTGGCCCCTTACAATGTTCAGAGCAACAAACAAGTCAGTGCATACATATGTCCATTTAAACACTTCCAGCAGACTTGAACATACTCAGGTCTGAAGCTTTTACTTTTTAGAGTTGCTATAATGGACAACTCGACCCTAGACATGATAAAAGGGTCGTGCTTGGAACCACACATAACTGTTCCTAAAGAAAGCTTTGTGCATGTGATTACTTAGGCCCTCCCGGCTGCATGACTAGAAGTCAAGCTCTCATTTTCGTCTGTAGTGATGTGCTCTCCCTTATTTTCAGTTATTATTAGTCCACCTTAAGATGCCATTGTGAATTTGGCAAAAACAGAGCCTGCTCTCTCTTTGATCCCAATTTCCTAATCACTGCCCTCACTGGCCTGTGTACTAGTGAAAAGGCAAGAGCAATTTACACTGCTTCTATGTATACCTCACGAGATTAGGCTTATCTACAATAGACATTTGCTAACCTAGCTTTTGTATACACCTGGTCTCTCAGTCACACTAATAAAACTTTACAGATCCCTCACTTCCAGTAACTTAAATCATTTTCTATAGCCAGGCATAGTGCTGGATAATATAACTTACCTTTATCTACTCAATTTCCCTCATCCTTCTAAGACCAGCTTAGCAGACACAAATTTCAGATAGCAAAAATGTGACCTTTTAAAATTTCATTTTAAAACGTACAACAATTTATCTTAAATAAGGCAACTGCCAATCAGTTGCAAACTGATGAAAGAAACTACACACTATTTTAAAACCTTCTGTATTCAAACTTGGTTCACATCTCCTGGCAACGATTTTTAAAATCCTTATTTTTGTCTTGTACTTAGTAAAGTTTTCTGTTAACCAAATGTCTATTCTCTTCCCTCAAGAATGTCCAATTCATTGAAGTCTGGAAAGACCGCTCTTCTTCACAAATACAGAGGAGATGTACATATAGACTTTAAAACAACTCAATTCCAAATTCTTTCACTAGATGCCAACACGATTACAACAACATAACCCAAACTTCCTCAGTTAGTATTTTTCAGAGCTAATTTTCAGAATTAATCAAGACAAAGTCTTGTGTTCCATGAATATGTTTCCTTAAGTGACAATTTATAAATTCAATGATTACACATATGTGAGAAACCAGCTCATGCCTGTGACATCTTAACACTGTACAGGTGTTCTGACATCTGCCCCCTCCCTCCATATTTAGTCTCTTTGAAATGACAGGAAAAAAACCAACCAATCACAGGTTTAATGGGTTTAATAAGTTTACCCCTTCAGTTCCTATTTGCAGCACCCAATATTCCTTTGAAACACCAGACAGACCCAGCAGTGGCAAACAGTCAAGATCAACCTCCAGAGTTTAAAAGTTCAGGTTCTCTGAGCATTCTGTGTTGCAGTGGCACTTGTCCGAAATTGGTACCTCCCTATCTTTGGGGAGCTTTAAATGTACCAGTGAAAAAAGCTTTTTCCCCTGCAAGGGGAAGAAAGAAAGTCATTCCTCAAACCCAGTGGAGATCTGGCTGTGAGGTCTTTCTTCTGTCCCATGTCTTCAGGCTTGTGTTTTTGTTTTTTTTTTGCAGTGGAGCAAGAGACCAAAATCTAACCTGAGTTACAAGAAACAAGACAGTGATGGCTATAAAGGGAGTGACCAGGAGCAGCGGAGCCTCCTGTCCCTCCCACATCCAATATATGTGCTTCACAGAAAAACAAAAAAACAGGTCCACAAAACACAACAGCTAAAATTACAAAAATCCATTCATCCAAGGGTGGTGGGAGGCAGAAAGGGAAAATGGAAGGGAAATGGCACAGGGAGAAAGAGTATTCAAATCAGTCCAGGCACGGGGCTGGCAAATGCTAGAAAAGAGCTGCAGAAAAACCTGTGGTCCTTTCAGACTCACCAGTGTTTAAAATCCATACTGGTCGCAGGAAGATTCTGCCTTACGTGCACCAGAGACAAAAATCTGGATTCCTCAGAGAGAAGGGAATGTGGGCAGGGCCCTTGGCAGGGTGGGCCCTGGCTTCCCTGGGAGAGGGTGGAGGTGAGCCAGGAGAAGAGCTGCCACCTTCCGATCCCACCCGGCCCCTCCGGATGGCGGGTGACCGACTCAGCGGCCTGCAGCAGCCTTCAGTTTGGCAGGAGACGGGTGCGGTGAGGGTAATTTTTCTGCAGAAGTGGAGCTGCTCAGGGCCGACTGCAGGTAGACCGTCTTGTGGAAGAGTCTGTTGCTTAAGAAAACCACCAAGGAGAAGAGGCGCAACTGGAAAAGGCTGCAAGGTAAGAGAGACCCAACCTGTTAGACCGGCCAGTTGAGAAAACCTGTTTTAATCATCTGGCCACTTATTTGACTATTTTCAATTTAAAATGACGCAGGGGAAAACAAGACCACTGAAATTTGATCAAGCGACTACAGATATTGGACATGCAGATTAAACAGGTAGCAACTACAGAAAGCGCTGGGATTGTCATTGTCAGGAGGGCAGTGGAATCAGGTTCGATCCCTGATCCAGGGGGATCCCACATGCCACGGAGCAACTAAGCGCATGCACCACAAGTGCTGAGCCTGTGATCTACAGCCCACGATCTGTAACACGAGAGAAGCCACATAGTGAGAAGCCCGTGCACTGCAACTAGAGAGAAGCCCTTGCTCGCTGCAAACAGGAAAAAACCCCTGCAGCAACAAAGACCCAGCACGGCCAAACTAAATACTTCAAGCTGTGGTCTGAAGATATCATGTGCTATGTATAGTTCACTTTCAGGAGAGTTTCAAGAGAAAGTCAATTATGCTAAGATACACACTTAACATTAGTGGATATCAAGAACACGTAAGACCCTAAAGCAGACTGGAAATTTTTCTAATGCATGTGTCCTCACTGACTTAACCAAAACTGATCAAAAGACTGGGTTTTTTTTTTCTGAAGTGATCAAACTTCCAGAGTGCTAGTGTTGCTAAAGATTCATTTTTAAAATACTGTTGTATTATCATTATCAATAAACTCATGTAGCCACATCACATGACCCAGTATTTTTAAAAAGGTGGCCATTCTTACAAAATGAGCTTAACTACAGGTATAAACGTTTTATTCAGTGAACTGTTACATTTTAAGAATATGTATAAATATGTATAATAGCACCAATTTTTGAAACAGAAATGCGCACATATGCACAGGGAAAATCTTGGGATACATCCCAGAAGTGCTACTCTCATAAAACTGTGTATTAATATTTTCCCGGAATGTGAGGAAAATGATGTCACAAACCAGCAACTTTTCAGCTGTAGAATAAGCACCCTGCTGCTAAGTCGCTTCAGTCGTGTCCGACTCTGTGCAACCCCATAGACGGCAGCCCTCCAGGCTCCCCCGTCCCTGAGATTCTCCAGGCAAGAACACTGGAGTGGGTTGCCATTTCCTTCTCCAATAAGCACCCTATAGTGTGTTAATGACTGAAACTGTAATTGTCTTCAGGTTGTGCCCTAGTCTGTCAATTTCTGCTAGGGAGAATTGTTAAATTGTTTCCTTAATAAACATTTTCTCATTTGTAAAAAAAAAAAGATCAGTTACACAGTTTTTTAAAAGCTGTAAAAATGTCTCACTCACATAACTGCAGTGTTACCACCCCAGTATTTTTAGACACAAAATAACTGCTACATTTTAGCTAATACTGGCTAATACTTACTATGCTTTGCCAGGGGTCTTTGCTTCATTGGCGCTGATAATGAATAAAGGAAAGAGGATAGAGAAGAGGCAGCCACTGTTTGTGAGGAAAGAAAAAAAAAGAATTAGTCACCTTCAAAACAGCCATGACTTTGAAGATATTAGAAGCCCAAAGTTAGTTACCTCCAGTGCTAAACAGCATGGCTTGATGGACCCTTAATCTATCAAACATATGTTTAAAACTTTTAAAAAAAAGGATTTTTCTAAACACTGGCTATGTTTAACATTGTTCCAGGAAGCAACATAGAAGAAAGAATATGGGATACAGGATCATGCAGACAATATTTTAATGCTAGGAATTCCTTGGCAGTCCAATGGTTACAATTCCAAGCTTCCACTGCAGGGGGCTAAGATCCTGCATTCTTCAAGGTGTGGCCCCCCACAAGAAATAAAATAATGCTAACTGACAGACATCTGTGACTATCTGTCAGGGAGAAAAGTCCTACAGAGCTCTAGACGGCCAAGTGAGAACGCAGAATGCCTAGCACAGAACCAAGTGCAGACAAGGTGCTCCCTACACTGAGTTACTATTATTTTTTAAACTAGTTCCCTTCAAGTCCTTGCAGTCCAATTACCTGACAATGTAGGAGGACTGCATTGCTGTGAGGAAAGCCAGGGGCAAACCAAATCCAAAGTAGTAAGGCCAATTCCTTTCTATGTTTGACAACCGCTGGTGCATTTCAATTCCTAAAACAAGGAGCCAACACAATTAGGCTGCATCACTTCCCTTTTAGTCAAATGACTAAATATCGTTAACAATTTATTTGAGGTTTGAGTTTTAGGTTCAGATCTGCTATTTAGAATACAACTAAAGTATATTAGAATTGCCCAACTCCTACAAAGCTTCTATGCAAAGATTTTACAACTGAACCATCACAATTCAAAGCTGACAGGCCAAGTGAATTCTGCATTCAATACCAGCAGCATCCTATGTCAGTATTAGTTTTGAACAAAGCAAGATATATCCAAAAAAAAAACCAAAGGCAGCCATCCTCTACAAATTAATTAATCTCTTTCAACCATCCACACCCAAATATGCCAAGGACTTTCAACATATCCCTGAAATGATCTGTATGCACCAGCATCAAATTAACTTCTCTGATTCAGAATAACTGGTGCTCATTTATGCCACCTTATGGCTCTGTCAGAGTTACATGACATTGAGCTCCACAGGGTAGTTCTACAGTGCTACACACCCCCAGCACCAAAGGGTTAAAAAAACCTCTAAGCCAAATGTAAGTCCCCTCTTGCCAAAAAGGCTGCTTCATTCCAACGATGGGTTTGCCAAGGGCCCAGTTTGGAAGAATTTAAGAAGTTTCCTTGGCAGCACCATTTCCAAACTGGGCCTCCAAGCTCTTGAGTTTCTTTGGACAGGCTTACCTTTATTGAACCAACGATATTCGAAGCAGTATAGTGAGTAGAGGAGAGACATATGCAGGAGACTAACCAGCTGACCAACAAGATGGATGGGAAAGAGACTCACAAACATCCCCTGAAGAACAAATATGGAAATGCTTAATTCCAATGCTTCAGAGACCTAACACATTCACCTGCCACTCTGAGTTATCGCTCTCGCTCTCTGCCCAGACAGCCGGAGAGCTGCTTCTCAAGTTTCTAAAATAGCAGGTGAGAAGGCTCAGGGTGTCTGGGAAGAGCAGGCAAATTCATGTTGTTGTTGTTTTTTAAAATCATTTTATGATTTTAAAAGTCTCTAGTTGTTTCTATGAAAAATGATTTAAAAATCATTACCTCCCATAAACATATCTGCTCAGTATAAACGGGATACCCTGTTTTTGTGAAGCTCCCTCTAGTGGATCTTTGTTTAATCCACCCATGTGCCTGGAAGGCCAGTCTCACCTGAAGAAGGAAGAGTGCCTGAAGCAAGAGGTTGAAGAGCATGTCAGCAATTATTTTGCTTACACTAGGAAATGGGTGAGGCTTCCTCCCAGATACCTCGAATGCCAGGTCAGCTATATCCTGCAAGAAAGAAAAGAGCTCACCAAAACGTGAATTCAGTTCAGTTGCTCAGTCATGTCCAACTCTTTGTGACCCCATGAACCGCAGCACGCCAGGCCTCCCTGTCCATCACCAACTCCCAGAGTCCACCCAAACCCATGTCCATCGAGTCGGTGATGCCATCCAACCATCTCATCCTCTGTCGTCCCCTTCTCCTCCTGCCTTCAATCTTTCCCAGCATCAGGGTCTTTTCAAATGAGTCAACTCTTCCCATCAGGTGGCCAAAGTACTGGAGTTTCAACTTCAACATCAGTCCCTCCAATGAACATCCAGGACTGATCTTTAGGATGGACTGGTTGGATCTCCTTGCAGTTCAAGGGACTCTCAAGAATCTTCTCCAACACCACAGTTCAAAAGCATCAATTCTTCGGCGCTCAGCCTTCTTTATAGTCCAACTCTCACATCCATACATGACCGCTGGAAAAACCATAGCCTTGACTAGACGGACCTTTGTTGGCAAAGTAATGTCTCTGCTTTTGAATATGCTGTCTAGGTTGGTCATAACTTTCCTTCCAAGGAGCAAGTGTCTTTTTATTTCATGGCTGCAATCACCATCTGCAGTGATTTTGGAGCCCAGAAAAATAAAGTCAGCCATTATGTCCACTGTTTCCTCATCTATTTGCCATGAATTAAATGGCCTGATTATCCATCCCCAAAGTGAAGGCCACTAATTTGCCATGAGACCTGCCAAGGGAGAAAAGCCCCTGGACACCTGGCCATGAGACGCCCTTGTGAGCTGAGAGAATAATTTCATTTTACAAGAGCACAGAGCTCACCCACTGGCTGCCTGACCAAGAAAAGTTCAGGCTGTGGAGTCGGTCCCTACATAGCTACTAAATTGACGGACTGAAATCTGCCGCCTGGTGACCAATCATGCCGTCAGACCCAGACTCCATGCTGCCCTGGACCTACCTGAAACCAAATTGCGTTGACGACTTTGCTGAGCACAAAGAGGGGGAGCACCCAGAGAGCACTGAAAATTGATGTGAGGAAGAACTCCAGCCACGACCAGACATCCCCGTGTAGCGATGGGTCACCTAGGACAGGGGGGAGGGCTTGTTAGTTTACCTGGAGAAAGGGAAAGCCAGAAGACCAAAGGCGCATCCCCTGATTTGTGACTGTTTCCCCTCCACATACCCCTTTGCTTCTTGCCAGCACATCACGGTACCTGTTCCAGGTAGTCTTACTGTTTCATAGAAACACCACATTCTGGCCATGACTCCAATTCAGAGTGGCCACGGATACGTGCTGCTTACTTGGCCACAAAAATGCTCACTTGTTGGTGGCTGACAGGTCAGCGGCTAGCAGTCACTGGATGCAGGCATCCACCTGAGTTCAACTTCCAGCTTCGCCACTTACTAATGGTTTCACCTTGGTAACCAATGTGCATTTCCTCATCTACAAAATGGTATCCACAGCAATATCTACTCAAAGGGTTCCTGAGAGATTTGACTTAGAACAATCTGCCTTGCAAAGCAGGGGACATGGGGTTGATCCCTGGTCACAGAACTAAGATCCCATACGCCCCAGGGCAAATAAGACCTGATACAGTCAAACAAATAAATACATAAAAAACCTAAAGCTCCGGGTTCAAAGTAAGTGTTCAATAAACTGAGGGAGACAGGAAAAACCTCCCCGGTCTATCCTGGGCAGATAGCACAGAGCAACAGAGTTACTTACCAATAATCTGGGCCGTCACTGATTGAAGGACGGGAATAAACACTCGATAAAACAAGAGGAGACTGAACTAAAGGAGAGAAGCAACAAGGTAAGCATTAAAAGCCCTTCTTTAAAACAAGAATTTCCAAGTTTCACTGTACTTATTTTCCAGATTGAAGTCCCTTTTATAAATCAGGAGTCCTGCAGTGACATCCAAACTGGACTCATTGCTCTTTACCAGTTCTCCAGCTGAGAGATACACACCTGTCACTGCCTATGAAAACAGTGAAACTTTGGGGGGCATAGGAGAACAAGTCAATCAGTATCGTGCCAATACTAAGAACACAGTCATATTTTATTAATTAAAGCGAACACCTAAAAACATTTGTGAAACGTTTAGATTAATAAGTTGGGTTATACTGAATTTCAAGTCAAAGAAAATATTTTAACTATTTGCTTTTCAAAGTAGTCAAATTTCTCCTGGGGCTGTGTTGGTTCTCAGTCAACTGTAGGCAACTTTCTGGTGTGAGTTTCCATAGTAATCAATTTGAGGACATTGCTATGACCAGGTGAAGGGAGAGCCTTGCTCATCATGTCCATCTGTCCCTCCCCTTTGAGCCTCCATAGTCACTCTGAACCAAAATGTCCAGACAATGTCATGAGAAATTGTTACCTATGACAATAAAACTTGTTAAGTCATATAACAAAAAAGTGTATGTACAGGGCTGTCCCTGACATTTACATACAAGAATTCTGAGGGGACATAAAATGACTGAAAGCGCACAGAATCCTGAGTGATGGCCTTAGGAATGTATTAGTAGGTGAAAGCTACCTGTCTCAGTTTTAAGAAGACAGCTGAGAACCATGAACACTGCAACAACCTGAATAAAGATGCTTCTAAGGCACTTGGAATTTGAGGAAAAAGAACTTACCCAGAAAACTCCACCATTCCAAGCGCAGCACTGAAAAATTCTGCTAACAATACGTGGTTCACTGGAAAAGACCACATGTGTTTAGCTTAACAGGTATATAGGCTATTTCCATATTGTCATTCAGCAGCTCTCCTTTTTATATATTTTCTTAGCACCATATTATTTTTTAGCATCTATTGTTCTTCCAGTGTTCTCTCTTAATATCAATCAATGAGAAAGGCTAAAAATATTTCAAGAGAAGCATTTTTTCTTAAAAACAAAACAAACAAACAAACTCCTTTATTTTCTAAGTCCAAGACTGGAGAAGATTAGAAGGGGATGTCTGAGGTTCTTTTATCAAAATCCACATAGGCGCTCCTAGAAGCATCCACTCAGCCAAAAAAAATTTTTATGGTTCTCTATTCACCATTCTTGGAGAAGGAAATGGCAACCGACTCCAGTATTCTTGCCTAGGAAATCCCATAGGCAGAGGAGCCAGGTGGGCTATAGCCCATGGGGTCGAAAAGAGAAGGACATAACTTAGCAACTAAAACAACAACGACATTCATCATTCTGATTTCTTTTAGACGCCACAATATTTTGAACAACGATTACTGTGAGACCTCAGTTTAATTCAATGTGAGGGGAGTGGGGAAAAATCATCTGTAACTTTTATGGGGGAGAAAGTACAAAAGACAAATAATGGGGTACTGAAACTCCACATCATTATGTAGTGTCTGAATTGTATGTTCAATTTGACCACTT
Organism: Redunca redunca; assembly: GCA_006410935.1. Classification (NCBI taxonomy): domain Eukaryota; kingdom Metazoa; phylum Chordata; class Mammalia; order Artiodactyla; family Bovidae; genus Redunca; species Redunca redunca. The sequence goes on from SJYQ01095545.1 coordinate 55,528, forward strand.
CCTAAAGTGCTCCCCCTACCCCCGACTGGAAGGGAGTTCAGATGCTCCCTGACCTCAGCCTCCACTCCTTACCTCCCCTGCTTCCTCTCTATGCTCTGGGCTCTCCTCTGAGCCAGGACACTACTTGCCCTTCTTCGACGCTGCTCCTCTCTCTTTTGTTGAATTCGAGCATCTAGCTTTGAGATGGTACAAATTCCCCAGATGGAGTCTTTGATTCCCTGTAGACATGAGGATTCATTATTTTTAAAGAGGGAAAATTATGGATCAGAAGACTTCCCAAAGTTAGATACAATGAAATAATAGTGTAAATCATTCTCCTTAGTTTGCTACAAGGCTGAAGTGACCCTTGATATTCTTCTAAACAGAAATCATTCCCAATTTACAGAAGAGTTGCAAGAATGGAGAACTTCCCAATATCCTTTCTCGAAATCACCAGTTGCTGTGCCACAGTTATTATTACTGTTTATACATATATATTCATTTTTTTCTAGATCATTTGAGTAGGTTGCTATATCATGTCCCATTTACTTATAACAGTTCATTGTGTATTTCCTAAGAACAATGATATTCCTTAATAAAAGATCAGTCCAGTCAGTTCAGTCGCTCAGTTGTGTCCAACTCTTTGCGACCCCATGAACCACAGCACGCCAGGCCTCCCTGTCCATCACCAACTCCTGGAGTCCACTCAAACCCATGTCCATCGAGTCGGTGATGCCATCCAACCATCTCATCCTCTGTCGTCCTCCTCTCCTGCCCTCAATCTTTCTCAGGATCAGAGTCTTTTCCAATGAGTCCACACTCCAATTTCCCCATTTGTCTCAGAAATGCTCTCTATAGCATTTTTACCCATCGCATACCAGACGTCAGTTCAGAATCACATGTTGCACTTAGCTCTCCTATCTCTTTAGTCTCCTTCCATTAGGAACAGCTCTATAGCTGTCTTCCTTTTTGAAGTATACACATCAGTTATTTTATGGGATGCCCTCAATTTAGGTTTGTGACCTCATGATTAGACCCCAGGTTACACATTTTTAGCAGGAGTTATCACCTAAGTGGGGCTTCCCAGGTGGCTCAGTGGTAAAGAATCCACATGCCAATACAAGAGACATGGGATTGAACCCGGGGTCGGGGAGATCCCCAGAGAAGGAAACGGCAACCCACTCAAGTATTCTTGCGTGGGAAATCCCAGAGAGAGGAGTCTGGTGGACTATAGTCCATGAGGTCGCAAAAGAATTAGACACGACATCGTGACTAAACAAGAATCACCTAAGTGATGGTGTGCCTTTCCAGATGTTACATACAGAAGCATGTGATGTCTGTGTTGGCCCTTGCAGGTGACACTGATTTTACATATTCAGAAGGTGTTATCCAGCTCCACTGTATGGCTGCAAATTTTACTCCTTGCAACTAGTAAGGAATCTGTGGGCAGACATTTCTGAGACCAGGCAGATATCCTGCTCATCAAGTCCTCTTCCCTAGATTTGGGCATCAATTAACAAGTCTTGATATAACCAATCTGGAATAACACAGTTGCAAAATAGTGGTTTTCTAATCCCTCTAAGAGTTACCAATACTGTTAAGCCAAGTTATAGCCCTCCTTTATACTCTTCTAATATCAGCTGAATGCCTACAAGTATGATTTATATGATTTATATCCTGTATCAAACCAGTGATACAAGGATAGATTAAATACTGGTCTCCAAAAAGGACCAGGGCTGGACCAAGGCTGAAGGAAGACACAAAGAAATAATTACCATTAAAGTATGAAAAGCTATTGCTGAGTAAGACAGAAACAGCATGGCAGTATAGCTGGACGAGAATGTCTTTAAACATGTATGGTGAGGGAGAGAATGATTAAGGCTATAAGTCACTGACGGGGCCACTTGCCAATAACTGGAAGAGCCCCAATGGTAGAAAGGTTACTGTCATTACCACAAACATTAGACCTGCCTATTACCCAGTTCAAAGGACTACCCTCATTCATCGACCCACTTTCATATTGAGCATCCTTAATGAGCTAGACATCAGTCATATGGACGTGCTTAATAAACTCATAACTCGGCAGGAAAAGTACATAAGTAAACAACAACAAAAATGTATAGTTTAGTAAGTGCCAGAACAGTTTTATATCCAAAGTAGACAGGGAAGAACTAGGGTATTCAACATCATCAAGAAGCAGAAAAGGGTATTCTGGAATCAATGGTCAACCTGGACTTAAGAATGACATTCTCTCCGATTATGAGCAAAAACAAATTTTAGAGAACATTGTCAGAATACAGAGAAATGGACAAGTTTATGAACTACACACTGAAAGAAGCATACATTGGCAAGGTTCACATGATCTTTTACCTAAGAGTAATGTTTATTCCTATTTTGCTTTTTAACTTGAGTCTTCCACAAGCAGTTTAAAGTCTTAAGATCATTAAGTTCAAGTGGCTTAAGGCCTACCTAGCATGTGCCAGGATGATGACAGGATCCCCACCTCTAATACTTACAGTCTGTCTGGGGCAGACAAACACACAAAGTGCATGCTGTATAACTGATCCAGAGTTGACATTTTATCGCACAAGAATGGCAAGACAAGGATGTAAGGTATTAAAAGAAGGTCACATTGCATGAATTCGTTTTGGCCCTTCTAAGATATTCCTTCAATTCCACCTCTTTTAATCAAAGGAAATAAACTTATAAACACTCCCACTCCCAGGCAGAACTGGTCTCTCTCCTGCCCTCAAGAATAAAGCGACAGGGGCTCCTACTAGGGCATTGGACCTTAGACATCACTATAACGGAATGTCATATGATAGATCATTCGGGTTACTGGGTCCTAAACAGACCTTTATGGGTCTGTTGATTAGGGGGTCCTAAATGTCCCTTTAATGGCATCCTAAATGTCCCTTTAAAGCATCATCATCTCCGCCTTGTAGAATGGGAGAATAAGAGAGGTTCTATACTGTAGATCCAAACAAAGAAGGTTAGTATTAGCGTTACACCAATGTTCATTGCTTGGTTTTCAGCAATATACCACAGTTACATAAGATGGCAATATTAGGAGAACCTGGTGAAGGATACAGTGGAGCTCTCTGTATGACCCTACAACTTTTCTGCAAGGCTAAAATTATTCCAAAATAAAGTTTAGGAAATTCCCTGGTGGTCCAGTGGTTAGGACTCCATGCTCTCAAGGTCAAGGGCCCGATTCAATCCCCAGTAGGGGAACTAAGGTCCCACAATTCATTTGGCACGGTCAAAAAAAATACAGTTAAAAAAAAAAGGACGGTCTGGGCCCAAGCTGAACAGGGTCCCCATACTAGAGACATTCACTAGACAGGTCTCCCAAGTTTCTGCGAGATGCAGGATAATTCCTCTCTCTTGAGTAGTATGGATTAGAGTGAAAACCTGTATGTGAAGAATCCAACAAATATAACACTACCTAACGGATTTTCTAGTCAGTTCCTGCAGCAGAAGGGTCAGAAGAAGACTGGACGTACTCACCCTGGCAAGATCCTGCAGAAAGGTTTTGACACTGTCAGCCATCTCTTTACCTCCCAAACTATCAACTACACAAAGGAGAGAGAAGTGTCCCCAGATTTCTCATCATGAAGGACCTGCAAACAGATGGAGTATAATCAAGGAAAAATATTTATCTTCAAGTTACTTCATGCACTTCTATATGACGATGTTCTCCACATACTTCTCTAATGGGGGTGCAGTAGATTCTATCAGTTACATAGATACTAGCAAGTGAACTAAGTGAGATTATAGCTCTAACTGCCGAAACACCCGAAATCAACAATTTTTAAATCACTTGCCCAGCTTTCACTTTTATTCGGGGTCAATGTGCTCTTGGACCACTAGTCTCTTCTCTGGGCCGTGATGTCTCTAACTATTCCTCCTTCGTTGTTGTTCAGCTGCTAAGTTGTGACCAACTCTGTGACCCATGAACGGCAACATGCCAGGCTTTCCTGTCTTTCACCATCTCCCAGAGTTTGCTCAAACTCATGTCCATTGAGTCGATGATGCCATCCAATCATCCCTGTCACCCTCTTCTCTTCCTGCCCTCTATCCTTCCCAGCATCAGGGTCTTTTCCAATGAGTCCCTTCTACACGTCCCAAGTATTTTTGAGATCCGAGACCATGAGTGACAATTACACTTCCGTATCCTCTTAAGCAATATTTGTGCTTGATGTTATGTGAATGCAAATACAAGAGCAAGATGAAAGTTCTAACAAAAATTGTTAAATACGCACTTCATACACAGGGCCCTCCGGCAGAGGTAAGTTTGGGATGATGATGTGAAATTTCCCACCAAGACCCTCAAATAAGCCTTTCCTGTTTTCCAACTTTAAATATATACATACATATGTAAAATTTTAGTAAGCATGCAAAAAATAATGAATTTTCAACTAGGCCAAAAAGAGGCTAAGTTCACATATACAAATATTCTTTAACACACTATAACTTTCCCACTGTATTTTTTGAGTCCATCTATGTCTCTGCAAACAACTCAACTCTGCTCCTTTTTATAGCTGAGTAGTACTCCACTGTTGTACTTCCTCTGTTGATGGACATCTAGGTTGTTAACATGTCTTAGCTATTGTAAACAGTGCTCTAATGAACATAGGGTTGAGTGTGTCTTTTTGAATTATGGTTTTCTCTGGGTCCCCACTGTATTTTTTTATTAGGTTAATGAAAAATCTAGCTTCATAAAATAATAACTTGAAAGTTCACATGTATAAATATTCTTACAATATTATGCTCCCAAGTAATGTGTTTAAGGTGAATGAAGAACCCATTTTCAAAAATTTAATTAACAACTTGGGATTCTAAAATTCTCGAATGTGACTTAATCAATCTGAGATATCCTCAGTTTAAGAGAGAGCACATAATGACAATATCACAGGCAGCTTCTATAAACCTCAAATTTCAAAACATTAGCATCCTTTGCTTAATGACCACTTCATCAAACTATACCTTACTGACCCAACTGGACTACTGCCACCTAGAACAGGAAGAGCAGGGAATACAGCAGTAGGAAGGCAACTTGCACAACACTGTATGTACCACCTGCTCCTTGGGTCAAATCCTACACAGATACACTCAGAGGCAGGTGAATAGTTAATGCTCATGATGATACATAAGACACTGGTTGCTAAAGACTATCACGGATTCACTCTTAATCGTCTACTTCCTCATCAGTGAATTAAGGGTATTAAATTTCTTCCTAGGTTTCGAGTATACAATGCAATAACATGAAAATAAAACCTTAACTTCTAATATAAACAAAATCCCACTACAGAATAAGCCAGTTTGGGAGGAAACAGATTACTTAGTCTGGGTTTCTCACAATGCGCTGACATAACTTGAAGCATGTCGGTCCTAATTCAAGGGGAAGAGCTCTGTTATCTGAACCATGGCCATTAACACCTGGCTTCTTCGGGCTTCCCTTCTGGCTCTGCTGGTAAAGCATCCGCCTGCAATGCGGGAGACCTGGGTTCCACCCCTGGCTTGGGAAGATCCCCTGGAGAAGGGAAAGGCTACCCACTCCAGTATTCTGGCCTGGAGAATTCCATGGATTATACAGTCCACGGGGTAGCAAAGAGTCGGGCATGACTGAATGACTTTCACTCTGCAGATAACAAGTCGCGAGTTACCTACTGACCAAAAGTGGCTTTTGAGAACAAGTCACTTCAATTTTACACGGAGACCCTAGCAGCCTTGCTACAGAAATAGGTGAATTATCCAGTTTGACAAAAAAGGTCAGACATGGAGAAAACAACCTGCCACAACTGGAGACCAGAGGCTGAATAATAATACGGAGGGAATCCTCGAACTGAGGTGCAAGCAAACGAGATACATCCAGTTCACAGGATTTCACAGATGGAGGAACTGAGTCTCTAAAGTTAAATGGCTTGCCCAAGATTACAGCGCGTGAAAGGAACCCCGGTATTCCAACCCTCAGTGGAGACTGTCTACTCAAGCTTTGCGATAAGGAATTTTGTTTAATCAGAGCATCCCAGGGACAAAATGTTTCTTACACCTGTAAACACAGCTGGCCATTAAATTCCTAAGCAGTCATGAGAACTGACCGAGTATCTACTGAGGCACAATCCTGTACTTTCATTTCTAAGTCACTAAACCCAAGTCCTTAGACTGCAAGGAGATCCAACCAGTCCATTCTGAAGGAGATCAACCCTGGGATTTCTTTGGAAGGAATGATGCTGAAGCTGAAACTCCAGTACTTTGGCCACCTCATGCGAAGAGTTGACTCATTGGAAAAGACTCTGATGCTGGGAGGGATTGGGGGCAGGAGGAGAAGGGGATGACCCAGGATGAGATGGCTGGATGGCATCACTGACTCGATGGATGNGCATTTGACTTTACCTTCTGGCAGCACAGTGTTGGCTGAAATGAAAAACGGTCAAGTAAATAGAAATGAAACTGTTTTCACCTCTGAGGCTGCCAGTCTGTCTACCCCAGGTTGTCGAACCATCAAGCCTGACCTATAACCTTTTTCTCCTCTATTCCCAACCTCCTATATCTCTCACTCCACATTTTTTCTCTTCTTTCCATTTCCCTTTTCCTTCACCTCTAGGTGTGCTTAGAGCTGCTCGGGCCACCAATAGAATCAGAATTTTACAACTAGAAGCTATTTAGTATAACCTTACATACCGTAAGCCCAGATGTCTTCTGACTTACTCAAGGTCAGTGACAAAACAAACACCCAGACCTCTTGACTCTCCTTGAGTTAGTTATTGACCTCTTCTTCCCTGACCAACTTCCAGCCCCATTCCAGAATAGATGAGACCCCTACCCTGAGCCTGTAGAAACTACCAGGAAGACTGTCCCGAAGTAGAAACTAACAAGATGGGAGAAGAAAACTAAGCGTTGAGAATAGCGCAAGCCTCTGAAATAAAGGGCCAACCTAGAATTTATATATGTAAACCTCTTGGGAAGGGAACTATTTTCTTATTTGTCTTTGCCTTGGCAATAATTTCATTTTCACTGAGAATAGATCTATGAATATCCAGTCAAGTTTCCTTTTCTTATAAATCTATTGCTTGATTTTTTTCCACGATTAAGGAGAATGGAAAGGTGGAGCAGGAAGAGGTCTCATCTCACTTGCCTTCCCTCTCAGGATGCCTGTTCCGTGTTGCCTGATAAATTGTTTTATGGATATTGTCTGTTTTACTTAATGCATTTGTTGTTTTATTTTTTTGCTATACATCACAGCTTGCAGGATCTTAGTCACCCAACCAGAGAGCAAACCTGCACCCCTTGCAGTGGAAGCATGGGGTCTTAACCACTGGGCCACCAGGAAAGTCCCTGTGTTGTCTGTTTTTGTATTGTTTCATATGGAAAGTGAATTCAGGTCCTGTTACTGCATTGTGGCCAGGAAAGGAATTCCCTTCCTACTTAATCTGAGTCATAATTACTCTGCAGGGCTTCATAGGTGGCGCTAGTGGTAAAGAACCCTCCTCCCAATGCAGGAGATATGAGACTCGGGTTCAGTCCCTGCGTTGGGAAGATGCCCTGGAAAAGGGAATGGCAACCCACTCCAGTATTCTTGCCTGGAGAATTCCATGCACAGAGAAGCCTGGCGGGCTAAGGTCCATGGGGCTGCAAAAGAGTCAGACATGACTGGGCAAGTAACATTTAAAGTCATCACAAAGAGGAGACATCCTAAACTTCCTTTTTGTCACAAGAGTAAATATCTTCAACTGTTTGTTATAAGGAACTACATAGAAATGATTTTTATTTCTTTTGGAACTTAATTTTGATAAAAATGTAAGCAGGTCGTCTGCTGAGTCTTAGCTATCTTGTTATAAAGAGATTTAAGTGGTTTAATGGTCAACTGATTATTGTAATTATTACAGTAGCAGTGATTCCTCCAAGCTCCAGCCTTTCTCAAAAGTGTGAATTTAATTGCTTTATATAAAATGGATGACTAATAAGGACCTACTGTAGAGGATAGGAAACTCTGCTCAATGTTCTGTGGCACCCTATATGGAAGAGGAGCTCGGGGTGGGGGGAACCAATACATGTATATGTATGGCTGAGTTGCTCTGCCATGCACCTGAAACTTGTCACAGTCCAGTTGCAGGTTGGGAAAGAATTTTCAGACATGAGGCAAAGTGAAAGAAGAATAAAGTTGATTAGAGTGGTGAGGGGAGAGTCGCTGCCAGCACAGGGGGCCAGCTTCCTGATAGTCAGAGAGAGCTGTTGTTGAACAGGGGTCCTTGATTCATTTTTATACCCAGGGTGTAAGGAGTGGGATAAGGGTCTTGGATGAGGCAGTTATATGGGAGGGAGGGCAGGAGAGAAAGACAAATACCTTCTCCCTACATGGGGAAGGAGAGGAGACAGGTTATGCTGGTCAAGAGGACCTGAAATTCATGAAGAGTTACAACATTAGGGATGGGAGGGAAGGATAATAAAGGTCTGGTTTTTCCATTCCTGCATTCCAAGACCCTCCTTGGTTTTATCTGCTCTTTCCTCCTTCAGTTCAGATCGTTGCTCAGTCATGTCCGACTCTTTGCAACCCCATGGACTGCAACACGCCAGGCCTCCCTGTCCATCACCAACTCGCAGGAGTTTACTAAAACTCATGTTCATTGAGTTGGTGATGTCATCCATCCATCTCATCCTCTGTCGCCCCCTTCTCCTCCCGCTTTCAATCTTGCCCAGCATCAGGGTCTTTTCCAGTGAGTCAGTTCTTCACATCAGCTGGCCAAAGTACTGGAGTTTCAGCATCAGTCCTTCCAATGAATATTCAAGGCTGATTTCCTTTAGGATGGACTGGTTGGATATCCTTGCAGTCCAAGGGACTCAAGATTTTTCTCCAACACCACAGTTTAAAAGCATCAATTCTTTGGCGCTCAGCTCTCTTTATAGTCCAACTCTCACATCCATACATGACTACTGGAAAAACCACATCTTTGACTAGATGGACCTTTGTTCACAAAGTAATGTCTCTGCTTTTTAATATGCTGTCTAGGTTGGTCATAACTTTTCTTCCAAAGAGCAAGCATTTTTTAATTTCATGGCTGCAGTCACCAATAATTTTCTTGATTTTGGAGCCCCCAAAAATAAAGTCTGTCACTGTTTCCACTGTTTCCCCATCTATTTGCCATGAAGTGGTGGGATCAGATGCCATGATCTTCGTTTTCTGAATGTTGAGCTTCAAGCCAACCTTTTCACTCTCCTCTTTCACTTTCATCAAGAGGCTCTTTAGTTCCTCTTAGCTTTCTGCCATAATGGTGGTGTCATCTGCATGTCTGAGGTTACTGATATTTCTCCCGGCAATTCCAGCTTGTGTTTCATCCAGCCCAGCATTTCTCATGATGTACTCTGGATAAGTTAAATAAGCAGGGTGACAATGTACAGCCTTGATGTACACCTTTCCTGCTTTGGAACCAGTCTGTTGTTCCACCTCCAGTTCTTTTTTTTTTTTTCATGTCCAGTTCTAACTGTTGCTTCTTGACCTGCATACAGATTTCTCAGGAGGCAGGTCAGGTGATTTGGTATTCCCATCTCTTGAAGAATCTTCCACAGTTTGCTGTGATCCACACAGTCAAAGGCTTTGGCATAGTCAATAAAGCAAAAGTAGATGTTTTTCTGGAACTCTCTTCCTTTTTCAATGATCCAGCAGATGTTTGCAATTTGATCTCTGGTCCCTTTGCCTTTCCTAAATCCAGCTTGAACATCTGGAAGTTCACGGTTCACATATTGCTGGAGCCTGGCTTGGAGAATTTTGAGCATTACTTTGCTAGTGTTTGAGATGAGTGCAATTGTGCGGTAGTTTGAGCATTCTTTGGCATTGCCTTTCTTTGGGATTGGAATGAAAACTGACCTTTTCCAGTCCTGTGGCCACTGCTGAGTTTTCCAAATTTGCTGGCATATTGAGTGCAGCACTTTCACAGCATCATCTCTTAGGATTTGAAATAGCTCAACTGGAATTCCATCACCTCCACTGGCTTTGTTCCTAATAATGCTTCCTAAGGCCCACTTTGAATTCTAGAATGTCTGACTCTGGGTGAGTGATCACACCATTGTGATTATCTGGGTCATGAAGATATTTTGTGTATAGTTCTTCTGTGTGTTATTGCCACCTCTTCTTAACATCTTCTGCTTTTGTTAAGTCCGTACTATTTCTGTCCTTTATCGAGCCCATCTTTGCATGAAATGTTCCCCTGGTATCTCTAATTTTCTTGAAGAGACCTCTAGTCTTTCCCATTCTATTGTTTTCCTCTATTTCTTTGCATTGATCACTGAGGAAGTCTTTCTTATCTCTCCTTGCTATACTTTGGAACTCTGCATTCAAATGGGTATATCTTTCCTTTTCTCCTTTGCCTTTCGCTTCTCTTCTTTTCATAGCTTTTTGTAAGGCCTCCTCAGACAACCATTTTGCCTTTTCGCATTTCTTTTTCTTGGGGATGGTCTTGATCCCTGACTCCTCTACAATGTCACGAACCTCCATCCATAGTTCTTCAGGCACTCTATCAGATCTAATCCCTTGAATCTATTTCTCACTTCCACTGTATAACTGTAAGGATTTGATTTAGGTCACACCCGCATTGGAAAAGACCCTGATGCTGGGAGGGATTGGGGGCAGGAGGAAAAGGGGATGACAGAAGATGAGATGGCTGGATGGCATCGCAGAGTCGATGCACATGAGTATGGGTGAACTCCGGGAGTTGGTGATGGACAGGGAGGCCTGATGTGCTGCACTTCATAGGGTCGCAAAGAGACGGACACGACTGGGCAACTGAATTGAACTGAACGGAACTGAATGGTCTAGTGGTTTTCCCTACTTTCTTCAAGTTAAGTCTGGTTTTGGCAATAAGGAGTTCATGATCTGAGCCACAGTAAGCTCTGGGTCTTTTTTTTATTTTCTGACTATATAGAACTTCTACCATCTTTGGCTGCAAAGAATATAATCAGTCTGATTTTGATATTGATGATCTGGTGATGTCCATGTGTAGAGTCTTGTCTCGTGTTGTTGGAAGAGGGTGTTTGCTATGACCAGTGCACTCTCTTGGCAAAACTCTGTTAGCCTTTGCCCTGCTTCATTCTGTACTCCAAGGCCTAATTTGCCTGTTACCCAGGTATTTCTTGACTTCCTATTTCACATTCTTTTGTCCTTGGGTCACCACAAAACTGTCACAACATTGTTAATCCACTATGCTTCAATATAAAGTAAAAAGTTTTTTAAATAAATAAATGCCAAAAAAGTGTGAGTTTAGAAAGAATTTAATAGACAAATCTAACTTGCATGATGGAAGGGCATTTTACAAATTCTAACATGTATAATACAATCTAGATTTTAAAAACAGTAACAATTATATCTTGCATTTTTAAAGAGTCCTTACATACTTATTGAATATTGGGTGTCATCCATGAAACAAGTAGGAGGTGTATTATTTTCCTGATTATATTTTTGTGTAATTATTTATTTTGTGTAAAAATTGTGTATTACTGTGTATTATTTTCCTAACTGAGGAAGCTGTGTGGCAGAGCACTGAACTCAGAAAACTTGATCTCCAGTCTAACCTCAAGCCTTAGTCTCCATAACACAGGGCTGCTAAATGGGATCTACGTGAAGTTCCCTTCTAACTCCATACTTTCTTGATTTAGTGAATTGATGTCAATACTAGCTCCAGAAGCCATAAATCCTAGTTTCAAGCCTTAGAATATTCTAGGGGAGAGAGACATTAGTACTATAATTTATTAGGTATCTACCATGTACCAGACCTTTCCCATTTATTATTTCACAACCATCTAAGTGTCATAACTGATTTAAGAAAAAAGAATCCAACCTGGTTTGCTGGGTTCCCAGAACAATGTCTTTTTAAAAACATGTTTATTTATTTTTATTTATTTGGCTACACCAGGTCTTAACTGTGGCATGCACGATGCATATGGGACCTAGTTCCCTATGGGATCAGGACCAGAGATCTAACCTGGGCACCCTGCATTGGGAGCACAGAGTCTAAGCTACTGGACCACCAGGGGAGTCCCTCATGCTTTTTTCCTGATCACACCTGCCTTCCCTTATGGCTCACAAGGCCACTCAGCTAAATTAGGGCTTTGTGTATCACCACGAAAGTAGCACCCCTCAGATTCAAAACCCATCACCTGGAGATCTTGCTAAATACAGATTCTCATTCAGTTCATCTGGGGTAAAGGCCAAGACTGAGTGTCTAACAAGCTCCCAGACATATAAGCATTTACCTAGTGCGTATTCTATATCTATTGGTTGGCCAAAAGGTTCATTCGGGTTTTTCTGTAAGATGTCGTGGAAAAACCTAACCAAACTTTTTGGCCAACCCAGTACCAATCTTGGCTATGTGTTTGCCCTCAGCTTGAGATGCCCTGGAGGAGAGCATGGCAACCCACTCCAATATTCTTGCCTGAAGAATTCCATGAAGAAAGGAGCCTGGCAGGTATATAGGGTCACAAAAGTCAGACAGAACTGAAGACTTAGCACACACATGCTTCCTTCCAGTGGGAAACAGGCAAGAATATGCAATGGGATAAACACAAAGTCTCGAGGGACAATGAGGAATTAGCAAAGAGAACAAAGGATGGGAAGGGAATTCCACTCAGAGGAAAAAACACCAGCAGAGCTACCCAGAGTATTTGCTGCTGCTGCTGCTGCTAAGTCGCTTCAGTCGTGTCCGACTCTGTGCAACCCCATAGATGGCAGCCCATCAGGCTCCCCCGTCCCTGGGATTCTCCAGGCAAGCACACTGGAGTGGGTTGCCGTTTCCTTCTCCAATGCATGAAAGTGAAGAGTGAAAGTGAAGTCGCTCAGTAGTGTCTGACTCTTAGCGACCCCATGGACTGCAGCCTACCAGGCTCCTCCGTCCATGGGATTTTCCAGGCAAGAGTACTGGAGGGGGTGCCATTGCCTTCTCCGACCCAGAGTATTTAGAGCCCTGTAATTTGTCCATTATGGCTGGAATAGAAGAGGAGGAGAAATGGCAAGAGATAAATGTCCTATTTACTGAGTGCCCTCGATTTACCAGACTCTTTTCAAGTAATAGGATTTAATGGTAAGCAAGACAGACAAGATGTCTGCTTTAATGGAGTTTGCATTCAAGTAAATGGATAGAATAAAATAATGTAATAATGATAAGTGATTTTAAAAAGTAAAACATGAAAATGTCCTAGAGAATGATGGGCAGGGCAGCTGCCACTAGCTCTTTGAAGGGAAGGCAAGTTTGAGGAGCTGATCTTGTCTTTCGATTTGAATACAGAAAAGAAGCCAGCTATGTAAAGGTCTGAGATTAGCAGAGGAAACCAAGGATATAGCCATAAGATCAAAACTTGCTTGGTCTGTTCCAGGAACTAAGACAATGCGGCTGCAAATATGATGAGGTCGTATTTGGATGCCTCTCCTTTACCTCCCACATCCAATCAGTTACCAAACAGTTGTGTTTTTTTTAATATGTATTTATTTATTTGGCTGTGTTGAATCTTTAATGGGGCACACAGGATTTTTAGCCGTGACATGCTGGATCTGGTTCCCTGACCAGGGATTGAACTCAGGCTCCCTGCATTGAGAGTGCAGTCTTAGCCACTGGACCGCCAGGGAAGTCCCAGTTGCCAAGCAGTTTTGATTCTACTCCCTAAAAATATGCTCAAATCCATCCCCTTGATTCCATCTCTACTGGGCTTCCAATCAACTGCCTCTAATTGATTCCCTACACAGTAGCCCCTAGACCTTTAGGAAATGGAAATTCAATTACTCTTTCTTCTACCTAAAACCCTTGAGTGGCTCCTATTCCCATCAGAATAAAGGTTAAACTCTTTATCATGATTTGTAAGGGCTCTGGGAGTCTGTGTCTGCATACTTCTTTTACCACACGCCTCTCTGTACTCTCTATTTCAGTCATCATTCCTAAAACACACCAATTTCCTCTGCCTCCTGGGTCTTCACATAGCATTCTTTCTGCCTCCCTCCATCCTCTCCACATACACATCTTTCTTCTGGCGAGTCCTCCTCATCCATCACATCTTCTGTGACACCTTCTCCAATTACCTCCCTGTTCATCCTTTGAGCTCCTGGGACATCCTGAACTTCTCTTATCAAAGCGTTCATCCGGCTAAATTGTAATCACTTATTTAATCTGTTTCCCCCATTTATATCCACATGTCTAGCATTGCAGTAGTAGGGACTCAAAAATTTGTTAAAAGAGTAAGTCAATAAATTAATGGAATTTGAGATAGGCAGTTATATCATAGCTTTAGTTCACCACATGAAATTTGGACACTATCTTAGTGGCAGCAAGGAGCCACTGAAGAACTTTAAGGAAATGATTCTATTTGCATTTATGAAAGATCAACAAAGCAACAAGACACAGATTTCAAGTGAATGAAACTGGCAATAGTGAATGTGAAGGTATGAGGTTGGTGGTTTCCATTACTGAAGGGAGGAATGATGAATACCTGAATCTGCAGAAAACAGTTTAGAGAGATAGCAAGAAAGAAGAAATTTCAGGACTTGGTAGCTGGATGAGAAGGTAGAGAGGAAAAGGGCTCAAGATTGGCACCTACATTTCTAAGTTGGCTAACTTGATGGATAGAAATGCCATTCCCTGAAACTGGAAATATATAAGTAGAAATTAAAGTAGAAGATAAATTCAGTTTTAGACATCTTGAGTTCCAGGCCATATGTACAAGTGGAGATATTTTGGTAGGCAACTGGATCTGGACTCAGGAAAGAGATCTGGGTGGCAATACAGATTTGGGAGTCATTGGCATATAGATGAGATTTAAAATCATGTAGGTAGACGAGATCACCCAGAGAAAATACACAGATATTAAGCAGTGTAAACTGAAACCACAAGCTTAAAGTTTTTAAACTGTTAACCACAAGTTTTCAGTGAATGCTGTGAATCCTTCTAGCAAATTGTCAGAACTAAGGGAGGTCTTGGAACCCATGAACTTGCAACTAGTGTCAGTAGTAAGGGTGATCTTACAGGCTGTGCTCCCTCAAATTTCGCAATTCACGAGTCATACCTAAGGATTCATAGCAGCACTCTTTCTAACTGTCAAGTTCTAGAAACAAACAAACCCAAAAACATCCATCAACAGTAAGTGCATAAAAAATTTTTCAGTGTATTTTTAAAGTTGAATATCATATAAATAAAAGTGGATCAATGTCATACATGTTAAATTTGGGGAAAAAGACCTACACATAAGGTAGCTCAGAAGTTAAAGCATCTGCCTGCAATGCGGGAGAGCTGGGTTCGATCCCTGGGTTGGGAAAATCTGCTGGAGAAGGAAATGGCAACCCACTCCAGTATTCTTGCCTGGAAAATCCCATGGACAGAAGAGCTTGGTGGGCTATACTCCAAGGGGTAGCAAAGAGTCGGACACGACTGAGTAACTTCACGTTCTTTCACATAGGTGAAAAGTAAGCAAAACAAGGGGGAAGAAATCACATTAATGGTTATTTTGGGGAAGTGGAGAGGAAAGGGACAGAAAGAGGACATTTGGATTGCTGATAATAGCCTGTTTGTGGATCTGGGTGGGTTACATGGATAAGCTAGAAAATATATTGCACTGTGTAACTACACTTTGTGCTTTTTTCCATACCTAAGTGATCCATTCATGCTAAGTTGTTTCAGTCGTGTCCAACTCTCTGCCACCCCATGAACTGTAGCCCACCAGGCTCCTCTGTCCATGGGATTCTCCAGGCAGGAATACAGGAGTGGGTTGCCATGCCCTCCTCCAGGGGATCATCCCAACCCAGCAATCAAACCCGCATCTCTTATGTCTCCTGCATTGGCAGGTGGGTTCTTTATCACTAGTACCACCTATGAAGCCCTGCAGAGCAATTATGACTCAAATTAAATTATGTAGGAAGGGGAGTTCCTCTTTGGGTCACAAGGTAGTAACAGGACCTGGATTTACTTCCCATGTGAAACAATACACAAACAGACAACACAGGGACTTCCCTGGCGATCCACTGGTTAAGACTCCATACTTCCACTGTAAGAGGTGCAGGTTTGACCTCTGGTTGAGGAACTAAGAGCCCTCACGCCATGAGATGTGGCCAAAATATTAAAAAAATAAATGCAGTAAGAAACACAGAGAACATACAGGAAACAATAGTTTTAAGAAACTGAACATCAGGCAACACAGGACAGGCAAGTCCTTCCCTGAGAGGGAAGGCAAGTGAGATGAGACCTCTTCCTGCTCCACATTTCCACTCTCTGCAGCACAGAAAGTGGAAGCCCAGGTGGATCCCAGCCCTCTCCCTAAGGTTAGCAGATGGAGGTAGGAGACTTGGGAAAACAAAGGTGACTGGAGTTCACTGGAGAAGGGTGCAGTGAAGATGCACTAGAAAATGTCTTGCACTGTGTAATTACACTTTGTGAAGGCTCTAGAAATCTGTAGAGAGTCCTTCTCACATGTTCAGCTGAGCACCCATCATAGGAGACAACTATTGTAGTTCGAGGAAGAGTCACCTGAAAGAGGACATAATCTCTGACCTCACAAAGAGCCAGGTGTCACCAGTGGTAAAGAACCTGCTTGCCAATGCAGGAGACGCAAAAGGCGTGGGTTTGATCCCTGGGTCAGGAAGATCCCCTGGAGAAGGAAATGGCAACCCACTCCAGTATTCTTGCCTGGAGAATGCCATGGACAGAGGAGCCTACCAGGCTACACTCCACGGGGTCACAAAGAGTCAGACACGATTTAGTGACCAAACATCAACAAGCGACTTAGCACACGTGCACAGAGCCAGGAATACTTGGTGTTCCCACCAGCCAGAGTGGGAAAAATCTGATAATTAGATATTGCCTCAGTAGTAGAGAAAACTAGCCCCTGCTAAAGGCTACTCTGGTCCTCCCTTGGGTGAAAGTTTAAAAGCTATCCTTATTCTTGAAAGTACCAAAGTATTTCAAGTAAGATAAGTATGTCCTAGGTTTCCCTTGTAACACAGTGGTAAAGAATTCACCTGCCAATGCAGGAGACAAGAGTTTGATCCTGGGTCCTCGGGAGAAGGAAATGGCAACCCACTCCAGTATTCTTGCCTGGAGAATCAAATGGACAAAGGAGCCTGGTATGCTGCCCATGGGGTTGCAAAGAGTCAGACATGACTTGGTGACTAAACAACAACAACTATGTCCCAGGAAAAAAGCTCAAGGATATGTATATGAATTCAAAAATATCCAATTCCCAACAGAAAAATATGCATAGTGTTTGGCATTCAAATAAAAATGACCAGGCATGCAAAGATGCAGGAAAATATGCATTTTAGAATAACTGATCAATAGAAACATCCATGAATGATATAAATTATAGAATAAGTCAACAAAGACATAAAAACCTTCTTTTAAAAGAAAGTTTTATTTATTTGGTTGCATCAGGCTTCAGTTGCAGCTCTATGGATCTTCATTGCATCATGTAGGACCTTTCCTTGCCAACTCTGTATAAGTGTTATGTTATCAATTGTTTGTCTCTGAACCAACAGATAAGAAACTGAGATTTAGAGAGGTTAAGTAATTGCCCAAGGACAGACAGATAAGTGGCAGAACTAGTCCAAACACAGATCCATGTTACTCCAAAGTTTATACACTTAACCATTATTCTATGCTGTCTCCTGAAATTGAAGAGGAAACTACTTCTGGTTCAAGATGGTCACTGATACCAAGTAATTTATTAAACAACTGCCTTAGACCCAGTTCTGACATAGATGCTAAGGATACAAAACACACACACACAAATATATAGATAGACATATATTTGGGCTTCCTTGGTGGCTCAGTGGTAAAGAATCCACCTGCCAATACAGGAGAATGGGATTCAGTCCCAGGGTTAGGAAGATCCCCTGGAAAAGGAAATGACCACCCACGCCTGTATTCTTACCTGGAGAATCCCATGGACAGAGGAGCCTGGCGGACTACAATCCACGGATCACAAAAAGTTGGACAAGACTTGCAACTAAATGACAACTATATGTGTAACACGTATTTATATACATACACTATTATAAGTGCGGTATGTACATCAGTTGTAACTAAATGAGTTCACTGAACTTCTCAGTTTTTCTGTCATTTCCGTCTTGTCAAGGCCTTGTTTGTTTTACTTGTTTTTTAATTGAGGTATAGTTGATTTACAATGTTTCAGGTGTATAGCAAAATGATTCGGTCACATATATATTATATATATAATAATATATATGTTCTCTTTCAGATTATTTTCCCTTATAGGCTATTACAAATACTGAGTATAAGTTCCCTGTGCTATACTGTCAGAGAAGGCAATGGCACCCCACTCCAGTACTCTTGCCTGGAAAATCCCATGGATGGAGGAGCCTGGAAGGCTGCAGTCCATGGGGTCGCTGACGGTCTGACACGACTGAGTGACTTCACTTTCACTTTTCACTTTCATGCGTTGGAGAAGGAAATGGTAACCCACTCCAGTGTTCTTGCCTGGAGAATCCCAGGGACGGGGGAGCCTGGTGGGCTGCCGTCTATGGGGTCGCACAGAGTCGGACCCGACTGAAGCGACTTAGCAGCAGCAGTGCTATACTGTAGAGGTCCTTGTTGTTTACCTATTTTGTATATAGTAGTGTCCATATTGGACACTACTTTGTAATAGTGTCATATTGGACACTACTATTTGTAATAGCCTATAAGGGAAAATAATCTGAAAAATAATATATATATTATTACATATATATAATATATACATGATTGAATCATTTTGCTGTACACCTAAAACATTGTAAATAAACTATACTTCAATTAAAAACAAGTAAAACAAACAAGGCCTTGACAAGATGGAAAATGACAGAAAAACTGAGAAGTTCAGTGAACTCATTTAGTTACAACTGATGTACATACCGCAAATACTGTGTATGTATATAAATACGTGTTACACATATAGTTGTCATTTAGTTGCAAGTCTTGTCCAACTTTTTCTGATCCATGGGCTGTAGCCCACACTTATCTTACATGCTAGTAAAGTAATGCTCAAAATTCTCCAAGCCTGGCTTCAGCAATATGTGAACCGTGAACTCCCTGATCTTCAAATGGTTTTAGAAAAGGCAGAGGAACCAGAGATCAAATTGCCAACATCCGCTGGATCATGGAAAAAGCAAGAGAGTTCCAGAAAAACATCTATTCCTGCTTGATTGATTATGCCAAAGCCTTTGACTGTGTGAATCACAGTAAACTGTGGAAGATTCTGAAAGAGATGGGAATACCAGACCATCTGACCTGCCTCTTGAGAAATCTGTATGCAGGTCGGGAAGCAACAGTTAGAACTGGACATGGAACAACAGACTGGTTCCAAATAGGAAAAGGAGTATGTCAAGGCTGTATATTGTCACCCTGCTTATTTAACTTATATGCAGAGTACATCATGAGAAACGCTGGACTGGAAGAAACACAAGCTGGAATCAAGATTGCCGGCAGAAATATCAATAACCTCAGATATGCTGATGACACCACCCTTATGGCAGAAAGTGAAGAGGAACGAAAAAGCCTCTTGATGAAAGTGAAGGAGTAGAGTGAAAAGGTTGGCTTGAAGCTCAACATTCAGAAAACGAAGATCATGGCATCCGGTCCCATCACTTCATGGGAAACAGATGGGGAAACAGTGGAAACAGTGAGAGACTTTATTACTTTATTTTCTGGGCTCCAGAATCACTGCAGATGGTGACTGCAGCCATGAAATTAAAAAATGCTTGCTCCTTGGAAGAAAGGTTATGACCAACGTAGACTGCATATTAAAAAGCAGAGACATTACTTTGTGAACAAAGGTCTGTTACGCGAGTGTACGTTCCTCAATTCTTTGTCTCGTCACAGCAAAGACTTGGAGTGACAGATGTTAAAGCCCCTCGGCGAGTCACAGCTCTCAGGTCTTGGATAGACCATGTTATAGCTCTCAGGTCTCGAATGGACCATGTTATAGCTCTTAGACAAATCAGTGTCACAGCTCAGTGTTACAGCTCTATTTTATTTAGAAGATAGCAGGAAAATCCATCTTTGAGGTGGGAGGGCACGAGGAGAATTATACAATATGTGTCTTTCTATGTTTGGATTTTTTCACTTAGCATAAACGAGGAGAAGAGCGCCCCAGCGCCCGGGGGGAGAGAGAGAGAGCCGGCTCTGGCCCTTCTATTTATATGTTTCTCTCTCCCTGGGCCTGTCCTATGTAAGTTGGGCCAGCCAGGAGTGTTGTTTGTTTTACTTGAGGTCCTCACTCCGGTCCTCGGACCTTCTTTCGTTTCATTTTCGAGGGCTTTTCCCTTCCTTGTCTGTAGCCACCGCCATTTTGGACTCCTTTTCCCCGTTCTACCCACCTAACAGCATCACCCATACAATGGACATGAGTCTGGGTAAACTCCGGGAGTTGGTGATGGACAGTGAGGCCTGGCATGATGCAGTCCACGGGGTCGCAAAGAATCAGACACAACTGAGCGACTGAACTGAACCGATTTATGTTTTTGTATGTAAGTTCATTTGTATCTTTTTTTTGGATTCCTTATATAAGCGATATCTTATGATAATATTTGTTAGTTTTCATTTATATGTTCCTCTTTATCACCAATAAATGTGATAAAAGAGATTCTCCCTTCTATCCTTTCCTACACAAGTGTTCCAAAATGTTTGATAGGCATGTATCATTTTGTTTGAATTTGTTCTTGTAAAATGTGAATTGTTTTAGTATGGGTACATAATTTTAGTTTTTGTAAATGATGATCCATGGCTCTGAGCCTGTTTCTTTTTTCCACTCAGCTCTGTTTTGAAAATGGCACCACATTTGATACTAAATGACAGCTAATCGTTTACCTCTCGTTGCTGCCTGAGGAGACAGTTTTGTTTTTTGACTTTTTCCAGCAGACCCAGAGGAACATTCAGACATGGTTTTGAATGTCAGATGTCTGCAGGGCCTGTGACAGGCTGAACAGGATGCTCTTGGTGGAGAAGGCTGTCACCTGGGTCCCGGTAGTTGCTGTGATTTGGCAGTGCAGGAAGTGCCACAGAATGGTCACACTCATCGAGAGGCCAGAATCAAGATTTTTGTGTGAAATCTCCTGATTTTTTAAATGTTGGAAAATGAAGACCAAACAAAATACTGGATTCAGCAGCCTGGATTTAGCCAAGGATTGCCCCAGCCTGATTTTTACATTAAATCATTTGAATCAGAGAAGGAATGAGATCAGATTTGTTTCAGAAATTGAGGGGGATGAAATAGAGTAGAGGGTAGGAGACCGAGGATTATGAATGGAGGCTTGAATGTGAATGAACCTGTGGCTCATGGGTTGAAATTCCAACACATGCTACACGGAGGAACCTTGAAAACATTATGCTAAGTGAAAAAATCCAAACATAGAAAGACACATATTGTATAATTCTGCTTCCATGAAGTACCTAGGATAGAGACAGAAAGTACTGTAAAAGTTCCCAGGAGGCTAGTGCCAGGAGATGGTTATGAAGTTTCCGTTTGAGATGATGAAAATGTTGCAAAGATGGATGGTGATGGTTGCAACAGTAATGTGAATGTGTTGCAGAGAAGCCCAGGTTCTGATTCCTCGGTGGATTTGTTTCTTTAACTTTAACCTTTGCTTCTCATTGTTTTTATCATTATAATCATAGGTAATGACCAGCCTCAGGGAACCCTGCCCCCTCTGATTAACGCATCTCTGCCCTGAGGCTGGTCATTCCATGAGATATCTGCATGATAATAGCTTTTACTTCCTCAATTCCTACCTTTCTCCGTCCTATAAAAGAAACTGGAATCAAGGTCAGCCAGCTCAGTACCTGTCTCTCAGTTAACTGGCCTGCCATACGGTGAGACGACTGAGTTTGGACTGGGTAACAAAGGGGTTTAATGTCATTGAACAATACACTTAAGGGTTAAAACGGTAAATTTTGTGTTGTGTATATTTTATCACACACAAGCTTATTACCAAACCAGCCCTCTTCTGTTAACAGGACAGAGCTGAGTTTATTTCTTAGGGCAGTAAGAGGGAATGGCACCAGGACAGAACTTCCACAATGTCTTAGAGGTCAAGGTTAAGTTAAAGTTTGTGGAGAAATTGCAGTTTGGTTCAAGGCAATTATACCCATACTAGGGACTTGTTTGGATAAGATGAGTAAGAATCATGATAAACAGAATAGGCATGGTAGGAAAAGTGGACTGAGGATTTGAAAGGAAGAATTTAAAGAATCTTTTAAAATAGGAACTTTATTGAGATATAACTCCCATACCATTAAATTCAACCATTTAAAGTGTACAATATGATGGTTTTAGTAACTTCACAGAGTTATGCAACCATCATCACAATCAGTGTTTAGATATTTTCACTAACCCTCCAACTAAACCCCCTACCCATTAGCAGTCACCCCCATTTTCCTCCAATCTTCTGCATCCCCTCTCTTGGGAGGAAAATCTTTCCTCCTACCAAATTAGGTTCAATAGTTTGAATTAACAATTGAGTAACTGGAGAAAAGAAAGCAAGTCTTATTTATAGGCACACAGGATCATTGGTCACTTTCACTCTCAGGACCATTCAGATGGAGAGGCTCTCTGAACTGCTGGGGTGTGTGTCCGATTCTTTGTGAGCCCATGGACTGTAGCCCACCAGCCTCCTCTGTCCGTAAGATTCTCCAGGCAAGAAGACTGGAGTGGATTGCCATTTACTTCTCCAGTGGATCTTCCTGACCCGGGCATCAAACCTGGATCTCCTGCATTGCAAGTAGGTTTTTTACCATCTGAGCTATAGGGAAGTCCCAAACTGCTGGGGACAAGAGTTTATATATCATTTTAATAGGGTAATGAGAAAGGAGAAAAAGAGCTTCCATGGGAAGCACAGAAGGCTTGCTGTTGTTTTATTTTGTTTTGTTTTCAGAAAGACAAAAGGCTTTATAGGAAAACAAATGCATGACAGTTCTTGATAAATTTTGTTTATGCAATTTCTCTTCCTGGTGTGAAAGGGCAATCTTCCTGGGAGTGAAGCTCCCCCAGGTGATTAACGGCAGTTTTACACTTGCAAGGACTTGTCTATTGATCAGATAGGGATGCTCTTGAAATGCTTCTTTCTGTATTTGCTATGTCTCTAACATCTTCCATTTAAAGGAATCTTTATGTTTACAACATTGTGAATCAACTGTATGTGTATGCTCAGTCCTGTTCAACTCTATGTGACTTCATGGACTGTAGCCCACCAGGCTCCTCTGTCTAAGCAAGAATACTGGAGTGGGATGCCATTTCCTTCTCCAGGGGATCTTCCCAACCCGGGGAGTGACACACTCTCCTGCGTCTCCTGAATTGGCAGTTGGATTCTTTACCACTGTTCCACCTGGGAAGCCCAGGTTAATCAACTGTACTTCAATTAAAAAAAAAAAAAATCATCAGTGAGACTTCCTTGGTGGTCCAGAGGTTAGGACTCCACACTCTTCCACTGCAGGGAGAGAACAGGTTCAATCCCTGGTCAGGGAACTAGGATCCCACGTGCTGCACGGTGCAACCAAAAACACGACAAAACAAAATCATCAGGAAAAAAATCTTTTTTCTTTCTTTCGTCTGCACTGGGTTTTAGTTGCCCCGTGCAGACTTCTCTCTCTGGTTGTGGCTTAATAAGCTTAGTTGCCCTGCAGCCTGTGGGATCTTATTTCCCTGACCAGAGATCATACTGTCCTGCCTGGGACAACACAATATGATGTTAGGGATTGCCCCTCAATGAATGTTTAGGAAAGTCAGTCACATTTATTCCCTTCACCATGACAACACCCAGGAGTTAAAAGTAGCAAGGCATTTATGGCAGAGTTAAAAACAAAGGTTCTGGACTGAATTTGCTGAGTCCAGGAATTAGGACAAACTTTAAAACAATCCCCTCCACAGTTAACTAGAGATTCAGGCCAAGAGGTCTGCTTTGTTTGTATTTTTGCATTAAGTTACTAGAGCTACTGGAACTCAACAGTTTACTAAGCTCTAAATACTAGTTTTGTTTTTATTTTTCAATTTTTAAGAAAAATTTTACTGAGCTATAATTCACATACCATACATTTCACACATTTAAAGAGTGTAATGCCAAAATTCCTGGTGGTTCATAAAAGAATCTGCCGGCAATGCAGGGGTCCTGGGTTTGATCCCTGGATTGGGAAGATCCCCTGGAGAAGGAAATGGCTACCCACTCCAGCTACTCTTTCTTGCCTGGAGAATTCTATGGACAGAGGAGACGGGGTCGCAAAGAGTCAGACATGACTGAGGGACTAACACACAGGCTATGTTGTACAGTATGTTATTACATGTAACCGAGTGGGGCCCTCTGGGGTTCCCAGGCATGGAGGCCTCTTTGTCCCCCATTTCTTGTAGGTGTTGACTAAAAAAAGATGCACAAAGTGAAAGTTGTAAATTAAGTTTTATTTGGGGGCAAAATGAAGACTGCAGCCTGGGAGACAGCATCTCAGATAGCTCTAAGAAACTGCTCCAAAGAAGTAATGGAGGAAGGCAAGACTACAATGTTTATGACCTTTCCTGGGATCCAAAGGTCGAATTTGAACAGTTGCTAATCGAGGGAGGAGCTGCCAAGAAATAACTGACACAAGATTAAAGGGATTAGAGAGGAGACTAACCACCTGAGATCCTGCACACACCCTAATCCTGTCAGAGAGCCCACCTTTGACCCATGGTTATGAAAACCTTTGTCAAGTTCTCTGGGGTGGAGATGCATAGTTTTTCTAGGCAGAAGTCCGATGTGTCTTCCTTTGCCTGGCAAAGCAATAAAGTTATCCTTTTCTACTAGCCTGGTGGCTCAGATGGTAAAAAAGCTGCCCTGCAATACAGGAGACCTGAGTTCAATCCCTGGGTTAGGAAGATCCCCTGAAGAAAGGAATGGCTATCCATTTCAATATTCTTGCCTGGGAAATCCCATGGACAGAGGAGCCTGGCGGGCTACAGTCCACAGGGTTGCAAAGAGTCAGGCACAAATGAATGACTTTCACTTTTCTAGTTTACCCAAAAGTCTGTCTCTAGGATTTAATTCAGTACCCATGTACAGAGAGGCCGAGATCTCCGTAACACAACCATCACATAGTCCTCAAAAATGAACCGTTCCCAGTAGCTGTCACTTCCATTCCCACCTCTCTCTCCCAGTCCTAGTGTGAGGGGAAGCACACTGACTGAAACCGCCCAGCCTGGCCAGGCACCATAGTAACCATTTGCGTGAGTTGTTTTATGACAGGAGATCCTGATAAGGAATAGGGAACTAATAAGCCACCACCAACCGGAAGAGTCCAGGAAAGGTCGAAAGGAGACATCACGTGTCCGTCCACTTCCAGAATCCCTCTCGCTAGCATCCATCTGAAAAGGAGTACGTCAAGGTTGTATATTGTCGCCCTGTTTATTTAACTTATATGCAGAGTACATCATGAGAAACGCTGGACTGGAAGAAACACAAGCTGGAATCAAGATTGCCGGGAGAAATATCAATAACCTCAGATATGCAGATGACACCACCCTTATGGCAGAAAGTGAAGAGGAACTAAAAAGCCTCTTGATGAAGGTGAAAGAGGAGAGCGAAAAAGTTGGCTTAAAGCTCAACATTCAGAAAACAAAGATCATGGCATCCGGTCCCATCACTTCATGGGAAATAGATGGGGAAACGGTAGAAATAGTGTCAGACTTTATTTTTNCTGAGGATGAGATGGCTGGATGCCATCACGGACACGATGGATGTGAGTCTGAGTGAACTCCGGGAGTTGGTGATGGACAGGGAGGCCTGGCGTGCTGCGATTCATGGGGTCGCAAAGAGTCGGACACGACTGAGCGACTGAACTGAACTAAACTGAGCATCCATCTTGGCTGAGCAATGCCTGTGCCACCAGGAAAGACTCTGAATTAGAATGATTGGCCAAAGACCACCCGGAAACTGATCCCATCACCATAAAACCCGAGACTGTGAGCCACGCGGCAGAGCAGTTCTGGGTTCCCTTACCCTACTGCTCTCCACCTGGGTGCCCTTTCCCAATAAAATCTCTTGCTTTGTCAGCACATGTGTCTCCTCGGACAATTCATTTCTGAGTGTTAGACAAGAGCCCAGTTTTGGGCCCTGGAAGGGGTCCCCCTTCCTGCAACACTAGGTGAACACTAAGCTTTCTGTCTCTATAGATGCCTATTCTGGACATTTCACATACTTGGAATCTTACAGTATATATCTTGTGTGTCTGGCTGCTTAGCACCATGTTTTCAGGTCCATTCATGTTGTAACATGTAGCAGTTCTTTTTTCCTTTTACAGCTGAAATAATATTCCATTGTATGAATCGACTATCCATCAGTTAATGGACTGGTGGCTTGTTTCCTTTCATTTTTTATTTTTTTCAAGAATAATGCTACTATGAACTTCCCAGGTGGCTCAGCGGTAGAGAATCCATCTGCCAATGCAGGAGACACAGATTCAACCCCTGGGTCAGGAAGATCCCCTGGAGAAGGAAATAGCAACCCACTCCAGTATTTCTTGTCTGGGAAATCCAACGGACAGAGGAGCCTGGCATGCTACAGTCCATGGAGTGGCAAAGAGTGGGACACGACTAAGTGACTGAGCGTGCATGCACGCATGAATTTCCTGCACATATGTGGACATATGTATTTTAAATTTTCTCCTGGGTATGTACCAAGGCATGGAATTGGTGGTTCATATGGTAAGTCTGTGTTTGTTTGTGTTTTTTAGACTGTGGTATAATGCACATAAAATGTACCACCTTAACCATATTTCAGTGTACAGCTTTGTATTAAGTATGTTCACATAGTATGTATGACCCATCTTCAGAAATTTTTCATTACATAACCTGAAGCTCTTCACTCATTAAGCAATTCCTCATTTCCCCCTTTCCCCAGCCCCTCAGCAACCACCATGCTGCTTTCTGTTTCTCTGAATTTAGATCCCTCAGAATTTATCTTTCTGTGACTCATTTATTTCACTTAACATAATGTCTTCAAGGTTCATCTTTGTTAGAGCATGTGTCAGAATTTCCTTATTTTTTTAAGGGTCAATGGTACTCGTATTCCATTGTATGTGTCTGTATATACTGCATTTTGTTTATCTATTCTATCCATTTGTCATAGGTAGAATAGGGAAAAAGAGTCCAAAATGGCGGTGGCTACAAGACAAAGAAGGGAAAAGCCTGCGAAAATGAAACAAAATAAGGTCCGAGGACCAGAGTGAGGACCTCAGGTAAAACAAACAACACTCCTGGCTGGCCCAATTTACACAGGACAGGCCCAGGGAGAGAGAAACATAGAAATAGAGGAGCCAGAGCCAGCTCTCTCTCTCTCCCCCACGCGCTGGGGCGCTCTTCTCCTCGTGTCTTTGGATCCACGTGCCCGCCCGCCTCGAAGATGGATTTTCCTGCTATCTTCTAAATAAAATAGAGCTGTAACACTGAACTGTGACACTGATTTGTCTAAGAGCTATAACATGGTCCATTCGAGACCTGAGAGCTATAACACGGCCTATCCAAGACCTGAGAGCTGTGACTCGCCGAGGGGGCTTTAATGTCCCTCACTCCAAAGCTTTGCTGTGATGAGACAAAGAACCGAGGAACATACACTCGCGTGACAGATTGTTGGACACTTGGGTTGTTTGCTCTTGTCTATTGTGAATAATTCTGCTATGAACATGGGTGTGTCGGGGAGGAAATACTTTTCTCTATGCTTTTAACTTGCTCTACTCTTTGACTTCCCTATAGCTCAGATGGTAAAGAATCTGCCTGCAATGCAGGAGACTGGAGGTTTGATCTCTGGGTCAGGAAGATCCCCTGGAGAAAGAAATGGCAATCCACCCCAGTGTTCTTGCCTGGAGAATTCCATGGACAGAGGAGCCTGGCAGTCTATAGCCCATGGGGTCACAAAGAGTTGAACACAACTAAGTGACTAACACACACACACATCTGGGGCCTGAGAATTAAACTGACAAAATACCAATCGAACAGGAGAAAAGACACTTAATTTCTAATAATGTTCATATGCATGGGAGATGACAGAGAGTAGAACTCAAAGAAGTGTTTACACTTGGACCTAATTCACTCTTTTAGCAAAGAGAATTTGGGCTTCAACGGACAATAAATTGTGAGCAAGTGATTAGGAAACATAGCAGAAACTGATGGGAGATAAGGACAATTTTAGTAAGGTCTATTTACGAAAACACATCTTGATGTCAGCTTCCCATCTTCAAAGATAAAAGTCTCTTTTCTCTTAAAGGCAAGTTTACCCAGGTTTTAGGCACAGAAGGTCTATGCTTTCCTGAGAAACTGCCATTTTTATTTGACAACTGATAGAAGCAAAGAGAAAAGACACCATAGCAAAACCTGAATAAACTAAATTGTATTCCAAAAATAATGTTCCACAATTACCCCTATAAAAACCAGTAACAAACAGCAACAACAACAACAAAAAGCTGTTTATTTTTAAGAGAAGAAGTAAATATTTTGATTTTGGAACCATGAATGATTTTTTTCTTTGTTTTTGAATTTTGTATTTTAATCCACTTCTTTATATTTAAGAGAAAACAAACTTTGTTTGA
Organism: Redunca redunca; assembly: GCA_006410935.1. Classification (NCBI taxonomy): domain Eukaryota; kingdom Metazoa; phylum Chordata; class Mammalia; order Artiodactyla; family Bovidae; genus Redunca; species Redunca redunca. The sequence continues at coordinate 84,072 of SJYQ01095545.1, forward strand.
AAAGACAAACAAGCAATCCTGGTATGGCCTAAGATAGTCAACCCAGCGAGGAACACCATAAGGAGAAAAGCACATTCTCAGAGAAGATATCCAACAGACAAGACCACAGAGTGTGTTTTGCCTTTTGCCATTTTCCTAGCCAGATCCAGACAAACAGCCCAGAAATGTTGGTAAATTTACATATCAACATTGTCTTCACAGTCTCCTGCCTATTTGGACCCCACACTAGGTAAAACAATGGACTTGAATACTGCACGGTGCTCTCTCCCTAGGTTTAAGGAAGAGAGAACTTGAGTGGAAGCAGCAGGATTTGGTCCAAGGTCCAGCCTGGAAACAGCAAAGAAAAATAAACCTGTCCTTCAACATCCCCTGGACTGAGATTCCCTTTGGTTCCCCCTGCCCCCCCACCTTTTTTTTTGGCCCTGGGGGCCATGCTGGTCTTCTTTTTTCTTTTGTTGGGTAGGTGCTGCCTATGGGAATGCAGCGGCTCTTAGTAACCATGGGAACCTTATTGGCATGGCAACCTGGCAGCCCAAGGGAAAGGCAGCACGGGTAGTTCTATGGCAGAAGGGAGGGGATAAAGCCGGTTTTCTTCCTGCTAAGGCAAGAAAAGGAGCAGAAAAGATGTCCAGCTCTCTAGATGGCCCCAAGGAGAAGCTCCTGATGAGTTTAAACCTCACTCCACAGTTCAGTTCAGGAGGAACTTGGGCCATGGCTGTAAGCCAAACTGGACACCAGGTCCTAGACCTACTGGTGCTTTTTTATTCTATGGCATGGCTCAGCAGGGGCAGGGGGGCTGCGAGAGTGAAGGATCTCATGTGAGCACATTCTCACACTACATTCTGATTACAGGCAAAATACCATGTGGAGCTGTTTTTAGGCTCCGAGAGGCCAAGCACCTTTTGTTAAAGATGTCTAGGGGTGAGGAAATTTCCAAGCAGCATCTAAAACAAGAAACAAATCTGTGCAATACGATTAAGGAAAGCTATAGATGGAGGGGGGGTTGGGGGAGAACAGATACATGTACATGTATGGCTGAGTTCCTTTGCTCTTCACTTGAAACTACCACAACATGGTTTATTCAGCTATACCCCAATACAAAATAAAAAGTTTAAAGTTTGGAAAAAGAGAAAAGATTAAGGAAGGCTGTTGTTATTTAGTCCCTAAATCATGTCTGACCTTTGGGACTTTAGCCCACCAGGCTCCTCTGTCCATGGGATCCTCCAGGAGAGATGCTGGAGTGGGTTGCCATTCTCCAGGAGATCTTCCTGACCCAAGAATAGAATCTGAGTCTCCTGCTAGGCAGGTGGATGGCTGAGAATGTAGTAAAAACAAAACAAGATCTGCTAGGGAGAAAGTACTTCGACTGGAGAGGAAGGAGTGAGCAGCAGGGTAGCTGGCAGTGCCTTGATGGTCCTGTTGCTAGGCTGAGCTAGAATCCCTGGCTTTCTGGGTTTCTCCGGTGGATAGGTGTGACCTGGGGCTACCCTGCACCGTGGAGTCTGATGCTGCCTTGCACAGTACGTACCTGTGTGCCTCAAGCAGGTTAGTCTCTCAGAGTCCATTTCCCCTTTTCCTAAGACAGAGGATAATAACACTCTATAGGGCCATTGTGGAAATGAAAGGAGATTCAGTTCAATTCAGTTCAGTCGCTCAGTCGTGTCTGACTCTTTGTGACCCCATGAATTGCAGCACGCCAGGGCTCCCTGTCCATCACCATCTCCCGGAGTTCACTCAGACTCACGTCCATCGAGTCGGTGATGCCATCCAGCCATCTCATCTTCTGTCGTCCCCTTCTCCTCCTGCCCCCAATCCCTCCCAGCATCACAGTCTTTTCCAATGAGTCAACTCTTTGCATGAGGTGGCCAAAGTACTGGAGCTTCAGCTTTAGCATCATTCCTTCCAAAGAAATCTAGGGTTGATCTCCTTCAGAATGGACTGGTTGGATCTCCTTGCAGTCCAAGGGACTCTCAAGAGTCTTCTCCAGCACCACAGTTCAAACGCATCAATTCTTCAGCACTCAGCCTTCTTCACAGTCCAACTCTCACATCCATACATGACCACAGGAAAAACCATAGCCTTGACTAGACGGACTTTAGTCGGCAAAGTAATGTCTCTGCTTTTGAATATGCTATCTAGGTTGGTCATAACTTTTCTTCCAAGGAGTAAGCGTCTTTTAATTTCATGGCTGCAGTCACCATCTGCAGTGATTTTGGAGCCCAAAAATATAAAGTCTGACACTGTTTCCACTGTTTCCCCATCTATTTCCCATGAAGTGATGGGACCAGATGCCATGATCTTCATTTTCTGAATGTTGAGCTTTAAGCCAACTTTTTCACTCTCTTCTTTCACTTTCATCAAGAGGCTTTTTAAGAACTTTAATAAACAGTAATAGTATTTGTGAAGAAGGAATTTATAGGGCCTGGACTCCATCTTAGGCTTGTTTATGCTGATCATGCTCGGCCACCTTTCCAAAGGACTCTGAACTCTGTGTTTAGTGCCTATGAAAACAACAACAGAAGGATAAGACCCCCTCCAGACCGGGGACCCTTGAAGATCACATCTAGGTTACTTATCGCCTAAGAGAAAACATACACTAATCACCCCTTCCTCTAGACAGGCCATAATTTTTTCTGTATTATCAGAGTGTAACCTCGGGTTTATTGATTATTGGCTAATTGTTTGTTTGAGCACATGAGCACATAGCACATGAATGATGGCATTATTGGGATTGTATTTTCCTTGGTTTATGTAAGTCTTAAAGAATTTGGAGTGGTGGGTTCAGACACATACACATGGGGTATAAAAGATTTTCACAAATGCTGGTCGGGGTCCTTGGCTAAGAGGAGACTCTGCCTTGGGCCCGCCGGTGTAATAAACTGCACTTCACTATCTGCATTGTCCTTCTGAGTGAGTTTGTTTCCCAGAACACGTGGCTACAACAACTGAAGCTCCTTGCATGTCAGGCACACAAATAACAGCTATTCTGGTTACTTTGCTGGCTCTTTAGAACTGGCTCTTTGTTTGGTTCTGTACCATCACCTGAGATTTGACCAATGTTTTTTTTAATGCATTGACTTTCTTTTAATGTCATAAAATTTTTAGTTAGAAAAATTCATAAGATTTCTAGAATATATATTATACATATTTTATATATATATATATAAGAGCTTTTCTACACTTGATAAAGGCTTGAGAAAGAACATTAAAAAAAAAGAAGAGATGGAGAAACTGGATAACATAAACTAAATGAAATGGGAACACTGAATATGAAATTGAAAAAGTAAAACTAACTAGATAAAAGTTAAAGATCTTCATATAGTTCAATTGTTTTCAAACATGGCTTTAATGCATTGACTTGTAAAAAGGCAACTTTATTGAGATGCACCTTTATTGAGACGTAGTTATATGTCATTAAAGTCACACTTTTCAATTTGTACAATTCTGTGGATTTTAGTATAGTTACAGAGTTGTATGCATCATCTGATTTTAGTACATTTTGAAAACCTCAAAAGAACCTAGAGAGGGCCTTCCCTAGTGGGCCAGTGGTTAAGACCCCGAGCTCCCAATGCAGGGGGCCCCAGATTGATTCCTGGTCTGGGAAGTAAGATCCCACTTGCTACTGAGTAGCTAAGCTCATAGACTGCAGCAAGAGAAAGTTCATGTCCAACATTGAAGACCCAGTACAGCCAAAATAAAAACAATTTTTTTTTTTAATGAATAAAGCTGCTATGAATTCGGTGAGCACCGAAGAATTGATGCTTTTGAACTGTGGTGTTGGAGAAGATTCATGAGAGTTCTCTGGACTGCAAGGAGATCCAACCAGTCCATCCTAAAGGAAATCAGCCCTGAATATTCATTGAAAGGAATGGTGCTGAAGCTGAAACTCCAATACTTTGGCCACCTGATGTGAAGAGCTGACTCATTTGAAAAGACCCTGATGTTGGGCAAGATTGAAAGCAGGAGGAGAAGGAGATGACAGTGGATGAGATGGTTGGATGGCATCACTGACTCAATGGACATGAGTTTGAGTAAACTCCGGGAGTTGATGATGGATAGGGAGGCCTGGCATGCTGCAGTCCATGGGGTCTCGAAGAGTTGGACACGACTGAGCGACTGAACTGAACTGAACTGATGAATTCAGGAATAAGTTTTTGTGTGTATGCACTTATCAAGTTTTAGTTCATGGTTTATCATGCCCCATGGCCTACATATGACCAGATAAAGAAAATATAAATATGAAAGATAGGTTGACATGATTATTTCTTTTTAAATTTCCTTCAGACTACTTTCCTTTATTCCTATTTTCCTCCTTACTCTTACTCTCATCTCCCTCTGTAGAACAATCTAGTCAGTCTCATGCATATTTCCAGATATGGCATCTGAGATGCTCACAAAGGATATTTTTCCCCACAAAGATATTCTTGAAGTGTGGAAAGGGGAGAGGTAGAGAGGGACAATGAAGTGTAGGCCAAGTTTATTATTCAATGACAATCAAAATATCACTTAGAAACATTGTCTTAAACTTTACTGAGATAGGCTATCCACTATTGTACAAGTCAATAAATTATCACACACACACCACCATTTAGGAATTGCCTACCTTTACCAGTCCATCCTAAAGGAGACCAGTCCTGGGTGTTCATTGAAAGGAATGATGCTGAGCCTGAAACTCCAGTACTTTGGCTGCCTCATGAGAAGAGCTGACTCACTGGAAAAGACCCTGATGCTGGGAGGGACTGGGGGCAGGAGGAGAAGGGGACAACTGAGGATGAGATGGCTGGATGGCATCACCGACTTGAAGCACATGAGTCTGAGTGAACTCTGGGAGTTGGTGATGGACAGGGAGGCCTGGCATGCTGCGGTTCATGGGGTCACAAAGAATCAGACACGACTGAGTGACTGAACTGAACTGAACCAAAGTAAGGATACATATAGAGTAGCCAGAAAAATTACAGAGATAGAGTGCCCAGTGACATTTGCATTTCAGATAAACAATGATTAATTTTTTTGTATAAGTCTATTTTAGGCAATATTTGTGACAGTTTTTTTTTTTTTTAATCCACTGTTCAGGGCTTCCCTGGTGGCTCAGTGGATAAGAATCTGCCTGCCAATGCAGGGAACATGGGTTCGATCCCTGGTCTGGGAAGATTCCACGTGCTGCGGGGCAACTAAGCCAGTATATGCCACAACTACTAAGCCTGCACTCAAGAGCCCCGGAGCTGCCAGCTACTGAAGCCTGTGCTCTGCAACAGGAAAAGCCACCGCAGTGAGAATCCAACGCACCGAAACCAGAGAGCCGCCCCCACTCTCCACAACTAGAGAAAGCTGTGCACGGCAAAGAAGACCCAGTGCAGCCAAACATAAATGAATGAAAAGTTCCTTAAACAAAGACAGGGATTGAAAAAAAAATTAACTGGATGTCCCTTATCTTTCCTTGGGAAATCCCCAAATTAAAGAACATCCAATGAATGTAAATCATTTTCATGACTGGGTAACGACTGAGGTTTAGTTGTAGGAAATCTCAGAATGAAATGGAATTTAGAGCTAATTTGTTGATTTAATTTACTTTGCTCTCTCCCTAGGGTTCTGTGCAACTAAGTGTTGTGTCATCTTTCTTTCTCACAATATCTCTGTGAAATACTTAGGAGTCTACACATGGAGAAACAAGAGCAGAGGTATTTAAAGATACTTCAAGGACTCCCCTGGTGCTCCAGCGGTTAAGACTCTGCTTCCAGTGCAGGGGATGCCGGTTCAGTCCTTGGTTGGAGAGCTGGGATCCCACATGCCGTGGAGCTACTAAGCCCCATACATCAACTATTGAGCCTGAGCATCACAACTAGAGAGCCCAAGCACTGCAAGGAAGACCCAGCAGAGCCAAAAATAAAAGTACATATATATATATATATGCATATATACATATATAAAGACATTCCAAGTGAGTTTGGAGTTACTTTAAACAAAATGTCATGAATGGTTTTTGAAAGAAAACATAGATTTTAAGAAGAAAGGTGTGGGGATGGGTAATCGGGAGACTAGGATTGACACGTACACATACACCACAATGTATAAAATAGATAACTAATAAGAACCTACTGTAGAGCACAGGGAACTCTACTCAGTACTCTGTAATGGCCTATATGGGAATGAAATCTGAAGAAGAGTGGATATGGGTATATGTATAACTGATTTACTTTGCTGTATACCTAAAATTAGTACATTATATATCAACTATACTCCAATAGGAATTTAAAAATAAATTAAGAATATAGATTTTAGATTCATTAAACTTAAGATTACGATAAGATTTTACTGGAAGCCCTTTACATTAATACTATGAAAGAGGAAACTGAGATTCAGAAAACCTAAATAATTTTCTCTAGGTTACAAAGCCCACTAAGGTAAAGTTGATACTGAAACCTCAAACACCAGACTCCTAGCCTATGGAGTTTTTCCTAATTTAAACTAAATTGTGCGCCCTCCCTTTAGTTGGTGCTTCTGTGCTCAGCGGCTTCAGTTGTGTCCCACTCTTTATTACCCTATGGACTGTACCCTGCCAGGCTCCTCTGTCCATGGAATTCTCCGGGCAAGAATACTGGAGTGAGTTGCCATGCCCCTAGAGTTCTTCCCAAACCAGGAATTGAACCTGTGTCTCCTGAATTGCTGCAGGATTCTTTACCGCTGAGCTACCGGGGAAGCCCTCCCTTTAGTTTTCCTCTCCATTAATGTGGTCTAGATAATCAGATCAGCCATAATTACACAGTTATGTGAAACGTGAAACTGGGAATTCTCCTTAGATCTTCCAAGTATTAATAGTAGAGAGCTAGATTACTTAACACGGAACAAATAGTTTCCTGTTCTAAACAAGATTTCTCGAAGGGTTTGAGATTAATTTCTTTTCATATCTTTTAGCTGCAAAGAGTTGCCGTGGTCGAATTTGGGGATAATCTTTCTTTTCTAATGGGAGTTTTCCTAGCTCAGCTGGTAAAGAATTTGCCTGCAATGCAGGAGACCTGGGTTGGGAAGATCCCCTGGAGAAGGGAACGGTTACCCACTCCAGTATTCTTGCCTGGAGGATTCCACCGACAGAGGAGCCCAGCGGGCTGGGTGATGAGTGAGATTCCTCTGATTTATACATTTTGCATTTCCAGTGTCCAGTCATTATACCCAACAGACAAATTCTTACTTCGTAAAGAAGCTGGATTTGTTTGAATATGCAAATCTGAAAAAAAAAAAAAGTCAGCAGAATTTTGAATGCTCATAGATTGCCAAGCCTCTCAAATCTGGTTTTACATTCATTCTATGTGGAACTAAAACAACAGTTTTAGTACTTGGCCTCATCACCTTCTCACACATTCCAGGGATCTGATCAATATCCAAAAAAAATAAATTTTTTCTTTCATAGCTCTCCAAAACTCAGTCCCAATACTGGGTCATATCAGTATGTTTCTTTTATTTAAAAATTTATTTTATGTGATTTATTTACTTGGCTGTACTGGGCCTTGGTTGCAGCACACAGGATCTTTAGGTTTCGACTTTGGAATTCTTAGCTGCAGCATGTGGGATCTAGTTCCCTGACAAGGGATCCAACTGGGCCCCCTGCACTGAGAGTGCAGAATCTTAGCCACTGGACGGACCACTAGGAAAATCCTGGTGTGTATACTTTAAAGGGAAAAATCTTTACCATCACCAATCCAGCATTCTTCTTTGAACTTGGTGTTCAATATGGTCAAACTGTCACCTTGCCGGATGTGACAACTAGAAGAGGCTGGCTTATATGACTCCTGGCTACACTGACTTTGCCAAAAAGACTAACTTAAAACTGAGGCTTTGGGGAAGAGATGGCTTCTTTGCTCATCATTTTCACAGGGCTGAAAACGCTGTTGTCATCCGTGCCTTAGAGAGGATAGCTATGGCCCAGGGCAGGATTTGCAGAGTATGCTGGGCTCTCGGGGTTTGCAGGTGAAGTGATTTTTATATGGCTAGACTGGTGCAGTAAAATGGCAAATTTTTTTTGACAGTTTTACTCCCTCAAGTTTATTTCTGATTTGTCTCTGAATACCAGGGCATCCTGGGGATAGCAGAAAATAGAGAAGTTCCTTGAGATTGAGGGGGTGGGAGTCAATCTTCAGGGATTTATATAAATGATGTTCCCGAGTGGACTAGGGAGGGGCTCATAAAGAACCAAAAGTTAACCTAAAAGTGAGCCTGCGGATCTGAACCATGTCAGGAGTGGCTTTCCCTCATGACACTGCCTCCAGGCTCTTCCCTATTGTGAGGAGGTGGCAACAATAGGCCAGTCTATTCTGTCCCCATTCACCCAGGGCACATGCTGATTTGCGCTAATGAATCACTTAGTAGCCACTGAGAAAGGAAGATTAATGACCTTTATTCTATTTTATTTATTTTTGGCCGCACTGGGTCTTTGTTGCTGCTTCTCTGTGGGCTTTCTCTAGTTGCAGTGAGAAGGGCTACTCTCCGGTGCGGTGCACGGACTTCTCATTGCGGTGACTTCTCTTGTTGCGGAGTGTCAGCTCTAGGCTCATAAACATCAGTAGTTGCGGCATGCAGGCTCTAGGGTGCAGCGACCTCAGTAGTTGTGGCTCATGGGCTTTGGAGATCCGGCTCGGGAGTTGTGGTGCACAGACTTAGTTGCTCAGAGGCATGTGCAATCTTCCTGGACCATCCAGGGATTGAACTTGTGTCCCCTTCACTGGCAGGCATATTTTTATCCATTGTACCAATAGGGAAGTCCAGGACCTTTCTTTTTGACCACTGTAGACATGGAAGCTTTCCTTACACTGGGAACTTCATTTGTGTTTTCCTATTAAAATTTGTAGTTCTCCTTTCTTGAAATATCTAACTCGTTTTTAGAATAAAAAAGTTGTCATCGCATTTGCACTTACAGCATGTCCAAGGGAAATCTCATTCTTTAAGGGATGAGATTCTTCAATATCTTAAGGGATCTCATTCTTTATTTGCCAACTAGCTCGTGTATTTTGTCTTTTTTCATCAGAAAACAGAAGTGACTATTCTGGAGTTTATCACTGTTCTTGGGTGTGATTTATTGTCAATTTTTATAATACTGCTTATTCTTTTTGAAAGTAATATAGTCTTGTTCTTGGTGCATGTGCTTTGTGGTAGGGAATAATTACTTGCTGACTGTATGGTTACGAATGGAATTTGAATCTTGGGGAATGTTCCATTTCCCTTGTGGAAACAAATCAGGGAGTTTAATTAACCCTGGAGCTTGAGGATGGAGATGAATATAGGCTCAAACTGAATGTTGCTGTTCAAGAAGTACCAGTGATAGAAAAATCAAGTAATCTTACAAGTTAGCAGGTGTGATGATCTCATCTTTATTTGCTGGGCTGTGATAGACATAAGTTTTCAATGAAGATTTAGCAGCTCATTTCCAGAATGTCATGGAAAACTGGCTTCTTCGAGAAGGGTCCTTTTAAGGAAGATCAAATACGATGAGCACAATACATACTGTGCTTTCACTGAATTTCTAAACTGAAAAAGCCATTTCTAGCCTCGAAAGCCATTTTTAAAAAAGGAATGGGCAGCCCTGTAAGATCAAGTTTCTCATCACGAGAGGCATCTAAGTAGAAGCTGTGTATAACACAATCTAGAAGGATATTGGTTTCTGCATCAGGTGAGTGATTAGACCAAATGACCGTTAGGTGCTCTATTTATGCTAAGATTCTTTGATTCCATCGAGTAAATTTGGAACTAAAATAAGTTCACTTTGGGAACTAAAATAAGACCCTAGAACGTTTTTGGTGAAATTTCAGGGGTGGTTGTTTACCCTGTACTGTCAGCAATCAGTGGTTTTTACCTCTAACCCAGTCTTAATTTTACATACTTAAAAGGTGTGTGTGTCTAGGCTTTAGTCCTGCTAATTCCCTATGTAGGAAAAGCAGCACTATCCTAGCAGAATGTTTACTCCTGAAAGATTTACATCAAAGGTAGTGGTTCTCAGCTGGGGCAATTTTGTAATTTTTTTTTTTTTTCAGCCCTACAAGTCCAGTCTGGAAACATTTTTGGTTGTTACAGCTAGGGGGTTGCTACTAGCATGTATTGGCCATGGATGCTGTTAAAACATCCTATAGTGCCCAGGACAGCCCCCAAAGACAACCACTCAACTCAGAATACAACAGTGCCAAGTTTGAGACCCTTGGTCTAAGTTAGGTGACCTTTTGGGCAACCCCCTGCTCTATTCTCCACTATCACATAGCAATTGTGT
>SJYQ01095545.1:94569-147116 GCA_006410935.1 Redunca redunca
TGGGAAGAAGGGGAGATGAAGTGGGGCCTGTGTGGAGATGCAGAGGCCCGGCAGGGGGAGGCATGGTGAATTCTTTGCTGCTCAGCTCAGCAGAGCAGGCACTGGGAAACCGGTACCCGCACCCTGAGCTGCGGCGACCGTGTATCATTGTGATGCACGAGAGGCTTGTGTGTTTCCTAGTGGGTCTCTGTTAAGATCCGCGCGGTCCTTGCTTTTCCAAATTACACCATCTCTTGGGAGCCTAAATAAACGGAATACGACATGAGCAAACTGTAGTCCTGCACTCTCGTTCTATGATAAAAAGACAAGACCACCCTTCTATGATTCCTTTTTTTCTGCCATTCTTCACTTTTATTTTTCCTCAAGTTGATTTTGGAAGTACAGAGAAGGAGGATAAATGCTCAACTGAATTCACCCCAGCTTTAAGGGAAGGAAGCTTCTGAAATGAGCTGTGACTGAAGACATGCATGAGCTTGCCAAGATACAAGAATAGGACATCTCATTTGGGGGCAGAGGCACCCCACTAAGAGAGAAGAGGAAAAGGAGGAGAGAAGGGGCACCGTTTAAGAAGGACGGCCAGCCCCAATTCAGGGAGCCCTCCTTGAAGCTGAGGCGGGCCAGATGCTTGCCTCTCACCTCCTCTGCCACAGCCTGGGCTCTTTCTACAAAATCTGGGCTCAGTTTGGGTGTCAAGTGCTTTCAGTTTTAGCTTCATCCGCAGCTGGTCAATCATGCAGAGCTTCTCGGGCGCTTGGGGAGCGAGTGAGTTGATGAAAAGAAATCGGGCTATATTGTGAGTTTTCCAGTCATCATGTTTCTGAACTCCAGAGTGACTGGTGATATCCATTTCTTCTTTTATAATCTTCTAGGTGAATCCATTTTCTCTAGAGCCTGTGCTGAGGACAGGTGCTTTCAGAACAATCTTCCTTATTGCCATCACTCAAAACTCAATTGTAGTCTTAGATTCCGATTGGATTGCCCTCTTGTTACTGGTTGATGGGATAGATTCTGTTGCTTGCAGTCAACATCCTCCTTGGTATACCTTCTCATGCCAGCTCCCTCATCCCCTCCAGGAAGAGTACAGATTTAAAGGAAGTGTGAATATTTGGAATACAAGCTGGTTAGCTTTCATGTCTTGCTGAAATGGAACAAGTGATCTGAGAGGCTTTGACCACATGAATTGAAAATAGCAGGAGTGCCTTAGTAAAAAGCATGGTAACATTCATTCAGCGATAGTTCTCTCTTTTGATAAGCATTCTGAAGCATCACACAGGGAATATCTTGGCAAGGATAGTTTTTCTTACTTGAAGCACTGTCACCTCACATTTTCATGTAACTGTCTTTGCTTTCCTAATATTATGGACATTTTTGGACACTTCATGTATTCCATACATTGTGCTTAACACTTCAAAGATTGTCTCATTTACTGCACAAAGCAACCTCCAATATAAGTACTATTGTAAACCCCACTTTACAGATGAGGAAATGAAATCAAAGAGGTTTATAATTTGCCCAGAGTCTCAAAGCTGGGAAGTGATAGGACCAGGATGGGAACCTGGGGCTCTCGCAACACAAATGTCTCGTCTGTGAACCTTTCCTTAATTTCTGTCACACTGAGTGATCTTTTCTAAACTCACTCTTTTGGCACTCAGGGATTCCTAATCTTTTTTGTGCGATGAGCCACTTTAGCAATGTAGAGGAGCCCTTTGGGATCTTTCTCAGAATATGATTTTATCTCTCTCCTTCTTCTTCTCTTTTTGGCCACATTGACAAGCATGTGGAATCTTAGTGCCCCAACCAGGGATCAAAACTGTGTCCCCAGTAGTGGAAACTCACAGTCTTAACCACTGGACCACCAGAGAATTCCCTGAAATATGCTTTTAAATGCAAAAAATGAAATGTGGTATATTCAAAGAACCCTCAGGAGTCTGTGGACCATAGGTGAGGAACCTCTAACTGACAGTTAGTTGTGGCTTAATAGTTGGGGTGTCTGCTGTGGTAGCCACTAGCCATACGTGGCTGTTGGACACTTGAAATTTGACTGATCCAAATAGAGACATAATGTGAATGTAAAATACACACTATATTTTGAAGACTTAGTATGAAAAAGGAGTGACAAATGTGTCATTAATATTTAAAAATTTGGATTAGATATTGAAATGGTGATATTTTGGATATATTGGATTAAACTATATTATTAAAATATACAGTTAAATTATTAATTATGTTAATATGTTATTAAAAGTGACTTCCAAAAGTATTAGCTCTATACCAACACTTTTTTTTCAACACTTTCTTTTTAACAGCTGAGGAAATCAAGACCCATAGTACTTCTCACTCAGTCAGGCCTTGGCAGGTCTGTTGACTCTTGACCCTGTGCTCTTCCTAAGCTGTCATACTGCTTTTGTATCTTCTTGTATTTTGAGGTCTTATCACGTTGCCTTTGCAAACTATAAATACTCAGAATGTGTTTTATTGAGATGTGGTGGTAACTGACTCAATCCCAGTAAAATCCCAGGAAGGACTGTTCAGGTCTTACCTGGCATGCCATCTGCCTTGCTTATATAGAATTTTAGTTTTAAATGTAGGGGTAGAGGATAGTTTTTGCTCTCTGTTTGCTTCTCCTTGGATAGTGGTTCCAATTTAAGCATCTGACTGGATCAGTCATCACACAGATAAGAGGTAGAAGTTTGGTTGCCTTGCTGTGTTCCAGGGAAGGAAGCGGAGTGGGTAGAGAAGGGCACGGTAGACGATGAGCTTGTGCTGCCTGCAGTGGAAAATGAAAACTCTGTGAGGGGGATGGAAGATCATTTGTCAGTGAGCACACATTGACTGATTGCCTCCCCGCAGGCTGTGTGTGCTAGAAACAGTGGAGGGTATCCAGAGGATGTCCTTGTCCTCGAGGAATTTAAATTCAAATTGGTGAAGGGCTTGGTTGTATACATACAGATGGATAAGTCACAGCTGAAGGCCCGGAGCTATTGGGAAATGAAGGGAAGCCTGAATGTAGAGCCTTCTGGGGTGCAGTGCCCCAGGTTGCTGTGGAGTCTGGCTTTGGAGGACGCGGGTAGTTGGGTCTCTCTCTTACAGGTCACTAATCCACTGTTCTAGTTCCAGACATAAGCAGTGTGTCTGGAAAATACTCAGGTGCTTGTATGAAAGTCTGTGTTAGTGCTCTATTAGTCCACCGTTTATTGATGAGAGTAGTAATACCCAGGTCCATGAAGCCCTGTCCAAAACCCCTGGGGCCAGGCATGTTTCAGAATTGAGATGGTCTCAGGTTTTGGAACGAAGTAATAGAGTGCATAGTCTGCATATCATCCCCTGGGGGCTGGGGCAACCATCTCTATAATTAAAAAAAAATTAAAATTTCTGCAGCATAATACACTAAATGGGATACATTAAAACCATAAACAGCTCCATAAGCATGTAGATCAGGCTTAGTTGGCAAATGAGTTTAGGTCATGGCAGGTTTTGCCGCCAAATAAGTAATGGAAAACTTCCAGGTTATTTATTTGTTTTGGCTGTGCTGTACCACATGTGGGATCTTAGTTCCCTGACCAGGAATCAAACCCATTCCCCCTGCGTTGAATGGAGTGTGGAGTCTCAACTACTGGGCCACCAGGGAAGTTCCTTTTCAATATTAATTAAAATTTAAAAAAATTGTTTATTTGGCGGTTCCGGGTCTTAGTTGCAGCATGCAGAACCTTTAGTTGCAGCACGCAGACTCTTAGTTTTGGCATGTGGGATCTAGTTCCCTGACCGGGGATCAAACCACGGCCTCCTGCCTTGGAAGTGCATGCAGTGTTAGCCACTGGACCAGCAGGGAAGTCCCACAGACCTCCCAGTTTTGAGAGCACATGGTTAAGGATGTAGACCTATGTTAATCATCACCATCATAATACAAAGAACATAAACTGAACAACATCGACATTTATTGTCTCCCAGGCACTCTTCTAGGCACTCCTTTAACCTTTAGGACAGCCCTTTGAGGTAGGTCCTGCTATTATTTCTGTCTTAAGGAGAATAAAAGAGGAGCAGAGAGAAGTTAAATTGCTGCTATGATCACAGCTGGGCAGGAGCTAAGGAGTGAGCCGGTGCACACCTAGGCAGCCTGGTCTAGGGGGGCTGCATCCTTAACCTTTGTTAAAGTTAGGCTTTGTTTTCGGGGGCAGGGAATGGGAAGCAGGTGTGTCTCCAAAATGCATGCTTATTAAGCTAGCATTATTCACACTGATAATGACATTCGCACTCCTTAAGGGTATAATAGAGAGGAAGCAAGACAATGGAGCCAATAAAGCAGGGTCTTTGTTTTTAGGGGCTGAGAGTAATGAGTGATTATGTAATAAGTGATTGTGGCTCCTCAACAGAGCTGGCATAAAAGCCCAGTCCAAACTCACATTGCAGTGTCTATTTCTTCCAGATAAACGAATCCTGAACGTTGCAGTTTTCTGATTGCTGTGCAAGGATGGAGGCCCCACTGGTGAGTTTGGATGAAGAATTTGAGGACCTTCGGCCCTGCTGCTCGGAAGACCCCGAGGAGAAGCCCCAGTGTTTCTACGGCTCATCTCCCCACCATCTCGAGGACCCCTCCCTATCTGAGCTGGAGAATTTTTCTTCTGAAATCATCAGCTTCAAGTCCATGGAGGACCTGGTGAATGAATTTGATGAGAAGCTCAACGTCTGCTTTCGGAACTACAACGCCAAGACCGAGAACCTAGCTCCTGTGAAGAACCAGTTCCAGATTCAGGAGGAGGAGGAGACCCTGCAGGATGAGGAGTAAGGCGTCTCAGTTGTTCTCTGTTGTCTCAGATTAGAGCCCTGGCGTCTGGGGCTCCTTGACATAGAACGAGTTTCTATCCTTGGGTTTATGGCGTATTTCTTGTATTTTTGTATCAGTGAGACCGCACCCTGGAAACTGCTGACCTTGTTCCATTATATCACTTTACAGTCACCTGTAGAGTTTTCTTAAGTTGAAACCACCAAGGAATAAAGTATTTTTAGGAAAGAGATTTCCCTAGATACAAAATCAAAATTCAGGAGCATGGGAAATTTGGGGGGGTCTGTCTATTTTCAGCTTTCTTTATATCGTAACAATCCATCCAGATATTAGAGACAAGGGCAAGAAAAAAAATGAACTTAGGGGAATTATGTTGTTGAAACAATTTGCTTTACAAAACACCAGAACTGTGAAAATCTCTAAGTTGTTTATACCCCCTCAGGACTGGAAAGATTATCTGCAAAAGTTAAGTCCAAATAAGAAAGCATGAACATTGAACCAAGAGAATGGGGACTTACCCTGGACAAAATAAAAATAATAAGCAGGTGAAATGGCTTTTGAGTATTCCCTATGTCACTTAATAGTCACCTTCTGGGGTCTTAAGTCAGGAACAGAGATTTGAAAAAAGTGCTGTTCAAGGAGGGACTAGAGAGAGAAGAGGGTGTTTGTTGTATGAATTAAAGAAGGTGTTTGGGACATTTAGTAAAAATAGGCATAAATTCCCCAAAGGGATAAAATATGCATCAACTATTCTTTAGGGATCACACAGGAAATGTCGAGTAGTTGGTAGTGGAAATTTCAGTCAAAAGAGCAACTGCACTTTTGGTTTCTCTTTTTTATGAACTTGGGTGGGAAAAGTTGCCCATAAATAAGTGGGGGAAGAAGACCCCTTCTACCGCAGGGGTCCCCAACCTATGGGGCTGTGGACTGGTACCTCTTATCAGATCAGCGGTGGTATTAGATTAGAAATAGAGTACACAGTAAATGAAATGTGTTTGTCATCCCCAAACCATCTTCCCTACTCTCGGTCTGTGGAAAAATTGTCTTGTACAAAATTGGTCCCTGGTGCCAAAAAGACTGGGAACCTATGCACTACAAGATTGAACCCGATTATGTCTGGCAGATAGTTGCTTATCTGAAAACAACTGAGACCGTATCTCTGTGAATATTAGGGCTGTCTGTCTGTCTGCCTTACTCGTTATTCTGTCTCCAGTATCTGACACAGTGCGTGGTATGTAGTAAGTGATCAAATCATGTGTTTTGAGTGAATATTGAATGACCTGGATGAGCAATAATAGCTAGCCTCATAGGTACACGTAATGCATTCCCCCCTTTTCTTTTTAATTAATGCTAGCCTGAGGGTACGATCACAGAGGACATTTCCCTCTGGTGACCAGTACTGTGAGTGTGGGCTATGTGTTTCAATTCAATTTTAAGTTTCAAGCTGATTTTTTAGATTTGGAGCCTGTTACAATTTGCTCAACTCCTTGAGGTCAAAAAAGAATGTTTCTGGGGCTTTATTATGATACAGAGCTTCTTTGACCATAGTTCACTGCGGCGCGCAATGGACTAGAAACACTATGAGCTGTCATTTTTACACTCTCACTAACTCACTGTGTGACCTTGGGCTCATCGCTTAACTCTAGTTGACTGTGATGGTGCTCATCTTTGGAACCTTTGGAGCTCAGTTCGATGAGGCAGGGCTAAGGACTGGCTAAGAACTTCATTTCTTACCTCACCCAGGCTGTGCTCTGAAAATTCCCTTTGCTTCCAACAGATGCGTGTCTCCTTGTCTAAACCACCCTTTGCCTCATTAAGGACAGAGGTTCAACAACCAGCTTCTTACCCTTTTCTAGCACATTAGCAGAGGCCACTCAATGTTAATTACCATCACATGGGATTACTGGTCTTATCCTGATTTCTCTGACTTGCCTGCCTCATTGACTGCTCAGCTAAATGACTGAAAGCTGAATAATTCTTTACAGGTAAAACATGATGTGGGGGTAGTGTGGTGGGAAGAATCTGGGGAGAGAAATCATAATACTGTGCTTTCTGGGCATTCAGCGTGTGTTTTATAGAAACCCATCCAGCTACTTCAGCTGTAATATTACGATGGGGTAAAGGAAAAAGATAATCTAATATCCAACCTGGTTAATAGTCTCCTGAGCCCAGCTCTCTTGTTCTAATAAACTTGCTAGGATTTGGTAGTTAGAGGTTTCATCCGCCAATGAATTGCAAGTGTTTTGGATGGGTTAGAACTACATACTGGAAGCTTCAAACAAAAACAATGAAATTCTTGGCCAAAGTAATCTCCTGAAAGATAGCACAAATCAGAAAGCAAGGGGAGTGAGTCCCTTTGAAGTTTTTTTTTTTTTTTCTCTTCTTGTTCTTGGCCCTACCATGTGGCAGGTGGGATTACATTTCCTCGACTAAGAATCAAAACTGTACTCCCTGCATTCAATGCGCAGAGCCTTAACCACTGGATGGGCAGGGAAATCCCGAAGTTTTCATTGTAACTATTTGGCTCAAAGAGAATTGGCTGAGATATCAACTTATCTCTGCCTTGTCAGGGCATGAAGGTCATTAAGAGAGAGTCAATCTGTATGAAAATATATTTTCAGTTTTTTAAATTTAGAAAATATTCCAGGATCTCTTCTCTGCATATATAGACTCACCCTTTCTTTGTCATAAGAGATCCAACCTGGAGGCCTACCGAGTGAGAATGGTCAGCCTTCACCCCACTTCCTACCTTTCTGGGTTTTCCTGTCTGTCTTCTTACAAGGACCCTAGTGGCAGAAGGGCCAAATCTATGAGAACACTGAGTTTCCTGTTCCTCTGATAGAATTACTGAGTTAAAGGTCATGTTAAAAATCAAGTTCCCATGATAAATAAACAGATTGTAGTCAGCCATGCTTTAAGTTGAAGACAAGTAAATCCTAAATTATCAGATAGGGAAAGTCGACAGAAAGCTGTGATTTTTAGGAAAGTTAATTCTCTTCTCAGAGGTTCCGTTTCCCCAGATGGAAGGTAGACATAGTGTGGATTCTATTGAAACATTTGAAACAATCTAAAAAGTTGTTCAAAGTCATTGGTGTGTTAATAAATCATAATTCATAAGCGTTAACAGCAAAACTGTGCTCATGGTAACACACATCTAAGTGTGGATATTGGCCTGACTTGAAACCAATAAAACAATGGATGAGGGCAGTAGCCAGCCTAAGAGATGTTACCAAGCTGGAATTCTAACGAGCCCTTTAACCTCATAGTGTCAGGAATACGTATATAGGTGTGTGTATGTGCAGCAGGATTGATTAGCCTTGATGGCTATGTTGCCAGTTCCAGACCCAGATATTAATGTACACATCTTGTCCAACTTCCCTTCTGGCTCAGCTGGTAAAGAATTCGCCTGCAATGTGGGAGACCTGGGTTCGATCTCTGGGTTGGGAAGATCCCCTGGAGTCAGAAAAGGCTCCCCACTCCAGTATTCTGGCCTGGAGAATTCCATGGACTGTATGGTCCATGGGGTTGCAAACAGCTGGACACAACTGAGTGACCTTCACGTTCACTTGTCCAGTGAATTCTGTTCAGTTTGCTCATCCTCTGCTAAGCATCTTTTTCCAAATCCCTAGCCCTCCACGGTAAAAGACGGTTTTGTCGTTTCTGCAGGTATATGTGTGTGCTCAGTCAGTAAGCTGTGTCCTACTCTTTGGCCACCCCAGGGACTGTAGCCCTCCAGGCTTCTCTGTCCATGGGATTTCCCAGGCAAGAACACTGGAGCAGGTTACCATTTCCTTCTCCAGGGAATCTTCCCTACCCAGGGATTGAACCCAAGTCTCCTGCAACCATATAAGCTCAAGGTATAAAATATGCACTTGAAAAGGCATTTCTGTTATTATAGGGACTGAGGAAAGGTGGCTGTAATGGTAAAGAGCCTGCCTGCCAATTCGGGAGACATAAGAAAGTCCAGTCCAATCCCTGCATCGGGAAGATCCCCTGTAGTAGGAAATGGCAGTCCACTCCCATATTCTTGCTTGGAGAATTCCATAGACGTGGGAGCCTGATGGGCTGCAGTCCACGGGCTGCAGAGAGTCAGACACGACTGAAGCAATTGAGCAGGCATGAGGGAACAAACTGGATTTCAGGTGTCATGATGGCGTAATAACAAGGATTGAGGGAACTTGTTTAATCTTAGTTTTTTGATGAAAGATAATAGTGGATAGCTTTCAAAGTCTCCTTTCCCTAAGATAAGTGTAAATAGGAGGATGCCTCTCAGGAAGTGGAATTTTACAGTCCACCCAAGGGTACTTCTGATAGGGAATACATCTCTTCCCAAGAATCCGGCTTAGGATAGGATGGACAACCCCTCTGGGGACAAAAGTCTAACCCATTCTCTCCCTCTAGAAAGCTTTGTGTTTTCCCCTCCCAGGCCTCTCTTCATTCCCGGGACTGCGTGCCTGCCAGTGTGCCTGCCTTTGCCTTCCATTTAACCTTCCCCGGGCTGGAGATCTAAACAGAAAGCAGGCGTGTACCCCTGCTGACCTTGCCATTTCTCCTTTCGTAGATTGATGAAAGCACCATGTCCAGAATAATGCAGTTATAGACCTTTCACATAGAGGCGGCTGCTGCCCTGCTGTTCTCGGTTGTGATTTTTAACTTGGCATGTGTTCTGATGCTCACGAGAATCATACAATTTACAAAGAATTGGAATAGTCGAGTGGGTAGGAATATAGGCTGTATAACTGTATTGCCTGGGTTCACATCCTACCTCTGTTATTACTGTGTGAATTTAGATTAGTTAATTAACTTCTCTATGTTTCAGTGTTTTTTTTTCTCCGCATCTGCTTTACAGTGTTGCTGTGAGGAATGAGTGAATTGATCCACATAGAGAGTTTAGGATAGTACCTGAATTGTGTTTAGTAATTGCTCAGTAAGGTTGGCTACTGGGAAGGGGTGCAAATGACGACAAGGAGTCATTCTATTAAAGGTTGCTTATGAACCTCAAAGGATAAAAAATCCATCTGTGAGAAAGGAAGGAGAAAACTTGAAAGAGAACAAGGATGGCTTGAAATCCCAAGGAGACAGAGGTTTAGGGAATTGTCACTAAACATCTAGAACTAGAAGATGAAATCCAGGGTCTGGCAGTGAAGGCTCAGGTGAGAAAAGTCACTGCCCTAAATGATTTTAGAGCATCTTCATGTGTCACTTTAAAGATGTAAACAGTTTCAAGGTCATTGGAAAGTGTGTAGTCCCCCATTCAAGGGCCCAGCTTCCATCCTGTCTAGGAGAGGCACTGCCTGTTTTGGGCTTTGCTGAATCCATTTTCCAGGCACTTGCTGCAGGGTCAGACTTCAAGGTCAGTGCCTGCATGCATGCCGTTCATTCTGAGTGTAACGCCGTGATGCACGGAGGATTTGTCCGTTGATCTTCCTGGTGGGTGTGGTGCTGGGACTTTTGTCTTGGAGGCAGCAAATCATGTTTGCTCCTTGGTGTTAGAATGCTAACCAGACTTGGATTTAGAATTAGGCTGGATTGATGATGCTCTAATCGTGCTTGATGGAGGCTGGACCATCGCCCATGGTTAAGATGTAGACTCTGAGTCCTGCTGAATGAATGTCTAATGAACACTTGATGAGCTCTATGCAAGTGCTTCCTTACAATTGTAGGGGAGAAAATGAATCAGTGGAGAGCAAAGCAGTGCCATTAAATCATGTTTTCCTGATTGCTTTTGTTTCATCACCAAATCGTATGCATTGTACACTAGGAAAATCTCCCTGTTTATATACTTGTATATTATACATTCCATACTTTATATATGTTAAGAACACTCCCCTCCCTCTTTTTATGTATCTGATTTCAAGTGTCTGTGCTCTGACATGTATATACACACACATATCTACTTGTATATATATATCTATATACTTGCTATATATATATATATATATATAATGTACACTTATCTTTTCAGCATCTTAAACCATCCTTTGCCATGTTTTGGATTTGATCCATATGTGTACATATTTGCTTATTTTTAAGTGGCTATTTCCTTATATTAATATATCTAAATAAAAATCCCTTCTTGTACTTGCTTCACAGGTATCAGTCCTGTTTGATGTGCACAGGCATCTGAAGGAGATTGCATCGAGCCCTCATTATTTCATTACTTTATATTAACTCAAGTGCTGCTGACTTCCATGGAGAGCATTGTTTTAGGAGCTTGGTTTACTGATTTACATGAACTCTTGCTGTTAACTGATTTATTTATTTTCCTGTGTGTGAAAGTTTGTGACTTCAGGATTTTCCCCAATCCCCTTCCCACTTTTTTCCCCAAGAAAACCTTTCTGAAATAGTGAGTTAAACAAAAAGAATTGTTGAATATCCTTTTTTATAATGTACCTATCAGAAAATTTTTAAAAAAGTATAATAAAGGGGACCCCATGTCCCCCAACTAAAAACTAATGTGGAGGCACTGGTGTGCTTATTGATTGCTCTCATATATTTTCCTTAGAGTCTCTGTGATGGAGACAGGGCACCTTAAACTCTGCATTCCTAGAGGACAGGGCTGTGCCACCCTGGGGTCCCTGGAACATTTTGGGTAATAAGAAACTTAATAACACTGGCATCATCCCCTTACCTCCATTAGGTGTCAAGGAGTTAATTCCTGACTGTTTGGATTGTAGGCATCTGAAGCTGAAATACAGTTAAACCTTGAACAACATGGGGGATTAGGGGTGCTTGCCCCTTATGAAGTGGACTTTTCTGCTATTTCTGCCTCAGACACAAAGGAATTGATAAATGACAAGGGCAGGAAGCTGAGACAGTTTGAAGAGAATCAGGGCTCAAACCCTAGTTCTTTTGATTCCACATATTGTGATCTCTAAACTGACACAAACTTTCCCCCGTACTTTTAGTTAATATAAAGATCTGTGAAATGAAAATATTGGTACTACAGTGTTCCTTGGGAAAATAGCCACGTGTAAGTGGATGCTCACAGTTTAAACTCATGTTGTTCAAGGGTCAGCTGTATCAATAAACCAGACGATGACCCTGTTCTTAATGAGATTCAGCCAGAATCAGACAGATCAGTCTGTCTCTCTCTTCCTCCCTCTTCCTCTCATGCGTCTCTGCCCATAAGAAAGGAAACATGGGCATTTCTTAGATTCATGGGACAGGAGCCGTTTGGTCGAGGGGCAGATTTAGTTCTGGAGTAGTTTCTTTATTGCCAGCGGTGTTTTAATTGTAGACGCTACCACTGGTATCTCAATGGTGAGAAATCCCTCCTTTTTTTTTTTTTTTGGCCCTGAAGTTCCTGGCTAGGGTCCATTCTCTTGGCTCCCTCTCTCCTGGTAGTGCCTGAAATTCAGTTTTTAAGCTGCTTCACTCCTACATGCTGGAAGGCAGATGATCTCAGCCTGGCACACACACAAGCCTCTCTCCTCCCCCGGCCTAGCTCTTCCTTCCTCCAGGCGGGGCCAGGCCACAGATGTGCGCTAATGAGAGCTTCTCTTTGTTTACAGGGTTTGGGATGCTCTGACAGACAATTACATCCCTTCACTCTCAGAAGACTGGAGGGACCCAAACATGGAGGCTCTAAATGGCAACAACTCTGACACCGAGGTACCTCTGGGGCCCCTAACTTAACAGGGCTTGAGGAGCTGGGGATTCCAGTTTAAAAAAATTAAAAAAAAAAAAAAAGCATCCAGTAACTCAGCAGTCTTCCCCATTATGTAACAAAGCTCAACATCATTGCTGGGAAGGCAGGGATTGTGGAGGAAGTGACAAGATGAAGGAGGACATCCAGGGTATATGAGGTGAATGGAATGATTGTAAAATAGTGTAAATGCAGGTCACTTCTGTTGCTCATCTGTGCCCTACAATGTGCAGAATTAGGTGATCTGAAGTAAGACAGGAGGGTGAGTATCACAGGTTTCTTTTGTGTTCAAACAATGATGGTTAAAAAAAAAAATCAGGGTTTTCCATCTAAAATGAACAGTTCAGTCCCATCAAAAAACAGTATTGACTACATGCATGGCTGAATTCCTTTGCTGTCCACCTGAAACTATCACAACATTGTTAATTGGCTATACTCCTATATAAAATAAAAAGTTAAAAAAAGCAGTATTGACAGGCTTGTGACAAGCTCAGGGCCTGGCTAATGGCCACAGGTGGGGCCCAGATAATAAAGAGGTCGTCATGCAATAGTGAGCAATTCTTTTTTTTTTCCATATATTTTTTGTTGGCATATAATTGCTTTACAATGATGTGTTAGTTTCTGCTGTACAGCAGGATGAATCAACTATATGTGTATATATCCCTTCCCTCTTGGGCCTCCCTCCCAGCCTCTAGGAGGAATTCTTCATGAAACTCAACCAACCAGGCATGCACATGACTGGACCTGAGTCATAGTCTCTGGGTACTGACACCAAAGAAGAAGGTAGCCTACTGGCTTCTGAAAAAAGCAGAAAAGGGAATACTTGTTTTGAGTTGATTTGCATAGGTTGCAGGAGCTCCAAAATGCTCCTCCTAGCTGAATATATGTGTAGAAAAATATTATTAAATCATATAATGGCTCTGTCCTTGGTCAAAGCCCCTTTCTACCCTTAGTTTTCTAGTTTTAGCTGCAAAGCAGATCTGACAATTCCCTATCTAGAAGTGCTGTCACGATTCTGTGGGCTCAGCAAACGAGGGAGGGAGGTGGATCTGATCTTTCTAGGTGCTCCAAGATTGAATCCAGGGAAGGGCAAGAACCAGATTTCCCTTACCAGGTGATATTTCCGTAGACCATTGCCCAAAATAGCACAGCAGAGAGATCAGCAATCAGTTGATTTGTTGAAAGGTGGCTCTGCATAGCCTTTCTAACTCTTCTAACAATTAGCTATTCAAAATACCCAGAACCTTGAGGCTTTGTTTACTGGGCAAAATAGGCTTTGAATCTCAGAGATTTGCTACAACCCTACTTAGCATGGATATAGGATGTCTCAGGTCCTGTTTTGAACTCCTGAGTGCTTTTTTTTCCCTCTTATAGTGCTTATATGGATAGTGTTGAGTCCTTATCCAAAATGCAAAGGAGAAGATAAGCAGTAATAGAGTAAATCTCATTACTGAAATGAAATCAGGCCTGTCGTGGTGCAAAAGGTAGATTTTGCTTTATTATCTCCTTTGTCACCTTTCTAACTCAGTTTGTGGATTTAGTCAAAAAAATATATAAGGTAACCTCCCCTTCGAAAGGACTCTAATTTATCCTCACTTGCAGATTTCCCTCAAGAGGGTTAATATTTCAGGGGAAACTGAATGACCCTGGGAAAGATGATCTTGATCTCCTCATAGAATTTTCTCTATCTAACCCATGGAAAAGGACGGGGTAGCAATAATGGATGGATTAAAGCTGTTTCATTTCAGCCTCCTTTATTATCTGTATTCATTACAGTAGAAGCTCTTTTCACTGACCTCAGTTTAAATGACTTGCTATGTTACCAATGCTCTGTATTCCTTCTGTAAAACATGGTAACCAAACACCCTTGGCATGCAGTGTCCCCACGGCTGGTCGGCCTCTCTCTCTGGCAAGTCCTCTTATCTCTACTTCTACTTAGTTCATTGCCAAGGATCAGTTATATTTGCTTTCAAACCTGTTCATGCTTGTCTTTGTGACTATAACCAATTTAATGAAATAGAAGCTGTAGGGTTATGAGTGCAAAGAGAGTCATTTTTGCTTTTATAAAATTAAAGTAACACATGTACGTAATTTTAAAAGTCAAATCATGCTTTTAAAGTAATAGGAGACAACAAAAAATATATACAGCAGCCCCTGACTTACCTTTCCCTGTTCCACAGAGGCAGCCACATATACTTCTTTTTTTTGGTCAGGCATCTACAGTTTCCTAAATAACACTATTATATTGCTATTTCTTTGATTATTTTAAAAAGCAATTTTGTTTGTTATCTGTTATGGACAAGAAGATTTAATTCTTTGGCATCACCTCAAATACTCCCATTTGGCCTTCCCTCTTGTCACTAATTTATCGTTAAATCAATCTTATGTATAGATACTGGGCTTCCTGGTAGTTCAACTGGTAAAGAACCTGTGTCCAATGCGAGAGTGCTGGGCTTGATCCCTGGGTCAGGAAGATCCCCTGAAAAAGGGAATGGCTACTCACTCCAGCATTCTTGCCTGGAGAATCCCATGGACAGAGGAACCTGGTAGGCTACAGTCGGTGGGGTCAGAAAGAGTCAGACAGGACTGAGCGAGACAGGGGAGGAGGATATATAAATATGAGTATAACTGAGTAAATACTCTTTGTTGCTGAATCATGGAGTTTTTATTTTATTTTTCATTTTTTTTGAATCATGGAGTTTTTTAAAAAAATACTTCCTCTCTTAACTCGGAGTGAAAAATTGCCTTGGTTTTCATTTGCTTAGTTTCCTGTATATCTATCATTGGTTCAACTCCAAATTCTGAGTGAACTCTAAATCTCATATATATTTTTTAAAATCAGATAGTCATTTAATTTTTAAAATTAATTAAAAAAAAAACAAAACTACTACCCTCTGTCTTTCTTCTATAAACTAATATGGTTGTATTCTAGATCTGGTGTACAGCTCTTGTCTTGGGAATTCTTCTTGCCTCTCTCTCCTGTCCTGACTGCCATATTTTTATCTTTCTGGGTGTATTCTCTTGTTTTGGTGAAAATAAATTCAGTATATTCTTAAGAAAGGGTGGAAGGAATGTATTTGTTAGAATAGATGAGAGTGTTTTTATTTTTTGTCATACATTTGACTGAGAATTTGACTTGATTGAGTTATTTTAGGTTGCAAAGGAGTATTTACTTAGAACTGCATAGTACCATTCTCTTAGCTTTCAGTTACTATTGAGAAACCTCAAATCCATTCTGATTCTTTGTCTTTTATATGTGACTCTCTTTTGGTTCTCTTTAGAAGCTTTGAGGATATTCTCTTTTTCCTTTCTCATTTCTTTTCCAGTAATGTGCCTTAGAGTGAGCTGCATTTTTTCATCCATTCTGCTTTATACTCCGTGGGCCCTTTCAACCTGGAAGTTCATGACTTTAAATTGTGGGATGCTTTCTTGTTATTTCTCTGAAGACAAATTATTTCTGTTTTCTGCCTCTATTGAGATGATTATATGGTTTTCTCCTTTATTATGTCAATGTGATGAATTACATGAATTGATTTTCAAATGTTAAATCAACCTTGCACTCTTGAGATTAAACTCGCAGCTTTACTGAAGAATAATTGGCATGCAATGAACGGCACATGTTAAACTGTGCAGTTGGCTAGATTTTGACTTATGTTTGTCTGTGAGACCATCACCACAAGATACTAAGCAAGGTAGCAAGCATGTCTAATGTCCATCACTCTTCCTTTCACCCCCTGTCTTCAGGCAACCTGATTCTGTCACTGTAGATTAGTTGGCATTTTTTAGAATTTTGTGTAAATAGAATTGTGAAGCATGCACTCTTTTTGTCTTCTTTTAAAATTCAGTATAATGATCTAGATATTCATTCATTTTATTGCATGTATCTACATTCATTCCTTTCTATTGCTGAGTAGTATTCCATTATATGGATATACCATGATTTTCTTATTCATTCACCTGTTAATGGACATTTGGCTTGTTTCCCAAGCATTTGAATATTGCAAATAAAGCTATTATGAACATTCTGGTGTAAGTCTTTTTGTGGACATATGTCTCTGTTTTTCTTGGATAAAAACCTATGAGTGGAATGGTTGGGTCATATTGTAAGTGTATGTTTCACTTTTTAAGGAACTGCCAAACTGTGTTCCAGTTTAGAACTCAAATTACCCCACCAACCCTTGGCATGCACAGCCTTTTTGATTTTAGTCATTTGAGTGGGTATATAGCAGCATCTTATTTTTATTTTAATTTGCATTTCCCTGATAATATATGATGTTGAGCATCTTTTCATGTGTATCCTCTTTGGTGAAGTGCCTGTTTAAATCTTTTGCCCTTTTTCTTGGTGGGCTGTTTGTGTTATTATGGAGATGTTCAACTTCCTCATGTTAAAAGATAAAATGAAGCATATTAAATTTTGACAGTTTATTTGAGTAAAAATCTGTTAAAATTTGACAGTGCCAAACCCAAAGTGGTTAAGAGTGCTCCACCCACAGAAGTTAGAGGAAGGACTTTTACAGAGAAGAGGTGGAAGCAAAGGAAGGAAATGAGTTGATTGGCTCTGGTTTGAGTGGTTGTATTATTTGGTAAAATCTGATTGGCTGTTTGTGAGTGGTTGTCCTTTGGTTTGATTCTTAACTTTGGGCATTAGAGGTTTTGGTTTTGCTCTGCTTAGGAACCTCCTGAAGCATTGAAGTCACCTTAGCCTAATGGTCTCTTTGTTTAATTAATTTAACACGTACATTCTAGATATAGATCCTTTGTTTGTTGTGTGTTTTGTGAATATTTTTTTCTTGTCTATGGATTTATTTTTCTTGTCTAAGAAAGTTAAAACTTTCTTAACATTATCTTGTGAAGAGAAAATGTTCTTTTAAATGAGACAAAATCCAATTTATTCAGTTTTAAAAAACAGCTTGTGCTTCTCATGTAATATTTAAGAAATTGCCAAGCCCAACATCACTAAGATTTTTTCTTATCTCCTAGAAATTGTGTAGTTTTAGCTTTTATGTGATTTATGATCCGTTTCAAGTTAGTTTCTGTGTATGGTGTTAGGCTAGGTCAGAGATCATTTTTTGTGCATGGGGATGGCTATCTAATTGTTTCAATACAATTCATTGGAAATATTATCTTTTTCATATTTAATTGTCTTGGCATCTTTGTTGAAAATCGATTGACCTAAATGTGCCGACCTATTTCTGAATTCTCTATTATGCGTCTATCTGAATGCCAGTTCTCTACTGTCTTTGTTACTGTAGCTTTATGGTAATGTCTTGATAGAAAGCATATGTCTTTCCACTTTGTTCTGTTTTTCAAAGTTGCTTTGGTTATTTTAGGTCCTTTGCATTGCCATATAAATTTTGGAATCACCTGATAAATTTGTACAAACAAACTTGCCAGAAGTTCAGCTGTGATGGTGTTAAATCTATTGAACAGTTTGTGTGTATAGATCAGTTGTTTATGTTAATGTGATGAATTACTGCACTGGGCTTCACTGCTGCGTGTGTGGGCTTTCTCTAGCTGTGAAGAGCAGGGGCCACCCTTTGTCGTGGTGTGCAGGCTGCTTCTTGCGGTGGCTTCTGTTGCGAAGCACAGGTGTTCAGGCTCCGTAGTTGCAGTCCACGGACGTAGTTGCTCCGTGGTGTGTGGGGCTCTCCTGGACCAGGGAGCAAACCAGTGTTGCCTGAACTGGCAGGCAGACTCTTATCCACTGTGCCTCCAGACAAGTCCCTTGTTAACATTTTAAGGATTTTTACATCTATGTTCATAGGACTCTTTTAGTTTTCTTCTCTTGTAATGTCATAAAATGAGTTAGAAATTTTTCTTCTATTTTCTGAAAAAGTTTCTGTTAGGCTGGTATTATTTCTTCCTTACATGTTTGATTGACTACACCAGTAAAACCATCCTTCTCTGTGAAAGTTTTTGATTACCGATTTGATTTCTTCAATAGATATAAGGCTATTCAGATTTTCCATTTCTTGCTGATTTTCTTTAATTTTGGTAAATTGTGTTTTTCAAGGAAATTTATTCATTTAATCTAAGTCCTTGAATGTACTGACCACAAAGTTGTTTCTGATATTCTCTTATTCTTTCAATGTTAATAAGAGCTAGAGTGATGTCCCCTTTGTAGTTACTGATATTGTTGATTTGTGTTTTCTCTCTTCTTCTGTCCCTTCCCCTCACCCCCACTGCATCAGTTTATTTATGGGTTTATCACTTTTATTGATTTCTCCAGAGAACCACGTCTGTCTTTCTTTTCCTTTGTTGTTTTTTCATTTTCTGGTTTATTTCTTCCCTTAACTTTGTTGTACCCTTCTTTGTACTTAAACTAGGGTTTTACTTCTCTGTTCATTTCTTTAAGTTTCTAAGATGGGAGCTTGTGGCTTCCTTGGTGCCTCAGCAGTAAAGAATCTGCCTGCCAATGCAAGAGACTTGGGTCTGATTCCTAAGTCNATTTTTTCTTATCTCCTAGAAATTGTGTAGTTTTAGCTTTTATGTGATTTATGATCCGTTTCAAGTTAGTTTCTGTGTATGGTGTTAGGCTAGGTCAGAGTTCATTTTTTGTGCATGGGGATGGCTATCTAATTGTTTCAATACAATTCATTGGAAATATTATCTTTTTCATATTTAATTGTCTTGGCATCTTTGTTGAAAATCGATTGACCTAAATGTGCCGACCTATTTCTGAATTCTCTATTATGCGTCTATCTGAATGCCAGTTCTCTACTGTCTTTGTTACTGTAGCTTTATGGTAATGTCTTGATAGAAAGCATATGTCTTTCCACTTTGTTCTGTTTTTCAAAGTTGCTTTGGTTATTTTAGGTCCTTTGCATTGCCATATAAATTTTGGAATCACCTGATAAATTTGTACAAACAAACTTGCCAGAAGTTCAGCTGTGATGGTGTTAAATCTATTGAACAGTTTGTGTGTATAGATCAGTTGTTTATGTTAATGTGATGAATTACTGCACTGGGCTTCACTGCTGCGTGTGTGGGCTTTCTCTAGCTGTGAAGAGCAGGGGCCACCCTTTGTCGTGGTGTGCAGGCTGCTTCTTGCGGTGGCTTCTGTTGCGAAGCACAGGTGTTCAGGCTCCGTAGTTGCAGTCCACGGACGTAGTTGCTCCGTGGTGTGTGGGGCTCTCCTGGACCAGGGAGCAAACCAGTGTTGCCTGAACTGGCAGGCAGACTCTTATCCACTGTGCCTCCAGACAAGTCCCTTGTTAACATTTTAAGGATTTTTACATCTATGTTCATAGGACTCTTTTAGTTTTCTTCTCTTGTAATGTCATAAAATGAGTTAGAAATTTTTCTTCTATTTTCTGAAAAAGTTTCTGTTAGGCTGGTATTATTTCTTCCTTACATGTTTGATTGACTACACCAGTAAAACCATCCTTCTCTGTGAAAGTTTTTGATTACCGATTTGATTTCTTCAATAGATATAAGGCTATTCAGATTTTCCATTTCTTGCTGATTTTCTTTAATTTTGGTAAATTGTGTTTTTCAAGGAAATTTATTCATTTAATCTAAGTCCTTGAATGTACTGACCACAAAGTTGTTTCTGATATTCTCTTATTCTTTCAATGTTAATAAGAGCTAGAGTGATGTCCCCTTTGTAGTTACTGATATTGTTGATTTGTGTTTTCTCTCTTCTTCTGTCCCTTCCCCTCACCCCCACTGCATCAGTTTATTTATGGGTTTATCACTTTTATTGATTTCTCCAGAGAACCACTTCTGTCTTTCTTTTCCTTTGTTGTTTTTTCATTTTCTGGTTTATTTCTTCCCTTAACTTTGTTGTACCCTTCTTTGTACTTAAACTAGGGTTTTACTTCTCTGTTCATTTCTTTAAGTTTCTAAGATGGGAGCTTGTGGCTTCCTTGGTGCCTCAGCAGTAAAGAATCTGCCTGCCAATGCAAGAGACTTGGGTCTGATTCCTAAGTCAGGAAAATACCTTGAGAAGGAAATGGCAACCCAGTCCAGTGTTCTTGCCTGGGAAATTCCATGAGCAGAGGAGCCTGGCAGACTACAGTCCATGGGGTCACAAAGAGTCGGACACGACTTACTGACTAAAAGCAACAAGAAAGGTGGGAGCTTAGATCCTATTTCAAACTTAGAGAAAATGATTTTGTTCCACTTGGGCTACAAAGTACCACAGACTGGATGGCTTATAAACAATAGGAATTTACTTCTCACAGTTAGGGAGGCTGGATATCCACAATCAGGGTGCCAGATGGTTGGTTCTGTTAAAGGGCCTCTTCCAGCTTGAAGACTGCCAACTTCTCTGTGTCCTCAGAGGACACATGGTGCAAGGGAGCTCTGGGAGCATCTTTTACAGGAATACAGACTCATTCGTGAGGGTCCCACTCTCCTCAGCATCTCCCCAAGGCCCTACTTCCTAATGCCATCACACAGGGGGCTAGGATTTCAACATATGTGTTGGGAGGACACAAACATTCAGACCATGGTCATTACACAGCATCTTAAAACAGCAAAGTTTTAAGCTTTGCCTCAACTGAATCCACAATTTTAATATGGTATGTTTTCATTATCATTCAGTTCAGAATATTTTCCATTTTTCTCTTGTGCTTTCTTCCTTGGCCCATGGGTTACTTAGAAAAATGTTTATAGATATCATTTTGTCATTGATTTCTAATTTAATAGAGAACAAAATCTGTACAAATAAATCTTTTAAAACATATTGAAACTGATTTATGACCAAGCATATGTTGTATGTTGGTGAATGTTCTATGTGCCATTGAGAAGAATGCTTATTTTGCAGTTGTTGGTTGTGATGTTTTGTACAGGTCAGCTAGATTAAGGTGGTTTATAGTACTGTTGCTCAGATGGTAAAGCGTCTGCCTACAGTGTGGAAAACCAGGGTTCGATTCCTGGGTTGGGAAGATCCCCTGGAGAAGGAAATGGCAACCCAATCCAGTATTCTTGCGTGGAAAATTCCGTGGACTGAGGAGTCTGGTAGGCTACAGTTCATGGGGTTGCAAAGAGTCGGACACGACTGAGCAACTTCACTGGATTCTTCTATATCCTGATTTTTTTGTCTCTTTGTCTTATCAGTTATCAAGAAAGAAGTGTTAAAATCTCCAGTTATTAATATTAAATCATGGATTTGTCTGTTTCTTTAGTTCTGTTAGTTTTTGGTGTACATAGTTGGAAGATCTGTTAGTAATTACCCACACTTTTATTATTGTTGTGTCTTCCTGATTGCCCCTTTTATCATTATGATAAGTCTTTTAATTTTGTTTATCTGCCTGTTTCTGGCTGTGCTGGGCCTTCGCTGCTGTGCAGGTGTTCCTTTAGCTGCAGACAGCAGGGGCTGTCCTCTGCGTGTGGCGCGTGGGCTTCTCACCGCAGTGCTTCTCTCCTTGCGGAGCATGGCCTCTAGAGCACTGGGTCAGCAGCTGTGGCGCGCGGACTCAGTTGCTCTGCGGCGTGTGGGATCCTCCTGGACCAAGGACCAAACCTTCCTGTGTCTCCTGCATTGGCAGGTAGATTCTTTACTCCCGAGCCACTAGGGAAGCCCTGAAATATCCTTCATCTCTGATAATACTCCTTGTTTTGAAATCTACTTTGTCTGATATGAATTTAACCACAAAAGCTTTCTTTTGCTGTTAGGTAAACATTTTTCAATCCTTTTACTTTTCACCTATCTGTGTCTTTAAAAATATCTCTTTTATAGATTATATGTAGTTGGCTCTTTTATATTTATCTGACCATGATGATCTATGTTTTTTAGTTTATTGTGTTTAGTTCATTTGCACAGTGTTTAATTCATTAACTTTTAATGTTAATAGTTTGTGTTTAGGCAGACCATCTTGCATTTCTATTTGTTCCACCTGGGTTTTTCTTTTATTGTTGGTATTCCTGTGTTTTACCTTCTCTGCCTTCTTTGGGGTTAATCGGATACTTTCTGGTCTTCCATTTTATTTCTACCATTGGATTTTTAGTTATACCTCACTATACCTCTTTTATTAATTTAAAAATATTTTTTAAATTATGAAAATATGATAACACTTTCATATTATCATATCATATGAAAGTATAATATGAAAGTTTACAGGAAAATTGAAAAATGCAGAACAAGGTTACATATAGTCCCGCCATATCTTAAATTATTTTTTTAAGTAAATAAATTAAGATTTTTAATTGGGATTTTAATATCAAACTCTCAAAATTAATAGAATGAATATAAGAGAAATAGAAGAATACAGTAGACCTGAAAAGCTCTGTGAACCAATTCAACATAAGTAAGATTTATTCAATTTTCACACAGTAAGGATACAAATTCTATTCAAGTTCCCATACAGTGTAAACTAGGAGACACTGGAACATATCCAGGGACATAAAATAAGCTGCAGAAATTTCGTGGGATCTGAGGACGTATGAGTTAGGTGTAGCTCCCTT
The DNA here is from genome assembly GCA_006410935.1 of Redunca redunca. NCBI lineage: Eukaryota > Metazoa > Chordata > Mammalia > Artiodactyla > Bovidae > Redunca > Redunca redunca. The sequence goes on from SJYQ01095545.1 coordinate 117,408, forward strand.
GTTATCAGGAACTCACAGACGCTTTCACACATGTCTGACTGTTTGTGACCCTGTGGACTGTAGCCCACTAGGCTCCTCTGTCCATGGGATTATCCAGGCAAGAATACTAGAGTGGGCTGCTATCCTCTCCTCCAGGAGATCTTCCCGACCCAGGGATCAAACCTGGGTTTCCTGCATTGCAGATGGATTCTTTTACTATCTGAGTCATCAAGGAAGCCCTCACAAGCTTACAATTCATTTCAAATCTTGTTTTGCCCACGCCTGACAAATCAGACTAGTACGCTGTGCATCAGAGAGAAAAGAGAAGGCTCTAATTAGGAGTCATCCATGCTGCTGCCCAGCTTCCATGCTTCTTCCATAATGTCTGAATGGCAAGAAGGGTCAATGCCTAAAAACTCTCTCCCCACCTTCACCAGGAGCCCAGGGGGAGGAACCTGGGCAGGGGGCTGGGGTAGTTGAAAGATGCAGTATTAACAGTCAGTGAGTTAAACTTGCTAAAATTGGCCATATCTCAGAAAATGTAAATATTCCATTTAAAAAATAGACTTACTACGACAAAAATTCTGCTTAGAGACTAACACTGGCTGTCAGATGCCTATGTATTTTCATAAAAAGTAATTCAAACAAGAAAATAAAACTTTCTGAGCAGGAGCCTAACTCCTACCACAGGACTTCCTAGCCCTAAAGAAAGTTCTACGATGAGAGAGTAGTTGTGAAGAAGCCGTGGCTATGGGAGTTTCCTTCTGCACAGCTGGGAGCTGTGGGGAGCAGGCACGTACCATAGGTGGTGGACTTGGCAGAGAGAGGAGCATATGGGTTCGACAGCAGAAATAGATGTCACCATCTGGCACAAAAGCCCCTCAAATAATCCCATTACCTCGCTGTCCTACCCCTTCCCCAGGTTGAGAGCAGATGGCCTTTGAGATGTATTTGAGTTTTTTGTTTTTCTTTTTTTATGACGTAGTCCTGCTTTTAAGCAAAAGTGGATAGAAGGCGATATGTTGTTGGGGGTGCCTGCCAAGGTAGAATTTAAGGAAATGGGGAGATGTTTCTGAGGATGGATTCCCTCTGACATGACTGCTTGGACTGGAACCGGAGTGTTTCCTGGGGGTGCTAATTAGAACAGGAAATGTGTAATCCCCAGTAGTCAGACAGACCAGCATGCCAGCTGTTGGTGTACAAGCGAAATTGATTCCTGGATGAGAGGTGTCTGCAGAAAGATTTCCTGGAGGCACGTCTTGCCAGGCTGGAGATGACTTTCAAATGAGACTCCTGGACACAGACAGCTTGTTAGTTTGTTTAGTGGCTTATTGTTCAGTCACTCAGTCGGGTCCTACTCTTTGCAGCTCCACGGACTGTAGCACTGCAGGCTTCCCTGTCCTTCACTATCTCCTGGAGTTTGCTCAAACTAATGTCCATCAAGCTGGTGATGCCATCCAATTATCTCATCCTCTGTCTCCCCCATTCTCCTCCTGCCTGCAGTCTTTCCCAGCTTTGTGCGTATTTTGTGCAGGATTTGACCATCAGTACCAGGCTATGGCCTCTTGGGACACAGGTAGTAAAGTCAAACACGTTGTGAACACCTTGCTGGGCTTTCAATATCTAGAACTTCGATGGTTGTCGACTTTCAGTGTTGCTTGGGATGGAATTTTGGAGACAGTGCAAATATTTCAGTATTTGCTGTTGCTGTTGGAGTTTGTTCTTTGGTTTGTGTGGTCAGGTTGTTCCATGGCATGTCCTGTGGAGCTCTGACACATCCTTCATCAGCTATGACACTGTGCCTAGATTCCAACAACACAATGACTTTTTGTCAGATTTTAAAAGCATGACTATTTGGGCTGGAGCAACTCACCTTTTATAATATCTGCATGCTAAGTGGCTTCAGTTGTATCTGACTCTGTGTGACGCTATGGACTGTAGCCCACCAGGCTCCTCTGTCCATGGAATTCTCCAGGCAAGAATACTGGAGTGGATTGCCATGCCTTCCTCCAGGGACTCTTCCCAACCCGGGGATCAAATCCATGTTTCCTCTTTGGCAGGCAGGCTCTTTACCACTAAAGCGCCATCTAAAGTAACGTCTGGAAAGAGTCCCAGTTGAACCTCCTTAGATAAACAAACGTGACTTGGCTGCAGGAGTTGGTTGCCATTATTATTCACCTTGAGCAGGTTCCTTGTTCACCTGAAGGTGACCTGTCTCTGGGTTAAACAACTATGCTTCTCCCCTTGGGTGAGAATGGTGCTGGCTACACATGCCTTACTGTCTTTTCCTGACCATGTTGGACCCAGTGATGTATGCTGTACGGACAGAGTATTCTTGGAATTGAATGAAACGCTGCACACCTCTCAGATTCTCTCTTTACACAGTCGGTGGCCGGGGTCTCTGTCAGTCCCATCTGTTCTAGAGACTGGAGAGAATCCTAGTTCTGCTGATGGTCAATCAGAATTCCATCCTCCCTCTTTCCCCCTTTCAGATCCATGAGAAAGAAGAGGAAGAGTTCAACGAGAAGAGTGAACACGATTCTGGGATCAATGAGGAGCCTCTACTCACAGCAGATCAGGTATGAATATGTCTTGGTTCTTGGGACTTTTAGTTCTTTTGATAGAGAAAAACTTTGAGTACGCACTTGCCACATGCCTTTAAGATAACAGAAAAATGTATGGTCTTGTGGTTCTCTGTCATGACTGAGTGTGTTTAATAAGGGATTGCATGTCTCTTTAAGACTCAGTTTACCCACCTGCAGTAAATGGGAATGTAACTCCTGACATGTGCGTTGGGTGGGGTCCGTGTTTGGTAACAGCCAGAGAGGGGCCTGTGTTTACTGCCTTCATTTCCTGCTAAGCCTTTTTATTGCAACTCATTGTACTTGGTGTCAAGACACTTAAGCAAGGGTCCCAAATCCTTGTTCTCACGAGAATAGAAATGACAGATGAGGCTTTCAAGTGATGGATATTTTCTCATATTTCATAAACATTGAAAATGTTGAACCTTCCCAAAAGAGTCTTAGAAATGCTCATTTGGTTAAAAAAAAAAGATATAATGCTTCACATTTTATTGACTTACTTACATTTTGGTTTTAGTAATTTGTTACTTAGGGAGAATACTCCTGGGTCTCTGGATTCCTCATTCAACCTTTCAGTCAACAACTATTTATGGGCACTTGATTTGAGCAGGCACCTTTTGAGCATTTTCACAGAGCAATTCTGAAAAAGCTCTACCAGGAGCCTTTGGTGCCAGAAATGCTTTTCAGTAAAAGGAACTCTTTCATATCTGTGGTAAAGGGTGGGATATAAACAGATAAGGATCAAGAGATTGAAGGGAACTGGATTGAAAAGAAGAGGCGCTAGCATTTATTCTTGTGAATTTCGGGAGGAAATGCAGTTCAGTGATCCAAGTTCAACAATAATGACTTCCAGGGAAAGAGGAACTCAGCCATAAAATTCCAAAGAGGGGTCATGTCATTTGCTTGTATTCCATGAATGGCTTAAGTATCCCCTACATTTGTGAGTGGAGATGGGGAAGCTTTGGAATAAAATGGAAATTATTCAAAAGGAGGGAACTCTAAGCACCTTTATCTTTGGTCTAGCCTAACATAAAGGAACCCACTTCAGTGACCAGTGGCCTTGGAGCCGGAGCCCATCACAGCATCGAGAACAAACATACAGATGGTCTGTTCTGACCAGACTCATCAGTGCCTCCTTCCAAAGAAGTAGTCTTTGCTCATTCCCTTTTCTTCATGTGTGAACAATTAGTGTCCAAAGTCTTGTGCATTGTTCAATAGTTCACCCTTTTCCCTTTTGGCAGTTATCTAATTTTACTCTCATTTTCTAGAACCAGTCCCCTACAATAGTCCAGATTATAGCTGAGTTTCTTTTCTTTCTTTTTTTTTTATAGCTGAGTTTCTTAACCTATTTTCTGCTGCCCAGACCCTACTTACTTTATTATTATTTGTCTTGATTTGCACTTGTTAGCCAGCTTTAATTCTTGTCCTGGTGAATTCTGGAGGTAGAGCTCTTTTCCTCTATGTGAAAAGCAGTACATGAGTTTGAGCTGTCCTAGGAACACGGCCATTTCCGGTCATAAGCATCATCACAATGAATGGACTGGATTTTGTGTTCGATTTGGGTGGATGAAATATTCTCCCACTCAGGAAGAAAGTGCTCAGCAAATTGAAGTAAATGTTCCCTTCCAGGCGTCTCTGCTTTGTTTCCTGAAAGAGCAGTTTATTTCCAATAAAGCACTTATCTAAATGCTGTTCTTGGAAGAGGTTTGACGTTAAAGAGGGCTTTGCGTTAAAGGGAGAATGTTTGCAAGCCTTCAGTCAGATCTATTTTTATTATTATTCAATATTTATTAAGTAACAATATTGCTTTAGGAATTTTACAGAGATAGCAAATTAGGCACATCTTTCATTGATCATCCTTCAAGCTGAGATATTCCTGCAGCAGGGAAGAGTGAGTGCTCTCTTGTGTACCCTCTTCAGGTGATTGAAGAGATTGAGGAAATGATGCAGAATTCCCCCGACCCTGAAGAGGAAGAGGAGGTCCTGGAAGAGGAGGATGGGGGAGAAACCTCCTCCCAGGCGGACTCGGTCCTCCTGCAGGAGATGCAGGCCTTGACCCAGACCTTCAACAACAACTGGTCCTACGAAGGTGAGGGTCACGGGGGTGGACTCGGGAAGGATGAACTCAGCTCTGCTGGGTAGGGCATGTGCTTCACATGCCACTAATAGAGCCTCGGGATCTAGGGAGTTGACATCACTGTTCTTACTATGTATCAGTAGAGAAGTTCGCATCACAGAGGGTGGGGAGGAGGCAATCGAGCAAAATTAAAATGGTAAGATGAACCAAGGAACAAGTAGAGGAAATCTGAGCTCACTATTCCAAATGATGCTTCCCTGGTGGGCTCCCCTGGCAGTCCCATGGTTAAGACTCTGCCCTTCCAAGACAGGGGATGCGGGTTCAATTCCTGGTTGGGGTACTAAGGTCCCACATTTTGCACAGAGCACCCCCCAAAAAACCCCTCATGATGCTACCATAAAGTCAATGAAAACAGTCTACGAACAGTGATGCCAATAATAGTGCGTATATTTAGAGAACTTTGGAGTGCCAAAGCCTGTTCTAAAACTTTGTACGCATAATCTCATTTCATGCCTGTAGCAACGCCATTAGGACTGAGCTAACTGAGTTTCTGGACGAGTAAGTGACTTGTTAGAGGCCATTGTCGGGGAAATATGATTTAAAAATAATGTTTCCTCCCCACCCGACAAACCTTTTCACAGTAAGGGAGAAAGGAAACAATTTTATTATCGAATAAGCATTAAGCCAGAATATGGTGCATATCACAGCTCAGTCAGTTCAGTTCAGTCACTCAGTTGTATCCAGCTCTTTTCCACAGGAACTGCAGTCTACCAAGCTTTCCTGTCCATCACCAACTCCTGGAGCTTGCTCAGACTCATCTCCACTGAGTTGGTGATGCCATCCAATCATCTCATCCTCTGTCATCCCTTTGTCCTCCTGCATTCAATCTTTCCCAGCATTAGGGTCTTTTCTAGTGAGTTAGTTTTTCGCATCAGGTAGCCAAAGTATTGGAGCTTCAGCTTCAGCATCAATCCTTCCAATGAATATTCAGGACTAATTTCCTCTAAAACTGACTGATTTGATCTCCTTATCACAATCATCCACTAAAGGGCTTGCAAAACCAGAAAGCAATCTCACCTTTACCTACAGGCAATTGGACACAATTCATTACATTGAGGAAGTTTTGCAATTTGGAGTCAGGTGACGAGTGAGGCCCCTGTTTTGTTTCTTGGTGATGACTTTTCAAAGCAGTGGCTCCCACATCCTTGAGGAAACATTCCTGAGTCCTGAGACTGGCAGGAGGTGTATTTAGCCACGACAATGAATGACACACATTTGAAAAGGACAGAGAAAGAGATTCTGGAAGAAAAGGGAAGGAAGGGAGAGGGGGAGTCTCTTCTCTTATTTTCAACAGGGAGAATCAAGCCTCTTTCCCCCCCCCCCATCATGTGGCACGTGGGATCTTAGTTCCCCATCCAGGGATTGAATCACAGCCCCAGCAATGGAAGCATGGAGTTTTAACTGCTGAACCACCAATGAAGCCCCAAGCCTCTTATTTTTAATGCATATTTGCCCCTACACCACCTTCAGGTCATAAGGGGGTGGAGCCAAAATTTGAAGGCAGACAGGTTAGCTGCAGAGTCCACACTCTTAATCTGCACATCGTATTAACTCTCTGACACAGGTTTGTAGTAATTATGGTCCTGCAAACAAAGGGGCGGATGAAACGTGAAATTAAAAGATGTAACACCAGTGGCAAAAACAGGTATCAACTTATCAATCTGTAGGGATAACGGTAACCATGCTGCCAGAAGGGCCACGTCCCCTGGGAGTGGATTTGCATGGGGGTGGCGGGACTTAACAAGCGACAGAGAGGGAAGGCAGGATGGTCAGGGTATAAAAGTCCAAACTCTGATTAGAATAGTGGTGAAAACAGAGGCGTGACCTGAGGGACCGAGTCCTGTAAGTAAGACTGTGGCTCCAGAGTGGAAGCAGGGCGATGTTAGCAGAAAGAATCTGCTGGGAGCCACGGATTTGGCCCCAGCACTGCATTCACAGCGGCTCCAATCAGGCCATTCTCCGCCAGACAAAGGTCCCATACACAGAACCGCTCAGTGAAAGACTGGGGGAAACAGCTGAAACGCAGAGTGAAATGGCAAAAACAGAAGGAGGAGATCAACTCCAAAGAGTGAACTGAAGGAGAAGGTTGAAGTAAGTCAGCAAATACCCCGGGCAGAGCAGGGAACCTGAAGACAGAGGAGAACGGATTCTGGTGTAGAAGAAACAGAAGATGCCATTAGAAAGGAGTGCATTTGAAAAGATGCTCCCAGATCTAATTTAAATGAGGAAGTCTGAGGGGATAAGAATTTAAAATAAAGTGATCTGTGTTCTGTTCTCCCAGGTTCCCTTTTCTTTTCCCTAACAGTAGCAGAAGACTTGGTGCCAGCAGGCCAGGCTTCGTTTTTCCATGCGTGTTGCCTGTCTTTACATGTCTCACGTATTTTTGGACACATACGCTGTGACACAGGACAGTCGGTGTAGAGAGGCCTCAGATGACTCTGCCTGTTTTGCTCTTGGCTCTCTCTTGATCAGGTCTTGGGAATAGACACCACCTCTCTATTGATCTTTGACACAGATGTCGAAATCTTCTTTATGTCCCCCTCTCCCAATTCTTGACCCATTTCATGTGAGAAATATTATGTGTACTCAGTCGCTCAGTCGTGTCTGACTTTTGACGGCCCCATAGACAGTAGCCCGGCAGACTCCTCTATCCATGGAATTTTCCAGGCAAGAATACCAGAGTGGGTTGCCATTTCCCACTCGAGGGGATCTTCCTCACCCAAGGGTCAAACCAGCCTCTCTCGTGTCTCCTGCATTGGCAGGTGGATTCTTTACCGCCGGCACCATCTAGGAAGCCTGAGGAATATTATAGAGACAGAAGAAACCTAGGGAGACTGATCAAGCGATCAAACACTGCACGTCTGTCCACCTGCATTTTTGTGGACAGAGTCCACAGGTCTCCCCGGGGGTTGGTTTTTCTCTCCCCTTTGTTTTCCCGAGGTGATGTTTTCTTTCACAGTCCGTAACTGGTCCTCCCTTCTGCCCCGCGCCTGAATCATGCAGGTCCTTCTGGGCCCTGGGAGCCTCTCCCGTGGGCTGGAGGCAGTGACCCTGCTGGACGGTCTTCCCCTGCAGGCCTGAGGCACATGTCTGGATCTGAGCTGATGGAGCTCCTGGACCAAGTAGAGGGAGCCATCCGAGACTTCTCGGAGGAGCTGGTGCAGCAGCTGGCCCGCCGGGACGAGCTGGAGTTTGAGAAGGAAGTGAAGAACTCCTTCATCACGGTGCTCATTGAGGTGCAGAACAAGCAAAAGGAGCAGCGAGAACTGATGAAGAGGAGGCGGAAAGAGAAAGGGCTGAGCCTGCAGAGCAGCCGGATAGACAAGGGAAGCCAGATGCCTCTCAAGGTAAGAGGACAGCCCGGCACGAGGACCAGGGCTGTCCAGCTTCTGGGGTCCCCGTTGTGGGTCCCGGGACCAGACCAGCTGTGGCCCCAGACAGACCTGTCCTGAGCCATGCCTGGGCAGGAACCCCTGGCAGACAGTGGGGCCACAAGAGGGAGAAGAGCCCACCCATCTCCTCTGCACACCCAGAGGAACCTGGTCTAATTGAAGGAGACAGGGTGTAACTCTAGAAGAGAGATGAGTACAGTTATGTGCTTTAATAGGCAAGACTCTAGGAAGTGGGGTGAAGGTATTTAAGACTGAGTGGAGGTGTGCCCTGGACTCTGGGTTCAGAGTCCCTGTTACCAGCGGTTTATAGTTCTGACTCATCTCTTTAGGAGGTCATTAGGGTGTTTCAGGATTGAAAATTATGACACCTTGTTCTAGTGACCGGCTTCTTCCAACCAGTGATTCTCAATCAGGGAGGCTCAGCAGAATCATCTAAGGAGATTTCTCAAAATACCTATTCCTGAGTTCTCTCGGAGAGCTACTGAATGGGGCCTCACGCATGTGCATTTTGGAAAAAGCTTCCTAGATGAGGACAAGTGCTTCACATCCATCCTTCCCAATGACTGGGCATTTTCTCTTCTTCCCTGAGACACTTTCATCGTCATCTGTCCAAGTTTCCTCTGCTGCTTTATTTTGCTATTTACATAACAGAGGCTGAAATGAGGAAACCCAGGAGTGCCTGGGAGAGGTGGGGGGGTTGGGCCTTATCACCCGAGGGACTTACTCAGATAAGAGACTTTGAGATGCTGCCATTTCTTCTTGCAAAGCACAGGCTTAAATTTTAGCCTGTCTCGTAGCCCAGGTCTTTACTTTCTAGTTATAAAACCCCGGGGCCCTGATCTGGGATGGTGTAGAAGCTGACAGGTTTGGGTAGCTTAGGGAAGACCTGCCCTTCCTAGGGAAGCACTTGCCCTTCTGAGTCTCGCTCCCCTCCCCCAGCGCTTCAGCATGGAAGGCATCTCCAACATCCTGCAGAGTGGCATCCGCCAGACTTTCGGCCCCTCGGGAAGTGACAAGCAGGTACGGCCTGTCTCTCTGCTCCCAGTTTCCTTCCCAGACTCTTGCTACTCGGTCCCCTCAACAGAGTGGGGGATGGGGATACATTAGAATTATCCCAGCATGGGGGGAAAACTGGGGAGGTGGGAGGATGTCCTAACAATTTCTTCCATTCAAAGGAAAGCAGAGTGTGTCTTTTTAAAGGCAAATGGTTTTTTGAACTTTTGTATTAGAGGCCATGGTGAAAACTCAACACTCCTTGTAAACCTGTGAGTTCAGTTGCTTTCAGAACAAAATGCGTTAAAGGAGAACCCGTTTCATGAAAGATGCCGTCCAAGAGCCTAATTAGCTTTACCACACTATGCTTCCCTGGTGGCTCAACGGTAAAGAATCTTCCTGCCATGCAAGAGTCACAAGAAATCAAGAGATGCAGGTTTGATCCCTGTGTTGGGAAGATCCCCCGGAGGAGAACATGGCAACCTACTCCAGTTTTCTTGCTTGGGAAATCCCACGGAGAGAGGAGCCTAGTGGGCTAAAGTCTATAGGGTTGCACAGAGTCAGACACGACTGAAGCAACTTAGCAAGCACCCTGGGCTCCTAGTGGAGCCAGCCCCACCAAGACTGTCTCTTCAGCTGTCTTGCTGACTGTAACCCACACTGCGGGGTCTCCAGTTTGGCTTCACTTAATCAATTACTTCCCTGAGAAATGGTTTGCATTTCTGGCTATCTGGTGCCTGCCATGTGCTGAGCTCTGTTGCTAGGCCCCCAGGCAGTACATAGATGAGTGAGTCCTGGTCCTGCCCTCATGGAGTGCATAGTCTAACAGAGAAAGTCAGTGTGTCCAAAGACACCTTTGAGAGCATGCACAAAAACTATGTTGTAGGCCTATTTGTGACTGAATCCTAGGTATTAGAATTCTGGAGCTGCAGACTGGGAAGAGATTTTCGTTGTTGTTCATTTGCTCAGTCGTGTCTGACTGTTTGCGCTGCAGCATACCAGTCTTCCCTGTCCTTCACCGTCTCCTGGAGCTCTCCCAGGAAGAGATTCTATGAACATGTAACTTGGCCCCCTGAGTTCACAGAGGTGGAACGAAGGCCCAGAGAGATTAGGCAGTTTTCCCCAGGCCACACTGCTAGTGGCAAGCCCACGTCTAAAACACAAGCCTCGTGGCTTAGAGCTTTTCTCAGTCGTGATGTCAGGCTCCCTCAAAACCTTCCAGGTTCTTCTGGCCAGTGTTTTTGGATAGCCCACTGGACACTAAGATGATTTTGTTGTAGGAGCACCTCATCTCCACCAGAGGGAGCAAACCCAACATCCCAGACCCTGGGTGGAGTTGAGGTTTTCTCCCTGGTCATTTTGACAAAAGAGAAAGCATTCATTCTCTAGTTACACTGCAGAGGAGAAGGAAATATACGCCCGTAAAATGTTCTCTGCTTTTAGCCTGGAGGACCAAAAGCTCACCAGTATTCCTAAATAATCAAAAAGTTTCTAGTGTCAGAAGACTTTAGTGTTTGGAGTGGAGGGACCCTTTTCCTGGCTAATATGATCAAGTCTTACTTTTGGTAGGAGGGAATTTTACTTTCTTTTTAATTTTCTTGAATTGTGAAAGTATGGTAACATATTTAAGAGGCCTGGAAAATACAGAACAAAGTTACATATAGTCCACTATATAATTATTTTTTAAGTAGATAAATTAAGATTTTTACTTGGAGTTTCAATATCAAACTCTCAAAAATTAATAGAATAAGTAGACAGAAAAGTAGAAGGATATAGTAGACCTGAAAAGCACTATGAACCAAAATATGGGGTTATTTTCAAATATCTTTTGATACTGATTTCTAACATAATTCCATGATGATAGAATAGACTCTGTTGATTTCAATACCTTTAGACTATGACATTTTTGCACTCTGCTTTTTGTCCCTAGATATGTTCCAGTGTCTCCTGGTTCATAGTCTATGGCAACTCAGAATTTGTATCCTACTGTTTTGTGAGAATTGTATAAATCTTAATTATGATAAAGTCTTCCTTTAAAAGAGACATTTTCCAAAGATGGGGGGAAATCCTGAAACAATGGTGCGCACATTGTCATGTGTGTTGTTGAGAACATCAAATTTGATGGAGTGTGTGTTTTTTAGAGAAAGACCCAGTTCCCACGCAAGCTGTCAACCCATATCTCGGCCCTAGAAATGGGGCTTCTGTCTCACGTGCAGCATGCCCTGTTTGTCTCCTAGTACCTGAACACAGTCATCCCTTACGAGAAGAAGGCCTCACCCCCATCAGTGGAAGACCTCCAGATGCTGACTAACAGTGAGTTCCTCCCATTCTCAGCCAGATCAACTGCTCATTTCTGTCCCTCTTGCCCTGTGAGTTATACCCTTGGTGTCTCAGGCCTGAGGTTTCCCCAGGGCAATTTCTTTTTTATTTTTGTTACTATTATTATTATTTTTAATTGGAGGATAATTGCTTTAAAATGTATTGCTTTCTACCGTGCAACAATGTGAATAACTCATAACTATATATGTATCTATCTAGCTATCTATCTATCTCCCCTCCTTCCTGAGTTTCCCTCCCACCCCCACCTTTAACTTTTTATTTTATATTGGAATATAATATATTCCAATATATTGTTGACTAACAATATTGTGTTAATTTCAGATATACAACAGAGTGATTCAGTTATTCATATACATGCATTTGTTCTTTTTCAAATTCTTTTCCCAATTAGGCTGTTACAGAATATTGAGCAGAGTTCCCTGTGCTATACAATAGGACCTGGTTGGTTATCTATTTTAAATATAGCAGTGCAGTTTCAATGGATCAAAATGTGCTCCACACCATTGCATCATGTCCCCTCCATGGGGCAGAATTAAAGAGCTCTTCAGTGATACTGGGAGCTGCTTTGTCTTTTCCTGGTTCCTGGAAGGGAAGAGACTTGCCAGAAAAACAAGGTGATGGAGGAGGTTGAGCAGGGGAGCTTTCTGTGGTTCACCCACAGGTCTCAAGGCCGTGTGCTTTCCGCCTTGCCTGCAGTTTGAGGTCGCCTTGTGTTCCCAAAGCAGGAGCTCCTTCTAAGGGACTGACTGTATTTAATGAGAAGCAAGGTTTCTTGGGTGGGTTAAGGCTGATGGGAGAGAATAGATACTAGTTTTCCTCCCAGGCCCTGACTCTATTGTCAAGTAATGTTAGCAAGCATTCAGAGCGGTTGGGGAAAACAGCCTGTGATCGAGAGCCTTTTTAGGCAAAGTCTCTCGATACCCATCAGACACTATAGCCCCCAAAAGGCTGGGGGCACAGGGTGTTAGCCATTAGTGTCAGCTTGATTTTTTAGGAAGAGAAAAGTCCTAGGCTGAGATGTGAGGAAGGGCTCGGTAAATCACAAGGCCATCCATCACCCTGGCAACCGTGCTCTAAATTGAGTAGCACACTAACAGCATGCTCGCCCTTGCTCCGCTGCCTCAGAGGGAATGGGCCGCCGTAGGGCTATGTGATGCCTAAGGGGAAGAAGGGGGTCTTCATCTATTTGGCTGAAGAAGATAGATACCTCCTGGGCCCATTGCTTAAGGTGTCCAAATATTTCATTTTTATCATTTTGGAGAACGAAAGAAGAAGTTTCTGATAAATGGAAATCTTGCCTCCATCAATAGACACCATGTCCTTGAGAACCTGGAAGTTTAAATTCAAAGTGCATCAGCTTCCTCTTAACTCATCTGAAGCTCTTTTATTTGCATAAATATGCACTAAGATTTTTTTTTAATGGGAGCAGATAGAAACGAGCTGACATTTATAGGTGTTTGTGTTTTCACAAGCAGCAAGCACTTGGGAAATAATTTGGACAAATTATGAAGGTTGATATATGTAGAGCACTCTATCATGCTGTTTTTTTAAAAAATAAAGAGCTATAAATTTATTACAGATACCCATTCAGGAATTTAGTGTGAAATCCTTTCATTTTAATCAAGAAACAGTGGTTTGTGTACACTTTTGAAGTTCATTTAAAAAAATTAGGGCTAGGGTATATCCATCATTTAGAATACTTTGGAAACATAGAAATGTGAATAAAGGAAAATAAACAGCTTCTTCCTCCCTTCACTGTGGTTACTATATGGTGTTTTTCAGGCATAGTATTTTAGGTCTTTCCCATATAGTTGGATTACACAGGCTATTAAATTTCATATCATGATTTTAGTCACATCAGTTAACATTTGGTTAACATTCTTTTTATGGCTCTCTCTTCTGTCGTATAGACATACCACATTCCAATATTTTATTCCTTTAAAAAAACTGCCAACTTCCATGAATACCAACTTTCCTGTTTGTTATGAGAGCTCTCTTTTTTGGCGCATCCGTGTATGGGTTTGTGAACAGTAATTCCTCTTTTCCCAACTCCTGAGTCAAGAACATAGGCCCAAGACTGGCTCTGGGGACTGGACAATTCTTGTAAATTGGGGATTTTGGAGACCACTTTCGTTACATGTTGGCTGGGCTGAGTGCAATTATTGTATTTTTATTGCTGTCTTCTTGGTGGGCAGCATTTATTTTAGTCTTTGCATGCCCAGCTGCAACATATTTTCAGCCTGTTATGTTGAAATGAATCCATGTCTAAAAATACAGAAGAAAGGAAACAAACCATTGCCTGAATGGCCTGAGGTCCAGTCTTTTTCTGGGCCTGGCCCTGGACTCATGCCAACGTCAGCCTCTGTTTCTTAGCCCCTCCTGAGTTTTGGATCAAGTGGGCTTCCCTGGTGGCTCAGATGGTAGAGAATCCGCCTTCAGTGTGGGAACCCTGGGTTCCATCCCTGGGCTGGAAAGATCCCCTGGAAAAGAAAGCATCTATCCACTCCAATATTCTGGCCTAGAAAATTCCATGGACAGAGGAGCCTGGCAGGCTACAGTCCATGGGGTCGCAAAGAGTCAGACTCGACTGAGCGACTTTCACTTTCCATGACCCTGATTTGCAGCTTGGTAAGGTAATCAATGGAGAACAGGACCTGGGAATGGACTGGGGAGTCTCTCCATTGTCAAGGTGCCTCCTGACCTCAGTCATCAAGGCCAGTTGATCTTCAGTGTTTTCTTCACTTGCAAAAAGCAGTACATGGACACACTGCTATGTTTAAAATGGATAACTAACAAGGACCTACTGTACAGCCCAAGGAACTCTGCTCAGTGTTTTGTGGCAGCCTGGATGGGAAGGGAGTTTCAGGGAGAATGGATACATGTATAGATATGACTGAGTCCCTTCCCTGTCCATCTGAAACTATCACTTTACATTGATAACTGGCTATACGCTAATATAAAATAAAAAAGTTTAAAAAATGAAATTAAATGCAAAGATTATTGTATCCAGTAGGAAAAAAGAGTAATACATGTTCATGGAAAAAATCTGGACCTTATAGCAATATGATGCTGAAGAGAACATCACCTGGGGCCTCATACTCAGAGGTAACTGCTTTTTAGTTTCATGCACATTCTTCCAGATTTTTTCTAGGAATATTAACATTTATTATTTACTCTTTTAAAATTAATATATTAAGTTCCACAACCTCCTTTCTTCATTGATAAGTATGTCTTGTATACATACACATCTGTCTTTTTTTATGAAGCTGTTTGAGATGGCATAGATAGCATATACCAGAGTTTACTTAAGGCATCTATTGATGATTAAATCTCTTGTTGGATACTCCCATCCCTTCCCTCGTTTTTTGTTAGTATAAATAAGGTCCAGATATTAATATTTTTTGAAGGACTTTTTTTACAGAGCTGACTTCTGCATCATGGATACTTCTTAGTTTAATAACAGAAAAATATGTTCTATGAAAATCCTTAAGTTTTAATCACTTTCCTATTGTTTGCTTCACATGTACTTCATATCCCTTTTCAACAAAAAGCCTGTAAGCTCCTTGAAGGTCATCAGTACTTTTGCATTTCCACAAATTCTAGCACTGTACTGGGCATAAAGGAGAAGATATTTGTTGAATTAAATTCATTTGCTCTTAATAAACTAGAGATGAGAACTTTTCTAATAATATCTGTATGAGTAGGATGTCTTTAAAGACAGATTTATCAGAGTTTCAGCAGTGTGACAGCTGTTATTCTTAACATTTGGATTGCATCTGAAAGTTGATTCCTTTTTTAAATTGCTTTATTTATTTTTATGATCATTAAAGACACATAATTCATAGGTGATGAGGAAATTACAGATGAGCACATGCATACAAAAAGGAAAGACTAAAAAAAAAAGAGAAAAAAGAGGAAAGAGGACGTCAGCTCATCAGTAGGGCTACGCTTATCCTTTTGATGGCTTCTCCTTCACCAGCAGGTGAATGCTGGCTCTTGACAGAGGCTTCTAGACTTTGCTCAACACTCAGCAAGTGTCTCATTTCCTTGATTCCTCTCTCACTATCTTTGGGTTGGCGGACTGTCTGGCCCAGAAGTGAGCTATGTGCCCTGATTCGTCTTGACTCTTCTCTCTCCCCTCCCTCCAGTTCTCTTTGCCATGAAGGAGGATAATGAGAAGGTTCCCACTTTGCTGACGGACTACATTTTAAAAGGTAAGAGCAGCCCAGGTTTCTGGGAGCAGAAGTGACCTCCGGGGCTCCCCTCCCCCAGGACTCTTTGTCAGCTGGACTCACGGAGCCCGCACTGTGGGCCTCCCAGAGCCTCCACACTTGGCCAGACCAGGCAGGGCTGGGGAGCTCCGTGGACAACTGTGAGCGGGCCCTTGCCTTTGGGTGTTGCTAGGAGGCCTGAGGAGGACATTCCATCACCCCCGAGTCACCAGAGCGACTCCACACAAAGAGCAGCCAAACCAGTACAAAAGGCTTATTGTTAAAGTTCTTCGGAGCTTGGGCTGTTTTCAGCAAAAACAAAGCCTCAGGATACCTTTAACAATCTTGACTACTTGAAAGGCAGCAAACTACAAACATGATTAGCTGCATCCTTTTATAGCTATTTTTTGTTTCATCGTTCATTATGGATCATAATTTTTTGTTTCATCTTTCATTTAACGTATGCAAAAGTAGAGCACATGGTGTAGTGCAGCAGTACCCAGCGTTTCTGGCACCAGGGACCAGTTTTGTGGAAGACCGTTTTTCCAGGGGGAGGGGAAGGGGATGGCTTGGGGATGATTCAGGCGCATTACATTTATTGCACACATTATCTCTGTTATTATTACATGAGCTCCACCTCAGATCACCAGGCATTAGATCCTGGAGGTTGGAGACACCTGGATAGTGAACCGTCCCGTGCTTAGCATTTGGCTTTAAACATTATTAACTCCTGGCTGATCTAGATTCATTTATAACCACACCTAGCTTCTCTTCTCCGTATTGTTTTGAAGCAAATACCAACCATTATATCTTTTTTCACCCATAAGTATTTCAGTATGCATTTCTAAAACATAATCATAAGATCATGATCACAGCTAGAAAAATAAAATATTTTAAAGTATCTTAGGGGGACTTCCCTGGTGGTTCAGTGGTTAAGACTCCACACTTCCACTGCAGGGGGCAAGAATTCAGTCTCTGGTTGGGGAGCTAAGATCCCTCATGTGCATTGGCCCCTCATCTCCCCCGTCCCAAAGTATCTTTGACTCTTCAACCAGTGTTCAGATTTCCCTGTAAAATTTTTTCAGTGTATTTCTTTGAATTAGGACCCAAAGAAGTTCCATACATTACAATTTCATAATGTTTCTTTTAAGTCTCTTCATTTTATTTATTTGACTGCACCGTGTTATAGTTGCAGAATGTGAAATCTTTAGTTCCTGCATGTGGGATCTAGGTCCCTGACCAGGGATGGAACCTGGGCCCCCTGCGTTGGGAGTGCAGAGCCTTAGTCACTGGACCATCATGGATGTCTTTTAAATCTCTGTTAATATATATATATATACAGTTTCCCCTTTCCTTCATCTCTCACATTCTTTGAATTTTATTTCATAAAGAAACCAAATGATTTGATGCATAGAATTTCCTTATTCCGGCTTTTACTTGTTAGTTTCATCCTCATGGTTTCATTTAATATGTTCTTCCACCTTTTGCATTTCCTGTTGTCCAGTGGAGCCAGAGGGCTGAACACATTCAGAGCATCCACACCAGACCGGACCGGGCAGGGCCAGAGGACTCAGTACGCTAGCATCCGTATTAGTTTATCAGTGGTTGGGAACTTCCATTAAGAGACACCTACCATCTGGTTGTCTTTCTTTGGGGGGATGTTAATACCTATATTAGTGTGCTCAGGCAGGTAAAACAGAATACCACTGGGTGGCTTAAACATCAGAAATTAATTTTCTCACAGTTCTGGAGAGTAGAAGTCCATGATTAAGGGGCCAGTAAACTGGGTTTCTAGTGAGGGTTCTCTTCTCAGCTTGCAAGCAGCTACCTTCTTGCAATGTCCTCACATGGCCTTTCTTCTGTTGATGAGAGAGTGCCAGAGCCTCTGTGCTTCTTCTTACAAGGACAGTAATCCTAGCAGATCAGCACTCCACCCACATGACCTCATTTTAACCCTTCTTTCTCAGAGGCTCCCTCTCCAAGTATAGCTGAGGGTTAGGGCTTCACCATGAGTTCTTGAGTAGGGGAGACAGACATCGACTCTGTAACACTTTTCACTGATAGTCATTCACTATAGTCCAGATTCTTTTTCTCGTTAGATTTTGCTCCACAGGCGCAGACAACCTTGGGTGCAGTTTCTGAAGGCTTGTGGACCTCAGTTTAGAACCTCTGAGCTGTACTGTTCTGTAAGGATCAGAAAGATGAATCTTAAATTTCTGCAGGACGGATTTAGGCTCAACATTAGGAAGAACTTCTGGCTCTTAAAGGTTTTAAAAGAGCATCCCATTTCTCAGAGGTTTGTGGAAATGGGTTCTGTTAGTCTGGGAACCCAAGGGCTAGACTTTACCCCTCCCGATCAGCTGAAATGTCAGTGAATGTATAAAACTAGTTAACATTTATGAGCACTTTCTGTTTGCCTCTGAGCAATGCTGTGGGCTGGGCAGAGGCACAGGCTACTGTATACACGAAGAAAAACAGACACAGGTTATTTCCCGAAGGTTGTGGTTAATAACAACCAGACCCAGGATCTGAACCAAGGCGGGTGGACAACAGAGAAGACCCACTTCATCACTGCACTGAACCACCACCCATCAGTGGCTCATTCTCCTTCTGGAAGGAAGACACGTGATGGCCACCCTTCCCTGGTTCTCAGGGGGCGGGTGGTTCTCTGCTCAGGACACTGGCGAGAGGTCGGGGCCACTCTGGGCCGGGAGGCCCGGCCCCACACTTGCTCTGACATGCCCTCTCTCTGCTTCTCTCTCCAGTGCTCTGCCCCACCTAACCTTGCCCTTGGGAGCAGCCTTGCTGCGGAGGTCACGGAGCAAGAGTCATCCCACCGCAGGGACTGCATGACACCACGTAGCCTCCGCCGTGTATTTAAACGTGTATAGCTTAACCTGGATTAAACACGAGCAAGCGCGCGGGGTCCTTTGCTGTCGGCTTCTAGTCCTAGTAACCATTGGATGCATGCCTGTCGGGCAGGGCTGGTGACGTCGCCGCTTCTCCACCTGTGTCGGAGGGAGGCAGATGCTGTCGCCGCTCATGATGTAGTCTGGCTCCAGCCCTCAAAAACAGCTTCCACTCTAAGACTAATTTTGAAATAAACCTTCATTTAATTAGTATGCTTCATGTGCTTTGGCATGTGGTGTCCCTCGGCGGTCTGGTACAAACCTTCAGAGAAAGGACACATCGCTGCCTCCACGCGAGGCTCCTGGCCACGGCAGCGATGGGGTGTTAGGGGATGGGGTGGTACCTGTTGTGACCTTTGGTGGGTTGTGGTGGCGCTGCCATTGTCCAGACAGGGAGGAGGCCGTCCACAGACTCCTAAGGTCTTTTTGCTTGACAGTTCCAGATGGGGCCACACAAGGTGTTGTAGGAAGTTCTGGCTGGGGAGGAGACTGGGAAGTTAGCAGATGGAAAGTGAGGCTTAAGGGGAAGCAGGGCGACTCTAGCGCCTCCTGTTGGGATGGCCGGGTGGATACCCTGAGGTCTGAGGGCTGGACGGCGTGAGCTCCGGGGGGCTCTCTCGGTGTGGGAGCTGCGGCTGCTTTCCTGACCGCCCCTTCCGACCCCTGGTAGCCTCTGGCTGTCTGTGTCCTCCCCACCTCCCCGCGGCCCTCCCACGTGCTATCCCCGGCACCAGTGACAGGCAGCTGCGACCAGCCAGCAGGTGAAAGCTGTCCTTGTGTCTGGAAGGGGCTCTGCTTCAGCACAGCCTGAACTGTCTTGGCTTCCATCTTGTGGCTTGAATGGCGTTCATTCTGTGGATTCCTCCAGTCCCGTCTTTAAAAAAAAATCTTTTTTTTTTTATTGTGGTGAAAGTCGTGTCATATAAAACCTGCTATTTCAACCGCATTGAACTTACAGTTCAGTGGCACTAAGTACATTCACCTTGCCGTGCGACTCTGACCACCATCATCCAACTCCCCAGTGTTTTCACCTCCCTAAACTGAAATTGGCCCCATTAAACACGAACTCCTCATCCCCTTCCTCCTTCCCAACCCCCGCCCCCTGGCTTCTACCAGTGTACTTTCTGACTCCATGAATTTGACTATTCAAGGTACCTCGTATAAGTGGAATCAAACAGTGTTTGCACCTAATATATATTGGAGTGCATTTTTAAGGTTAACTTATATATGTCCTACAAACAGGACTTTTATGCCGCACGCTATACAGTAGGTCCTTACCAGCCATCCACTTCATACATAGCAGCGTATATATGGCAATCCCAACCTCCCAGTCCATCCCAACCCTTCCCCCCCGTTGGTGTCCATACATTTGTTCTCTACATCTGTGTCTCTATTTCTGCTTTGCAATGGTTAGGTTCATCTGCACCGTTCTTCCTCAATTCCACATGTATGCGTTATGTAAGATACTTGTTTTCCCTTTCTGACTTTCTGTATGACAGTCTCTAGGTCCATCCACCTCTCTGCAAATTGCACAATTTCATTTCTGTCTTAAAAACTTTTCTCAAGTACTTGCATATACCTGCCACTGGCATCATCACCTCGACAGATTATCTTGCATCTCAGCATTGCCCTGATAGGTGGATGAGGACACCAAGAAGCAGAGACGCTCAGAGCAGTGGAGTCAGCTGGGCACTTCGGCTTCTTATGCACCTAGATCTCCACCCCTCCTTAGGAGTTTGGCATTTGTGTGCCACACGGAAAGCCGTGCTTCGTCACACGGGCAGCTCCATAGAAGGTCACAGATGGATGCAGGTGACAATAGGAGGCATCCTCGGCACTCTCTCACTCCCTGGGCCTCTGCTTTTCTAGGAGCTCTGCTACAGAGCAGTAGCAATCTCCCCTGGGGAGAGGGCGGACCCACCGAGGAAACCGCCCCACTGCCGGCAGCTCTCCAACTCAGGCATCCACACAGAGCAGGGTTTCCATGTGGACAGCACCCTGGCCACTGCAGGAGAAGGGAAACAGCACGAGGTAGTTGTACAGACGCTCAGGCTCAGCACATGGACCTAAGTACCGGAGCTTTGACCAAAGGGACACCTGCAGCTTTGCATTCCCTGGTGCCACGGTCACGGGGCAAAGGGCCACTGGCAGGGTGACGTCCTTAGCACAGTTCACGCTTTGCTAGCGGCGGGGGAGCAGTGAATCCCCCAGGAGCCTGCCTTCCTGCCTGGGGTTTGTCATATCTGGGTCAGCCGCTCCTTTCCCCCAATTTATCCTGCCAGCAGGTGTCTGAAGCAGCAGTGACAAGCTAATCAAAGCTGCCGGCAGTTAAAAATAAATCTCAAGTGTCAAGGAGATGCTCCGTCTCCGAGGAGGTGAGTCTCGGAGGAGGGGTGGGAATGGTGGCTGCCGTTTCTCGCCTGTGGTCCACATCAGGAGCTGAGCAGGAAGGTAGATCCATGGCCTCTGGTTTTGCATGGCCCTTTCGTCTGTCCTTGCTCTCAACACGTGGGGCCCAGCCCAGCAGCAGAGACAAAACATCTAGAAGTTTATTACAAATGTAAAGAACTCAGATCCCAATCCCCCGCCTACCCATCCTCTACCCCAGTCAGAAGCTGCAGGTTTTTTCCTTTTTGCCATGCCATGCAGCAAGTGGGGTCTCAGTTTCCCTGACCAGGGATTGAACTCATCCCCTCGGCTGTGGGAGCCTGGAGTCTTAACCCCTGGACTGCCAGGAAAGTCCCTGGAAGCTGCATTTTAATGCGATTTCCAGGCAGTCGGTGTTTGTTAAGTTCAGAGGCACTTTGAGAGTTGCTGGAGCCCTGACTCTCGAAGACTGAACCTGGAAAGCAGGGATGGTGTGGTTAACACGTGACTGCACATGTGACTGCACGTCTCCTTTCCTCGTCTTTTAGGAGGAGTCCCCGGGCAGATGATTCCTCAGGCCCCAGTCAGTTTGGACGGCAAAACTCAAGTCCACCCAGGGTGTCCACTCGCAGCCAGGGCACTGGGGAGCCAAGTCCTGCAGGTGCCCTCCTGGGCAGGTGGGACTTGGTCTGGCCAGCGGGCTCCTTTACTGAGGCTTATCTCCATCAACTAAAGGTCTCCTGTGGGTTTGCGAAGCCTAATCTGATCCAGCCCTGGTGAGGAAATGTCCCTGTAGGGCCTGACGCCAGCCTTCAGTTGTGTAGAGTTGAAACAGATGACCCTGCGAAAGTGAGAGTTGCTTAGTCGTGTCTGACTTTTTGCAACCCCATGGACTATAGAGTCCATGGACTTCTCTAGGCCAGAATACTGGAGTGGGTAGCCTTTCCCTTCTCCAGAGGATCTTCCCAACCCAGGTATCGAACCTAGGTCTCCCACACTGCAGGCAGATTCTTCACCAGCTGAGCCACGAGGACCCGGTGGGGACAAGCTACTGTCCACCTGGAATGTCCACACATTCCCTAATCTGTGTCTTTGAGATAGATGGGGTATCTCAGAAAGAAAACCCAAAGGGAAGGGTGTTGAGGCAATACGTTTTATGGGATACATAGGATTTTTAAAATGAAACAAACCTTTGGCATAGCACTGGAGTATTATCTGGACTAGTACTGCCTTCACTTAGAGGTCAGGCAAGAGATGTGAAAAGCCCAAGAAGGTGCGCTCCTCTGGATGTCTCAGGATGCATGGTGAGCCAAGTCCTAATGGACGTGATGAGTCTGTTCCGTGGGCTTTGAGCACCACTGTGTCCTAGGGACTCCTCCCATGGCCCCATCATGCAGAGCACTTCATCTCACCAAAGGCCAAGAGCAGGGGGCACCAGGAGCCACCCCTCCTCAGAAGAAGCCTGAATCGGAGATGGGGGGCCAGCCTCCACGATTAGTATGCGCGGAGGGGAGAGTAATTAGATGCCGCTCTTGGAGAAGAGACACTCGCATGCTTGTTGGGGCCTGATTATTTATTTTCTTGGGAGGATGAGAGGAGAGTCTTTAGGTTTTCAGTCTGAGCCTCAGCTTTGCTCTCTTCCTCTCTTCACCAGAGAGGTGGATGCAGAGGCCACTCTGCTGACCAGGAAGGTGCTTGGCTTCATATTAATGCCTTTCTTTAAAAAGAACAATAAGCCACCTTAGCCCACAGCCCTGCAGCTCCACACCCCAACCCAGGCCCTCATGCATATTCATCCTGCTTCAAAGAGCACAGCATGGAATATGCAAATCGGCCAGGCAGGCGCTGGTTGGCATTTTGATAATAGCTTTGTCTGAAAAACCCCAGAGACACAAGCACATTTAGTCCCTCTCTCTCTCCCCTTCTCTCCCTCTCTCTTCTTCCTCTATCCTAAGTCCCCGTCTTGGTTCTCTCTTCACTCTCCAACTGCCAGAGAACAGGAAAATGAATCACAGAACCAGAGAAGGGAGTCAGTGAAAGGCCAGGGGTCTGTCCTCCTGTCCCATGTATTTCCACTTCTCTCTCCGCTGCTCCTCCTTGAACAGAACCATTTTGTTTTTCCCATTAAAGTGTTCCTGACCTGACCATGTTGGGGTCCCTGGGCCTGCCCTCTGCTCTCAGCAGCCTCCCCCACTTCATCTAGGCTCCATGCTCCTTTCTCTCTCCCAGAGATGAGCGCCCTCCTCTTTGTCCTTCTTCCATCTTTCAACCTGGTTTTACTCTCAGTGCGTGCATGCTTGGTCCCTCGGTTGTGTCTGACTCTTTGCAACTCCATGGACTGTAGCCCACCAGGCTCCTCTGTCCATGGGATTTCCCAGGCAAGAATACTGGAGTGGATTGCCATTTCTTCCTTCAGGGGATCTTCTCGATTCAGGGATGGTACCTGGGTCTCCTGCATTGCAGGTGGATTCTTGACTGTTGAGCCAGCAGGGAAGCTCTCGGTATTCCAGTCTAAAAAGCCCAGGAATCTGGCCTTGCCCTCTGAACTGAACGGAGGGCATCATCTACAGAGGCTGGAAGTAAGGGAGGGAGGTCTGCTATCATCACTCAGATCACTGACCTCGCGCATCCGTCTCTACTAGAAAAGGACACAGAGAAATTTCTTAAGGGCTTACGTCCTGCCCCTCCTCCCAAATGTAAATGGTTCCCGTGGGAGCCAGTGGACTAGTGGGCAGATGATCTGTGGTGGGAGAAGCAGCTAAGGTCTGGATCCTACTTCTTTAAACTTTTTTGGCCGCACTGTGAACCATGTGAAATCTTAGTTCCTCAACCAGGGATTGAACCAGCACCTCCTGCATTGGAAACACAGAGTCTTAACCACTGGACCACCAGGGAAGTCCTGGACCCCATGTCTTTGAAGGCTGTTTCATCTCGGAAACCAACAGGAGGAAACCAAAGGCAGATGCAGGGATGTATGGACCTCCGAGGAATTCAGGGACCAGAGGAGTCTCTTCCCTTGGCCCTGAAGCTCAGCCCTGGTCAGGCCAAAGCTCAGGAGGCAAATTATCTCAGTCAAGGAGTGTGGGGTTGAGGCTTGGGGTCAAATCCCAGCTCTACCACATATTCGCTGAATAATTTTTGAGAAATTTAATTTCTCTATCTCCTTATTTTGGGGCTTTCCAGGTGGTGCTAGTGGTAAAGAACTCACCTGCCAATGCAGGATACATAAGAGACACAGGTTCGATCCCTGGGTCAGGAAGATCCCCTGGAGGAGGGCATGGCAACCCACTCCAGTATTCTTGCCTGGAGAATCCCATGGACAGAGGAGCCTGGCGGGCTACTGTCCATGGAGCTGCAATGAGTTGAACATGACTGAAGTGATTTAGTATGCACATATCTCCTTATTTTAGAAATGGGAATATTAATATTAGCAATAATACCAGTAATTCTCTCAGGGTTGTTTTGAATCATTTACAGTATCTAGCATATAGGCAAAGTGTTCAATAAATTGTGACTTTTATTTTTACTGGTAAACTTCAAGGAACTGAGCCCTGGGGCTTCTTGAGCCTCATCAGTTTTTCAACCCAGTGGTCATGGAAGATTTGAAAACAAGACCAAAACAAGACAGGGTGTGGCCTGTTCCCCTAAAATCAGCCCCACCCCACCCTTTATGCTCTCTAAATCCTGCTTAGTGGTGGCCCATCTGATTCTAGAACACATGGCCTCCAGGCTCTCCTGCATAAGGAGACAAGCAAAGAGCTGGATCAAGTTCTGATTTCTCAGCAATTTCACTCAAGGCAGGCAGTGGAGGAGGGGCGGTACAAAGTCACATTTATTTTTGCACTTAGAGAAAAGATTCTATTTTCACTGGCAAGGAGACAGGTGGAATGACAGCAGAAGAATCACAGATACCACCCCAGACACACTCTGAGAAGCCTCACATGCTTTGTGATTAGGCCACACAGGTGGGGACTAAGGAGCTTCCTGGTAAATCAGCTAGTAAAGAATCTGCCTGCAATGCAGGAGACACTGGTTCAGTCCCTGGGTGGGGAAGATCCACTGGAAAAGGGATAAGCTGCCCACTCCAGCATTCTTGGGCTTCCCTGGTGGTTCAGCTGGTAAAGAATTGTCTGACCTGGATTCGATCCTGGGTTGGGAAGATCCCCTGGCGAAGGGAATGGCAACCCACTCCAGTATTCTTGCCTGGAAAATTCCAAGGACTGTATAGTCCACGGGGTCGCAAAGGGTCCGACACGACTTTCACTCTAGAGGTTGGAGAAAGGTGTTGCAATCTCTCGCATAGGCGGTAAACCTGGAAGACCGCCGCTTCCTGCCCCCGCCACCAGAGGGCAGCTCTCAGCTCGCAGGGTGGAGTTTGGCGGGATCGCTGGGAGACACTGGGTTCCCTCGCTGGACGTGGATGGTAAAGGTGGATGACGATATACAATGCGGTGGATGGGGTTCACAGAGGGTGAGAAAGTTGGATTTAATGACCTTTAGTTCCCTTTCCGGGACTGAGAAATGATTGTTTTCACTCTAGGCTTAGATCCTTGTCACCTGCAAAGACGCCTGGAGGAGGCGGTACTGAGGGCCACAAGGCTCTTTCAGCTCAGAGCGACTGGCCGCAGAGCTTTTTCCGAAATCAGGCCTGGGTGAGACAGTGATTCGGCATCTCTGGGTTGCTATTCAAAATGCACTGACCTCGGCCCCACCGTTGGAGGGTCTGCTCTAGCAAATCAAGAATAGAACCTGGGTGCCTGCACCTTCAAAAGCCTGCTCAGCAATTCTAAGGTGTCCCCAGGAGAGTAGTCCAAGGGTGGGAGTTGGAGGTGTCATAGATGAAGATGGCCGTGGACCAGGAGGTGCTGGGGGATTTCATCACAAGAGTGCTGGGTTATTTCATCTCCTTCCAAAATGCTGAGGGACTTCCCTGGTAGCTCAGACGGTAAAGTGTCTGCCTAAAATGTGGGAGACTGGGTTCCATCCCTGGGTTGGGAAGGTCCTCTGGAGAAGGAAATGGCAACCCACTCCAGTACTCTTGCCTGGAAAATCCTGTGGACGGAGGAGCCTGGTAGGCTACAATCCATGGGGTCGCAGAGAACCGGACACGACTGAGCGACTAAACTTTCCCAAATGTTGACCCCACGTGGATACCAAGCACCATACAGTCAAAGGGGCAGCAGGAAGCATGGGGAAGCCTGGCTGCTGGGGGCCTGGGTGGTGATGTGGTTTCGGCTTCTCTGGCAAGGTGGGGGCTCTCGACAGAGGAGCAGCACCCCCAGCAGACGCTGGGGGCCCACGGTCCTGTCGTCTGGAGGACAACATAGAAGATCCCCCGAAGGCGGACTTAGCAACCATCCCTTCTCGCTTTCTCACTGTACAAGGGAGGAAATAAATTTACGTGGTCCCTGTGTGTGAGGGGCTGTATTGCCAGAGTCTCCCCCAAATCCAGGGGAATCCAGTGTTCTTTCTTCCGCTTCAGAGGAGCCATGGGAGGCCCACAGGTGGGCAAAGCTGGCTTTCCATGAGTCTGATGTCATAAAAATGTTGCAGTACCACTGGGGGAACAACCACCCAGAAATTCACGAAAGAACAGGTGGAAGAGAAAACTACACACCTGATGTGAGTGCTCTGGATAATGCTTGGGTGTAATAAGACCAAAAAAAAAATCTGAAAATGAAAAGGTATAATGAGATGTACACAACTGAAGGGAATTGTCTTAAATGGCTGATTATAATGAGATGTACATAAATTGTCAGGCTTGTAATGAAATGAAAAAAAACTTCTTGCCTGATAATACTGGGTGTAATGTCTACACCTGAAATAAGTCGTCTCAGTGCACTGAGTAATGAGATGCACATAATTTTAAAGAGTGTAATGAGATGAAAAATAAATCAAACACTTGTCTTAAAATGAAAGATGTACTAAGATGCACACACCTGAAGGGCATTGTCCTAAATGGGTTTGGTTTAATGAGATGCATTTAATTTTCGAAGGGGCTAAATGAGATTGGCCCAGAGAGAGGCTGAGAAATATAAAGTGTAGGGTACACTTGACAGTGGTATAATAAAATCTGCCTGGGGGCATCCCTGGCCATCCAGTGGTTAAGACTTCATGCTTCCCCTGCAGGGGACTCTGATCCCTAAAGGGGGAACTGAGATTCTCAAGCTTCATGGTGCAGCCAAAAAGAAAAAAAAAATCTGCCTGGTCTGAGGGATGAAAATAAGACACCACCACAGAAACATGGAAACGTGAGGCTTCCCAGGTCGCTCAGTGGTTAAGAATCCACCTGCCAATGCGGAAGATGCAAGAGATGCAGGTTCGATCCCTGGGCTGGGAAGATGCCCTGGAGAAGGAAATGGCATCCCACTCCAATATTCTTGCCTGGGACATGGAACCTAGTGGGCTACAGTCCTTGGGGCTGCAAAGAATCGGATGTGACTGAATGATTGAGCACGCAAGTACATAAAACGTGTGGAGTATGATGCTATCGGCATTCTTTCTGCCAGTCCTCTGTGACCCTTGCTGTGGGATGCTCTGCAAAGTTGAATCATCCTCTGTCCCTCATTCGATGCCAGGCACATAGTAGGCATCCGTGGATGCTCACTGAATGATGAGCAGGTTCAGGGAGTTGTAGTGTGTTTAGCAAAAGGAAGTTCATGGGAGCAGCTGTAAAGCAAGGAACTTCTAAAAGGCAACTGACAGCGATTTTCTGAGAGCGGTGTTTCTCAAAGTCTTCAGCATCTTGATCAGAATCTGGGAACGATCTAGCCGTTGTGTGACCTGATCTGTGTATAGCACAAGCAACCCTGGTGGCTTTTATGCCCCAAGGCTCATGACCCCCTCTGGAGGTCAGGCAGGCAGGTAACACAGGACTGAAGGCATCTGGTTAAAAGACACAGGTACCTCTGCAATTAAAGGTGGGAGATTCTTCTCTTCCACAGGCAAATATATTCTTCCCATTTTTTTGTTATTTTAGTGCAGAGCCCTCTTGGATTATCTTGTTTTCTCACTGTGGATGGAGCAATGGGTATAGAGATATGTTTTCCTTTTTATTTATTTTTTTAATGAAAAAATTTATTGTTGTTATTTTTGTGGCTGCATGTCATGTGGGATCTTAGTTCCCCGACCAGGGATGGAACATATACCCCCTGCATTGGAAGCTCAGAGTCTTAACCACTGGACCACCAGGGAAGCCCCACGTTTCCTTTTTAAAGACAACTGCTCAACTATTGGAGGGAAAGGCAAAAAAAAAGGAAAAGGAAAAAAGAGAGAAGAAAAGATAATTAGCCAGTGAGCCAACCAAAGAATGGCAGCCCAGTAACAAATGGCAGCTGACCCTCAAGCTCCGTGTTGGGAGACCACGTGAGTAGCCAACGTCACGACAGCCTGGAGGCCACATTGTCAGGGGCTGCAGTGACTCAACTACCCTCAGCTGTGGCTGGGTGGGAATCTAGGTCCTAGGTTGCCTGTTTGCTCTATTTTTAGAGAGAAATCAGGAATCCGCATTTTATGTGCAAACTTCTGACTTAAATGTTGGCCCGCAAATTTTCCAAAACAAAGTATGGTCCAACAAAACATGACTGTAAGCTGGATTTGACCTAAGTGTCTCCTGTTTGCTACTCTGAATGATCAAGTTGGAGGTTATTGTCTAGGATATGGTCATAGCTCAACCATTTTGAGGATATGATGAGTTCTCTTTCAGTCTCAATCTTCCCCTAGAGTGTGAACTCCTTGAAGGCAAGAACTGTGTCTTCGTTGATCACAGCTGTAGTCTCAGTATCTGAAACTGCCTGGGGCAGAGTGTTGCTCAGTGCTTGAATGAATGAGTCCGTGCTGGCTGTGTTGCCACGGTCACTGCCCTCATCTGGTCACGTGCAAGGCAGCAGAGAGGTCACATGGTCCAGGAAGTTGAGCTCTGGTCAAGAACTTCCTTGGGCAGGAATCTCCAATCAGGTCATCCCTGATGGGTTTAGGGGGTTGGGACCAGAAGTCAGTCTGAATATTCCCAGGGTCTGGATATCGCAGCTCCATCTTGAGGCTAAAGGAGACCTTCCTCATCCCCACCCCACGTTGTCCCATCTCTCTTCTTTCCACATGGACTTCGAGACATCTCTGCGGGTTGGAAAGGGTCGGGGTCTAACACAGACAGAGGTTGCTGCCTCCTCACAACACAACCACCCACATCTCAGATGATTTAGGAGACCACTTTTTAGTTAGCCGCTTTATAGACAAGGTGGCAGAACTTGAGATAAAAACTTAGGAAGGGGTGGGAGAGGCTGGGCTCAGGCTATTACATAATTTCTCAGAGGTTTGTTTCCTAAAATGTGTTTTCTGCAATGCTAGTATGATTGATTATCTGTTACTTGAGAAACAAAAGATAAATACATTTGGGGAACACATTAAACAGGTTTCTTTCCTGTAGGACCTTTCAGAGGCTTTTATATACTAATTCACATTATGAAACCCCTTTAACAAAGTATAATACGCAGTTCATCCTAGACTAAGCCGGCTATCTCTTAAGAGTGTGTTCCTTAACTCCAACAAAAAAATCTTAATTTATCACCTTCAAAACATAATTGTCACATATAGTGGAATGATATGTAACTTTGCTCTGTATTTTCCAAGTCTCCTGTAAATGTGTTATCATACTTTCATAATTTAAAAAATTAACAAGAAAGAGGGAAAAAGTTTGTTCCTCGGAAATCACTGCTTTGAAAGTCGTCTTCCTGGCTCTCTGGTCTGAAGTTCCAGCTGTCATCTTCCCGTGACTTTGAAGGCTTTTTCTACTGCCCAGAG
>SJYQ01095546.1:0-40388 GCA_006410935.1 Redunca redunca
CCTAAAAAAAACTAAAAATAGAACTACCATATGATCCAGCATTCCTACTCCTGGGTATTTTTCCAAAGAAAACAAAACCATGAAATGTGAAAAGATGTACGTACTCCAATGTTTGTGCGCGTGTAGTCTCTCAGTCGTGTCCGACTCTTTGCAACCCCGGGGATTGTGGCCCACCAGGCTCCTCTGTCCATGGGGATTCTCCAGGTAAGTATACTGGAGTGGGTTGCCATTTCCTCCTTCAGGGGATCTTCCCACCCAAGGGATCGGACACAGGGCTCCTACATTGCAGGCAGATTCTTTACCATCTGAGACACCAGGGAAACCCACCCCCATGTTTATTGCAGTGTTATTTAAAATTACCAAGATATGGAAACAACCTAAGTAAGTGCCCATCAATAGAGCAATGGATAAAGAAAACACTATGTATGTAAATACAATGGAATACGACTCAGCCATAAAAAATACAATGAAATCTTGCCATTTGTGACAATAAGGATGGATCTAGAGGCTAGTAGGCTAAGTGAAATAAGTCAGACAGAGAAAGACAAATACCATATGATTTCACTTACATGTGGAATCCTAAAAAAAAAAGACAGCAGATTTACGGAGAACAGATTGGTGGTTGCCTGAGACAGGGGCTAGGGATGGGTAAAATGGGGAAACAGAGTCAAAAGGTGCAAATTTCCAGTTATACAATAAATACGTCCAGGGGATGTAATATACAACATCCAAATTACTATAAATAATAATACAGTGCTGCATATTTGAAAGTTGCTAAGAGAGTAAATCTTAAAAGTTCTCATCGAAAGAAAAAAATGCCGAAACTTTGTACAGTAATGAATGTTAACCAGACTCATTGTGCTGGTTATTTCATAATATGTACAAATATTGAATCATTATGTTGTATAACTGAAACAATATCATGTTTTGTGTCATTTTACCTCCATTAAAAATAAAAAAAAAAAAACACAAATTGAAGTACATCCAATGGTTGTATAAAAATGTAATCTGGAAAAAAAGAATGTAATCTGAGCCATTCTCAGTAATCGTTTACACACTTAAAACCAAGAGCAACCAAATGCACAAAAATTCAACTAGGGGAGAAACGTGTATTCCAGAGAATGTAGACCGGAATTGGTTTGATTTTAATTCCCAGCAAAACCTAAAAATTAGTGAATAACAGATGGTAAGTAAACACTGAGAAAAGGAACAAGTGAAAGATACAACCAAACTAGCTTCAGTTATTTTAAAAGATTTTTTAAAAGATTAATTTAAAAAATAGAGAAGGCTGTGTCCTGTGTGCCACAATTTGCAATAGATGTGTAACAAAATCTCTCAGGGTCTCTTGGTCAGAGGAGACACATGGGTTCCATGTAGAGGTGGCAGGATCCGAGGTTGATAGAACAAACCGAGTGGACTGTTGGCCCTGCATGAGCCTAGAGAGGGTCCCCACTGTCTGGCCCTAGTCCTGCTCACTGAACTGTTTCTGCTAGCCTCCCAGTGGACACACGGAAGACCTTGTATCATGTTTATGATTGATGCCACGTTATAAGGGACTGTCGGCACACTGGAGGGTTCCACCCAAGCATCCACTCACGAGCTATGGGAGCTTTTGTGGGCTTTGATTTCCTTCTGTGCATCTCAGCAACATGAGAATACCTCTTAGAGGCTTTGCGAGAATTAGACTGCACAGCAGAAGTTAAACACCCAGAAGAGAGATTCAGTAAATGTGGATTTCTTTCTAATCTTTAGAAAGGGCTGAGATTCAATATTATCTCCATAGCTGAGATTGATAGATTAAAAATCCAAAACAAAATAGAATACACATCTTATCTTAAAATAGACAAAGGGTAGCCAAGGGAGAATGAAGCTAATATCAACTTTGATTAAAAAAATAGAAACCCTGGGAATGTTTTAATTGCCTAAGAGTCCATGGTAAAAGGGTAGCTTTTAGACTTCTTTTTAATGTATCTGATTCAGGATTTTTTTTTTTTTTTTTTGCCATGCATGCTGGGAGGGGTTGGGGGCAGGAGGAAAAGGGGACAACAGAGGATGAGATGGCTGGATGGCATCACTGACTCGATGGATGTGAGTTTGAGTGAACTCCGGGAGATGGTGATGGACAGGGAGGCCTGGCGTGCTGCAATTCATGAGGTTGCAAAGAGTTGGACAAGACTGAGTGACTGAACTGACTGACTGACTGACAGGGTGTGAGGGGATCCTAGTTCTCCGACCAGGGATCGAACACCAGCCCACAGCAGTGGAAGCACAGTCCTAACCACTGCACCACCAGGGAACTTCCAGAGGTAGCTTTTAAAAAGATACACAATCTGAAGATACCTATAGTAGGGCTGGTGTGGCGTCGAATAGGGCTGATGGCTGGGTGTTCCAATTACGCAAAATTTGCTCAATGAAAGAATGCATTTCCTAAAAGAAAAGGCTGTTTGTGTTGATGAAATTAGGTTCCACGTGAGGTCGTGGCACCTCCATTAGGCTCTCTAGGAGGAGAGTACTCTTGTTTAAGGTCTTTCAAGGTCTCTGTCAGCAACATCTGGGGTCCCTCATTCCTGGGCTTCTCTCCCGTGGGCTCTGGTCTGGGAGAGAGGTATGCACAGCCTTTGCCTGAGTGCCGCCTAACACCCGAGCTCCTGTGCAAGGAAGCTCTTCTCCTGTTTGGAGACTTGGCCTGGCAGCATCACTATGTAGTGTTATGAATCTGTTTCTCACCAAGATGAGGCAGTAATAAAATAAAAAGAGAGCAAGTCCCAGTTCTGGAAAGACTGAATGTCTCAATTTCTGCTCACCTTTGAGTCACGTGGAGGTGATAACAAGTACTCAGGTAAGGTCTGCATTGACTAAGGAATCATCGGTTCAAGATACTGTATATTTATTGAGTGATCAAACTGATCTCTTCTTTAAAAATACTTATTTATTTTATTTTTATTTGCTTGGCTCTGCTGAGTCTTAGCTGTGGCATGGAGAATCTTTAGGGTTAGGGTTAATTTGCAGCCTGTGGGATCTAATTTCCCAACCAGGGATCGAACCTTGGTCCCCTGCTTTGGGAAATCAGAGTCTTAGCCACTGGACCACCAGGGAAGTCCCTGATGATTTCTTAATAATGAAGAATTCTGTAATTCAAATTTGATCCTGTAGGCGACCCTTTTCTTGCTTCTCCATTAGCTGAAAGTATTGTAACAATTTACAACCTAGTCTCATAAACTCATATCAGGAAGGACCATTGAGTCTTTCCTGGAACTTAGTTATTTTTGAAAATTCATATTGTCTCAGATAACATACTTTTCAAATTTTGTTGTTTACAGAAGCAAGTCATCACTGAGTCATGTTTATAGTAAAAGTAGGCAAAAGGACAGTAACATACTTAAATAAAACTAACACACCACACTGAGTCTGTACAGAAATAAATTTGCTTCATATTTACAAATACAGGTACTCAAAATGGACTTTCTTTAAATAAGGTCTTTCTTCTCATCTGCAACTGTATTTAGTACATGCCAACGTTATTAAAAACAAAGCCATTTTTTAGTTAGGGGAATAAAAATGCATTGCATCTGCTTTTTTTTTTTTCCCAAAAAAAAAAGAGGAAATATTTTCACCATTCTTAAAGTGATCAAAAACATCCAAGTGGACTTTTAGGGAGTTTTCCAAAAGCAAAAGAAAGGGGAAGTTAAATAGAAGAGAATCTGGTACCTGAATGAATTTTTTCCCAAAATATAAAAGATTAGTTTCGCAAAAATCAAAGCACAGTGTATCTCAGGGGCTCAGAATAGCTCCTGAACTATCTGGATAAGTATATCATTTGTTATACAATTTATATTGTTATAAATGTGAATCTGGTGTTAAGGCATGAGAAGAATACAAGCTCTATAAATGAGTATATTATGATTTTCTATGGTGACAAGTTGTTATCAGTAATTTTGAATCTCAGCCCTTTGCTTGTTAAGCTTTACACTAAGCAGAGCTTCCCAATTAAGAATATATTAGAAACACTTTCTTAAATTGCCTTTAACATGAGACTCCTTGATTGAATCCAACCAGCTTTGTGGTGCCGGCTCTCTTGTCTTCACTGGCTAGCAGTGCCGACCCTAGACAGTGGGTCAGGAAGGTAGAAAGACACCCAAATATCCTCCCCAAATAGCTGACATACCTGTGGAGGCAGAGCTTTCTTGACTGCATTTCACCACGCTGGCATTTTTCTGTCCAAGTCTTCCCACCGGTGGAAACTGTCTATGAACGAATCTGTCTTCTAGTCCATTGGGTTACCTTTTCCTCAAAATTCTGTTTACCTGAGGTTCTTCCTTCCTCTCCCCAGAAATCTATTGCATTCAATCTTTCTCCTCCTCCAGTTAGCTCTCTGATTGAAAACATAAATATTGAATTTAACATGACTTCTGGGTGCTGTTCAGAATAGTTCTAAGTGGCAAAATATCCCCCCCAAAAGAAGAGAGGATTATGGAGGTAAATGGTACTGAGAATGAATCTGGTGTGGATATACCTGTTGCTAGTGGGACTGTGAAGAAAGCTGAGTGCCGAAGAACTGATGCTTTTGAACTGTAGTGTTGGAGAAGACTCTTGAGAGTCCTTGGACTGCAAGGAGGTCCAACCAGTCCATCCTAAAGGAGATCAGTCCTGGGTGTTCATTGGAGGGACTGATCCTGAAGCTGAAACTCCAGTACTTTGGCCACCTCATGCGAAGAGTTGCCTCATTGGAAAAGACCCTGATGCTGGGAGGGATTGGGGGCAGGAGGAGAAAGGGACGACAGAGGATGAGATGGCTGGATGGCATCACTGACTCGATGGACGTGAGTCTGAGTGAACTCTGGGAGTTGGTGATGGACAGGGAGGCCTGGCATGCTGCGATTCATGGGGTTGCAAAGAGTTGGACACGACTGAGTGACTGAACTGAACTGATGAGGATAAATATATAAGAAGTATAATTGAGCTTGTAGCAGGATCTACTAAAATATAACTTTCTGTTTTTCTTTTCTTAAAAATTATTTTATTGAAGTATAAATGATTTACAGTATTGTGTTGGTTTCTGGTGTAGAGCAAATTGATTCAGTTATACATATATAAATTTATTCTTTTTCATATGCTTTTCCATTATGGCTTATCACAGGATATTGAATATAGTTCCCTGGGCTATACAGTAGGACCTTATTTATTCATTCTATATAGAGTAGTTTGCATCTGCTAATCCCAAAGTTTCAGTTCATTCTTCCCCCACCTACTCCCCCTTGGCAACCATAAGTCTGTTCTCTGTGTCTGTGAGTCTGTTTCTTGTTTGTGATAAGTTCATTTGTCGTATTTTTAGTTTCCGCATATAAGTGATATCATATGGTATTTGTCTCTGATTTACTTCACTTGTTGTTGTTTAGTTGCTAAGCTGTGTCTGACTCTTTGCAAACTCATGAACTGCAGCATGCCAGTCTTCCCTGACCTTCACTATCTCCCGGAGTTTGCTCAAACACATGTCCATTGAGTTGGTTAGTATGATAATTTCTAGGTCCATTCATGTTACTGCAAATGGTAATATTTCATTCTTTTTTATGACTGAGCAGTATTCCATTGTATATGTATGTGTATATATGTATATACACACACACAGATCCATTCCATTGTGTGTGTGTATATATGTATATATTTATCATTTCTTTATTTATCTATGGACATTTAGGCTATTTCCATTTCTTGACTATTGTAAATAGTGCTAGTCTAAACACTGGGCATAAACATGAGTTTCTATTTTAAAAAATCAAATGATATTTTATTATGTGAATGTTGTATATGCATAAAATCAATGATCAAGAACAGCTTCAAATAACCTGTTGATGGCCCATTACATTAGTAAGCCTTGCGTTGCACTGTGGCCTGGTTTCAAATTTGCAGCACTGCCTAAGTTCAATGTCAGATATCTCAGTTTGCAAAGATCCTTTGGCTCTCTCTGTATAAATAAATGAGACATTCTTTTTTCTCAAAAATGATAATCAAACTATCTGTAGATTGAACCAAGGACATGGGTAGAAAATTTAATAGAAGGGATGGACGAGAAACAGGAGTTAATGTTGATGCTTCAGTTGCTAATAGGTTTAGGGGAAATTAATAAGTTCAGTTATGAAGACATAATCTATAAAATGCTAAAATAATGTCCATGTTTGGTGTAGGTACAAAGAAACCAGCTGAGAAGAGAAATTCTGGGAAAGGGACATTGGGACAAAGAGTGATGCATTTGGATGGGAAATTCCCACCTTGGAGGGTGAGATATTTAAGCAGATGTTTCTGATGCAATTGCAGATTTCCAATTGGAAGTTGAATATGGCAGGGTGGTGCTAGTGGTAAAGAGCCTGCCTGCCAATGCAGGAGACGTAAGAGACCAAAAAGATGCGGGTTTGACCCCTGGCTTGGGAAGATACCTGGAGGAGGAAGTGGCAATCCACTCCAGTATCCTTGCCTGGAGAATCCCATGAACAAAAGAGCATGGTGGGCTACAGTCCATGGGGTCGCAAAGAGTCAGACATGACTGTATTGACTTAGTATGCACGCACTGGAGACAGACGTTTAGCAGTCATCCACACAGGGGTGATGCTTAAGGCTTCAAGTAGATTAGGGAGAATGATAACAATCCCTTTGATTTTTATAATATAAATCTTTTCATTGCCTTCTCCTCTGGTGTGTAGTCCATTATTATGTCTCTTCTGTGTCCATCTATTTTGGTTTCACTTACGTACTCACAGTGGGTAAGAATGTGTCTAACTCACTTTGAACAGTACACAATTCAATATCATTACTAAGCAGGCTCTCTCTCTCTCTTTTTTTTTTTTAGTATTTATTTTTAGTTATTTGGCTGCATCAGGTCTTAAGGCGGTACGCAAGATATCTGATCTTGGTTGCAACATGCAAACTCTTAGTTGCAGCACGCAGGATCTGGTTCCCTGATCTGGGGTCCAATCTGGGTCCTCTGCATTGGGAGTGTGAAGTCCCTCCAAGCAGGCTCTTAATGTGTACATTTCTCATCCAGATCTGAGTTGGTTTGACCTGGGCTTGGGGAGAGCAGGACCCAGCTCCAGGACACAGATCACGGAGTTAAGTATGAGCAGAGAGACAGGGTTGAGAATTAAAATCCCACGCAAAAGGCAGCGCCATTGTGAAGGTCCTCCGAGGAGGCAGAATCCAGGCAGAATACCATCAGAGGGCAAGCAGAATAGGTTCGAAAGGGAGGGCAGAAGGTTTAATGAGTACGGAGGAAATAGATAACATGTGATGGTTTTCTCCGAGCTCCTCCACCGGGGATATATTTCTGAGTGTATGATTTCAGAAGCTCTGACACACTCTCTTCATAGTTCACCCAGTATCTTGGGGTTTGGAGCATGCATCTGGACGTGTACCTTTCCACATGTGAATTAGCGTCTTTTCTTACAGTCAGTTGTGATTTTGACCATCTGCAAAGTACTAAATTGTAAGCATCTCAATGGCAGGGATGTGTCAGAAGCGCCCCTGCCCGCCCCCTTCATGGTCTACCCTGGAGCTCTTGAGGAACTGCCCCAGGCCTCCTGCAACCTGGGTTGACTGAAAGCAGGGTCCACTGGGTGCCCCCAAAATCAAGGACTCATTTTGCTAATACTAAACCGAGGACCTCTCCCTCACTGTACCTTTCTCCTCACCCACATCATTCCCTTCGTACCACCAGGCAACCTCCTCACTCCCCAGCCCTTACCTAGCAGGCTTTTCACATGCGCATTTCTCAGCCAGATCTGAGCTGGTTTGGCCTGGGCTTGGGGAGGGCAGGACCTGGCTCCAGGGCACAGACCACGGAGTTGAGTGTGAGCTGAGACAGGGCCCTGGAGGAGGATATTAGAGAAAGCCATCGCATGTTATCTCTTTCCTCCTTACTCATTCAACTTTCTGCCCTCCCTTTCTGAATTGCTCCACTTGCCCTGTCCAGGTCTCCTCCGGCTGGGTTTGCAGCTTTCTCTGACACAGCACTTTCTCTGAAAAACCCTGCCTCAGGCTAAACGGGCCCCGGGCTGAAAATCTCTGCACTTTTGCACAGACAGCCTTGCTCAATGCATCCCAGAAAGAGATTTGGTCCTTCTTGTGGTTGTCCACACCCTTGGCTCTGGCTTGTTCATCCCACATTTCTGACACCCTTTCCCCACTTCCTCCACTATGAAAGAGAGTGAAAAGCTAAAGGTTGAAACAGTTACATCCTGTTTTAACAGGTATATGATCATTAGCAAATAAATATAAATGAACATAATTCAAGTGAATGAATAAAAACAGCTCACCTTTGGGTGGATATAGCTTTGGGGTTAAATAGAAACTTTTTTGCGTAAAATTAGAACCAGTTGCTGTGTTTTCAGAAAACGGTTTGCTTTGCCAAGCAAATTGGCAGAGATGTTCTTACAATAAAAGGACCACATCCTAATATCTTTTCCTAGCTCCAACCTATAAAATGCGGTCTCTATGGCATTTCCAAACATCAGGGAATTATAACTTCCTCCCATCACACCACCAACATTGCTAGGAACAGAAAGGGACAAGCCAACATCTTTATTAATTTTTTTTTGAATACATTGTTACTGTACACATGTCAAGTGTTAGAAATTGGGCTAAGCACTATGAGAATTACAGTTGCATAGATGCTCTGATCCCTGGTCCTCAGGCACTCACAGTCCAGCGGGGGACACCAGACAGGTACATTTAGCTACACTATAAGGCAGAGTGTCATGACCGCCATGGGAGTCAGTGGTGGGGAATTCACGTGCCATGAGTTTTCAGAAGAGGCAGAGAGCATTTCCGGCTTAATAGCGGAAGTTCAAGTTGAGCTTGCCTTTTGCTTATTCAGTAACTATTGACTGGATGTCTCTGAGGACTGGGGACTGTGCTCATTG
This sequence comes from Redunca redunca, assembly GCA_006410935.1. NCBI lineage: Eukaryota > Metazoa > Chordata > Mammalia > Artiodactyla > Bovidae > Redunca > Redunca redunca. Next base: position 8,910 of record SJYQ01095546.1, read on the forward strand.
CTGGGGACACCAGAGTGGGCAAACAGCCACGGCCCCATGGCTCCCATGCGAGCCTAGGGAGAAAGTAGAGCTTAAAAGACCACACAGTAAGGGCGGGGTGGGTGATGGATTGGGAGATTGGGGTTGACATTTATAGACTATTGATACTATGTACAAAACAGATAGCTAACGAGAGGTGGCTGTACAGCACAGGGAACTCTCGTCAGTGCTCTGGGGTGACCTAAATGGGAGGGAAACCCAAGGAAGAGGGGACATATGTATACGTGCAGCTCATTCACTTTGCTATTCAGCAGAAACTAACAGTGTAAAGCAATTATGAAAAAGTGAAAGTTAGGCACTCAGTCGTGTCCAGCTCTTTGTGACCCCAAGGACTATAACCCACCAGGCTCCTCTGTCCATGGAATTCTCCAGGCAAGAATATAAAAGTGGGTTCCCATTTCCATCACCAGGGGATCTTCCCGACCCAGGGATCAAACCCAGGTCTCCTGCATTGTGGGTGGACTCTTTACTGACTTATCAGGGAAGCCCCTATACTCAATATTGATTTTTCTTCCTATGAAGAGCTTGTCTCAGCCCCTTCCTCTTCCTCTCAGGAGTGAGTTGCCAGAGAGCAAGCGTTCTCATGGACTCCCAGCAACCAAACTCCAATTTTAAAAATCACACAATATATAATAATAACTTATGGTAAGTTGAAGGAAGGAAGTCGAGGGAGTTAAGAGGGCTCAAAGGAGGGGGTCAGGTCAGGGAAGAATTCCCTATGGAAGGGATGTGACAGCTGAGATCTATAAATGAGTAGGAGTTAACTGGGGAAAAAAAGAGAAGAAAAGCAAGAAGAAAGGAGAGGGGAATAGGCATTACTGTCAAAGGGAACAGCACATGCAATGTTCTTAATGTAAAAATAAATGGCGACTTAAAATGTTTGAAATGCCCCATGTAGCAAAAATAATAGGGAAGAGGGAAGAACAGGAAGAGACTGGAGCCAGACCACTCAGGACCTGGAGAGATAAGCACTTTGGTCTTGATCCCAAGAGCAGTGAGAATCTACTGAAGGAATTTAAGAAGAAGAGAAACAGGACTTCCCCGGTGGTCCAGTGGTTAAGACCCCACCTTCCAATGCAGGGGATGTGGGTTTGATCCTTGATCAGGGAACTACCAAAAAAGAAGAGGAGAAACAACCAAATTCATCTGTTAAAACACTCTTCCAGCCACTTTGCCAGGAATGATTATTTCTAGAGCTGCAGGGTGGGTGCAGAGGACAGTTCTGCTACAGGCAATTACACTGGTCCAGGCAGCGGGTGATGATGGCAGGGGAGGAGAGAAGTGGGTGGATGGGGGAGATAGATGGGAGTAAAAAGCTGGTACCAGTTCTTAGTGGCAGGTTGCAAGAATATGGAAGCCTTTATTCTCAATTCCGATTTTCCTTCCTATAAAGAGTTTGTCTCAGGCCCTTCCTCTTCCTCTCAGGAGTGAGTTGCCAGAGAGCAAGAGTTCTTATGGATCCCCGGCAGTTACTGAGATGAACAAACCCCTTGGGATTGAAATGTGAGTGGATCTGGTTTCTATGTAGCTGGGGCGCCAAAGCCATCTGGCCCTCACACTGAATTCAATCCTCAACTCTATCAGTAAAGCCGATCCCCTGGTCTTCATAAGTCCTCTTCATTTTACTTCTCAAGTTTTTAACAACTTAGGAAGAGAGATGCTGTTGATCAGGGAATCCTTTGAAACTCCCAATAGACTGGAGGTGGGGCATCCTTAATGGATGAATCAGATTTTGACAGAAACAGAAGGGAAAGCATTACAGATATGAGGACAGCCTAAGGAGAGAGGAAAATGATAGAAAAGCCTACAAGGCGTGAGGGTGGAAAAGGGAGTGAACTAATCTAGCTAAAGCTGAAGATCTGTGTGGAGAAGTTGCTACAATCAGGCTGGAAAGATTGGATTAAGATTATGGAAGGTTCCACATGAGGGATGTGCTAAAATTTTTGGACTTTATTCTATAAACAAAGGAAAGTCATTAAGGTTTTCAAGCAGGTGGCCTGAGCTAAACAGCTTGTGGTGTGTTGGGTAGGTTGAGCATGGAAACTAGTTAGTAAATTATTACAAAGTCCTGAACTAGTGTGGGAATGATAAAAAAGAAACAAATACAGACATATGAAGGAAGAATTAGCAGGTTTTTCTTAAAAGATGAGATGTGATGGGTGGTAAACAAGATGAATTTAAGACGGCTCCAGGGTTTGCATTCTGAAAGCCAACAGAACAGGAGTACCATGTGGATGTTGGGAAGAAAACGATAAATTCAGTTTTAGACACCCCAGGAGAGGGACAGTTGTGGGGGACAAAAGACCATGAGGGACAGACAAGTGGATGCATCAGCATGCGGAGATAACACCGAACCTCTATCAGCTAAGGGGATCTCCCTCCCCTATGGTTACAACACGCACTTTCCCAGGTTGGGGGTCCTAAGGCGATCATTGGTCTGGAGGGCTTTAAGCATTTACAAGCTGAGTTTACCTTCCAAGAACAGAAGAAGACAGTTGTCTCGTCCAGACACAGGAATAAATTTTATTTAATGGGTTAACATTTAAAAGTCAGGAATTGATTTTCAGCAAAGATATCCAGCCTGAAGCAGGGAAAGAATAGCATTTTAAATGAATAGGGCTAGGAAAACTGGATATCAACATGCCAGAGAATAAGATTGTACCTTTACCTTACATCGCTTATAGAAATTGACTCAAAATGACAAAGACCTAGATTTAAAAACTAAAACTGCAAAACTCTTAGAAGAAAACAGAGAGGAAAATCTTTGTGACCTTGGATTTGGCAGCGTTTTCTTTAAAAATGACACCAAAAGCAGGCAACAAAATAAAAATAGACAAATCAAACTTGATTAAAATTAAAAACTTTTGTGCCTCAAAAGACATTATCAAGAGAATAGAAAGACAGCCCATAGAATGAAAGAAAATATTTATAAATTGCATATCTGACAAGGCTTCAATATCTGGGTTATTTACGTATTTTTTTGGCCATGCCATGCAACCTGTGGGATCTTAGTTCCCCAATCAGGGACTGAAACTGAGTCCCTCGCAATGGAAGCACAGAGTCCTAACCAATGGACTGCTAAGGAATTCCCTGGGTTATATTTTTAAAAATTCCCAGAACTCAACCACAAAAAGATAACAGAGCTAATTTTAAAATAGGCAAAGGATGTGAACAAACGTTTCTCTATAGAAGATATACAGATGGCCAATAAGCACATGAAATGATGTTCAACATCACCCATCATCAGGGAAATGCAAATCAAAACCACAGTGAGATAGTGCTCGATACCTACCAGGATGGTATAATAAAGAATGAATCCTTGTACATTTCTGATTGGAATATAATATGGTGTAGACACTGGAAAACAGTCTGGCAGTTTCTAAAAAAAGTCAAACATAGACTTACCAAACGATCCACCAATTGCACTCCTAGGTGTATACCTAAAATAATTGGAAGTAGGGACTGAGATATGTTCACCAATATTCATAGCAGCATAACTCACAAGAGCCAAAAGGTGGGAGCAACCCAAGTGTCCCTCACAGATGAATGGGTAAACAAAATGTGGTATAACCATACAATAGAGACTAGCAGTCAGCCTTGAAAAGGAATGAACTTCTGATGTATATTACAGCATGGATGAACTTAGAAGATACAATGTTTAAGGAAATAAGTCAGGTACAGAAGGACAAATCTTGTATGATTCCACTTAGATGAGATACCTAGAAAAGGCAAATTCACATAGACAGACAGTAGACTAGGGGTTACTCAGGCATGAGGGAACGGGAATGGGAAGTTACTGCTTAATGGGTACAGAATTTTGTTTGGAGTGATAAAATTTTGGAAACAGTGGTGATGGCTCCACAACATGGCACTTAAAAATGGTTAAAAGAGCAAATATTCTTACCACAAAAGGCCAATAATAGTTGAATAGCTAGATAAATGTAATAATTATATTTTTAGTTTTTAATTGTTTTATTTTTTCCTTTTTTATTTTTAGTTGGAAAGTAATTGCTTATAATGTGCTAGTTTTTGCTGTAGTAATAATTATAACTGTCCTTTACTGACTGCTGTCTGCATGCCAGGAGCTTTACAAGTACCATCTAATGTTATCTTCGTAATAGCCTTATAAGGGAGATGCTATTATTATCCCCATGTTATGCAGAAGGAAACTGAGGCTAATAGAAGCTAAATGATTTTCCCAGAGTCACCAAGCTGGTAAATAGTGTGAAAGTAAAATGATTTCAAGTCACTTAGTTAGAAGTTAAAGGAATTCTGCTTTCTTATGTTGTTACAGTTAAACTTTTGTATCTAAAAATAATATTTTTAAGAAAATAATGCTAATAAGACTATAATTACTTCTAAAAACAATGTGGTTTTAGAACAACAGTGAAATACCAATTTCTGCCTCTTTAAAAAAAATTATTTATTTTATCTGGCTGCATCAGGGCTTAGCTGCAGCATGCAGCACCTTGTGTTGCAGCAGTGCACGGGCTCCAGAGCACTCCAGTTCAGCTGTGGCACCTCGAGTGCTTAGTTGCTCCAGGGAATGAGGGAGGGTAGTTCCCCAACCAGGGCTGGAACCCTTGTCCCCTGCATTGGATTCTTAACCACTGGACCACCAGGGAAGTCCCCCAGTTTCTGCGTGTGTGTGTATGTTAGTCACTCAATCCTGTCTGACTCTGCGACCCCATGGACTACAGCCCACCAGGTTCCTCTGTCCATGGAATTCTCCAGGCAAATATACTAGAGTGGGTAGCCTTTCCCTTCTGCAGAGGATCTTCCTGACCCAGCGACAGAGAACCCGGGTCTCCTGCATTGCTGGCAAATTCTTTACCATTGAGCCACCAGGGAAGCCCAATTTCTGCTTATTTAATCGAAAAGATGTAAACCTATTTAATAGCTGCTGTTTTTGAGGATGTAATGAATTGAAAACCTTTGAACAGTAATCTGGTAATGTAAATCAGTACAATTCTTTTAGAAACCCATTTCACAAGATATACCAGAATACCAAACACTCATTTTCAAAGTCATTCTACTTCTGGAAATGGATTCTAAATGAGATTCTACATATAGAGAGAAAGTTAACTATGCAAAGGTATTAACTGAAGCATTGTTTTAAAAATGGTTTAAAAAGAAAAACAACTGTTTGATATAACCCTGGGCTCCTCAGGAAGCCCATATTATTTTTTTTAATAAAATGTTTAAAATCCTTATTTTTATAAGATCCTTATTTTTTAAGATAAAAAGGTAAAAAAAAAGAGAACAGTCTAAACTGCTCAAAAATTTTTGAATACATTATTATATATATTTATTCAGTAGAATATGGGAGAAGGAAATGGCAACCCACTCCAATGTTCTTGCCTGGAGAATCCCAGGGACGGGGGAGCCTGATAGATTGCCGTCTATGGGGTTGCACAGAGTCAGACACCACTGAAGCGACTTAGCAGCAGCAGCAGCATTCAGCAGAATAAATTTCTTAGAATATCACATATAATATTTGAAAGTATCTTTTTACAACGTTAAGTTTTAAAAGTTAGGTTAAAAATTGGATGTCCATTATGAGTGTAGTTTGGAAAAAAATAGTATACAGAAGAGAAAAATAAATAAACTTTAAATAAATAAACAAAAAATTTCAAATGAGATTATCTTTCAGTGGTGGAATTCTATAATATATGGAATTCTTTTATCTATTTCTCATATACCTAAAAATGAGCATATACTACATTGCAATTGTAAAATAAACTTTAAAATAAAGTATAGTTAAAAAGGATCAAATTCATATTCTTCTTCTAGATTAGTGAGTGAAATAAAAGATTTTCTTTTCTCATCTTCAAAGATGGTATGTTCTTTCTATCACATCTTAAGAGTTCTGGTATGATTAAAAAGACTGACAAATGACCAAGAAATCATGGGTCATCAACTACAACTCCCTGAGGAATGAGCAGAAAGCCCTAAGCCTTGAAGTTAGCATTAAACTAATGTAAAAAATTAGTCATGTTAATCCACCCAAATTACATACACGGTACTTCATTTATTGCTTAGTTATGTAAAGACTCAGTACACCAATGCAGTGAAATTGAAGCAAGTTTTAATAACAAACAGCAACGGAGGTTTCACTAAGTGAGGCAGAGATTCGACTGGAAAGATTTTGAAATGATTAAAATATTACAAAGAGCTGAAATCAATGCCAACACGGGGACGCTCTTGGCTGATTTATAGCCAGATCACCCCCTATTGGGGTTGGCACGTGTGCCTCAGGTGATCTTGGAAGAGACCTGGCTGAGATGTGGGACAGAGCTAATGACTCCATCAAGCTGAGACCAGGGAACAGTTAGATGAACCCTTATACTAAATGGACATCACAAATTTGTGATTCCGTCTGCATAAGATTTTATTTCTACCTCAGGCTCTGTCCTNTTGGAAAGGTGGAGATATGTTTCGTCATAAAATGAGAGCTCTTTATGACCCCATGGACTGCAGCATGTCAGGCTTCCCTGTCCTTCACTGTCTCCCTGGGTTTGCTCAAATTCACGTCCATTGAGTCAGTGATGCTATCTAACCATTTCATCCTCTGCCGCCCCCATCTCTTTTTGACTTCAGTCTTTCCTAGCATCAGGGTCTTTTCCAATGAGTCAACTCTTTGGATCATGTGGCCAAAGTATTGGAGCTTCAGCTTCAGCATCAGTCCTTCCAATGAAAATTTAGGGTTGATAATACTGCGAGGTGATCCAACCAGTCCATCCTAAAGGAAATCAGTCCTGAATAATCATTGGAAGGACTGATGCTGAAGCTGAAGCTCCAATACTTTGGCCACATGATCCAGAGAGTTGACTCATTGGAAAAGACCCTGATGCTAGGAAAGATTGAAGGTGGGAGGAAAAGGGGATGACAGAGAATGAGATGGTTGGATGGCATCACTGACTCAATAGACATGAGTTTGAGCAAACTCAGGGAGATAGTAAAGGACAGGGAAGCCTGGCATGCTGCAGTCCATGGGGTCTCAAAGAGTCGGACATGACTGAGCAACTGAACAACAACAAAGCTTTAGAATGGACTGGTTGGATCTCCTTGCAGTCCAAGGGACTCTCAAGAGTCTTCTCCAACATCACAGTTCTAAAGCATAAATTCTTTGAAGCTCATCAGCCTGCTTTATGGTCCAACTCTCACATTCATACATGATTACTGGAAAAACCATAGCTTAGACTAGACAGAGCTTTGTTGGACCAACACTTTAGAGACTATGATTCAGGAAGTCTAAGAGGCTTTGGAGGTCAAGAGTATAGATTTTGGAGTCAGACTGCCTGACTGGGTTCAAATGCCAGCTCCCTGGCTTACTGTGTGTGTCTGTGAGCAAGTCATCCATCTTCTCTGACCTAAGTCTCTCCATCTATAAAATTGTGATAATAACAGTGACTTACCTCAAATAATTGTTAATGGGATAAAATTAGTAAGCGTGGGGTAGAGCCTAGCATCTGATATTTTTAAAAAGCAGTAGATCATGAGATGCAGCTGAGCTAAAATCACTTTGCTACAAAGCTCTTTTTAATTAGCTTCCAACCATTGGCCCTTAATGTAATTTCAGAACTAGAAACAGAAGATTCAGGGACATCAAAGAATAATTTTTGGCAAATGACTGATCGCTGACAAGGAAGATAAAAATGAGGCGGCATTGCTTTTTGATCATGCCTTATATGGATACATTTATGAAACACTGGACAGTTTTCAAGGTAAACCATTTACGTCAAGAAGCACAAAGTCAAAAGACTGGAAGGAAAACCAAAAATTACAGGATTGCACTTGACAAATCAGAAGTAAATGAATCATTGCCAGAAATGTTTCACACTGCTTAAGTTGGATGCTGAAAGTCAAGTGAAGAAGATATACCCATCTTAAAATGGAGAGAATTCCATAAATTAGATCTATTAAGAGCTTCATGCCTGTATATTACAAACAGACCAGCTCCTTTAAGAGTCAGAAATTGAAAGTAGACAATATGTAGAGAGGAAATTTCAGTATTTTTAGCAACTTAGTATGTTATCCATACTTCCAAAATGCAGAGACTGTAGGGCATTTCTTACAGCTTCTCTTCCTTGCTTTTTAAAATTGCCCTTTCCAAATTCCTTTCTCTTCTTCTTGTGTACCATCATTTACTCGTTTAAGCTACTATAACGTCAAAGCCCATCGAAAACCATGGCATCTAGGTATTTACACAACATATTTTAACTGAAAACTTTTTGTTGCAATAACTATAGGTTTACATGCAGTTGTCTGAAATAATACAGAGAGTCTCTTTATCCTTTATCCAGTATTCCCTAATGGTAGCACTTCGCAAAATTATACTATGGTATTATGACCAGGTAATTGACATGGCTACAATCCACTGATCTTATTCAAATTTCCCTAGCTTTACTGATACTCATTTGTTTGCATGCCTGTGTGTTTATTAAGTTCTATACAATTTTATCATCTGAATAGGCTCATATATCTGCTACGAGAGTCAAAATACTGAGTATTCCAACACCACAAGGATGCCTCTTTAAACCACATACACCTCCTTCCTGCTCTACACCACCCCCAGCCCCAAGTCCCCTACCCTGACATCTATCTTTCTCCCATTTCTAAAATTTTGTCATTTTTTGAAATGTTATGTAAGTAGAATCATCCACTGTGAAACCTTTGGGGACTGGCTTTTTCCAGATAGGATAATTCCTTGGAGAGTCATTCAAGTTGTCCTGGGTATCAGTAGTTCATTCCTTTTTATAGCTAAGTGGTAGGAAAGATGTTCCACAGTTTACCTGACCGTTAACCTGTGGGGGGGCATTTCGGCTGATTCCAGCTTCTGTCTATTACAAAGAAGACGTCCATGAACATTCGTGTACAAGTTTTTGTGTCAATATAACTTTTCATTTCTCTGGGATAAATGCCCAGGAGTATACTTGCTGGATCATAAGGTAATTGCATGTTTAGCTTTCTGAGAAATTGCCAAAATGTTTTCCAGACTGGCTATATTTTTTACATTCCCACCCACAATATACAAGCGATCCAGTTTCTCTATATCCTCACAAGCATTTAGTGTTGAGATTTCTTAATTTTAGTCCTTCTGGTAGAGGCGTAGTGATATCTTGTTGTAATTTTGATTTTTGCATTTCCTTGAGGGCTAATGATGCTGAATATCTTTCATGTGGTTATTCGCCATCTGTATATTCTCATCAGTGAAATATGTGTTTGCATCTTTTGCCCATTTTCTAATTGACCTTTTTTTTATTTTACCGTTGAACTTTGCAAGTTCTCTGAGTGTATTTCATATACCAGTCCTTTGTCATACATGTGATTTGTAAATACTCATTCCCAGTCTGTAGTTTATCTTTTCATCATTTCAACATGGTCTTTTGCAGAAGAAATGTTTTCAATTTTGATGAAGTCTGCCAATCTATCAGTTTTTCCATTTATGTATTGTGCTTCTGTGTCAAGTCAAAGAGCCCTTTGCCTAGCCCTAGATCAAGATTTTCTCTTATGTTTATACCTAAAATATGTTATAGCCTTACATTTTACGTTAAATCAGTGATCCATTTTTAGTTAATTTTTGCATAGGTGTAGTGTTCTTGCCTGGAGAATCCCAGGGACGGGGGAGCCCGGTGAGCTGCCGTCTATGGGGTCACACAGAGTTGGACATGACTGAAGTGACTTAGCAGCAGCAGCAACAGCAGAGTTTAGGTCAAGCTTTGTTTATTTATTTATTTTCTGCTCTCTGAATGGCCAGTTGCTCCAGTGCTATTTGTTGAAAATGTTCTCCTCCCTCCATTGAATTGCTTTCTCACCTTTACCAACAATTATTGACTGTATTTCTGTGGCTCTATTTCTGGAATCTTTATTCTGTTCCATTGCTGTGTTTATATCTCTACCTGGATTACTGTAGCTATACAGTAAGCCTCAATATAGGGTGAGTGATTCCGCCACTTGATTCTTGCCAAGATGCTTTTAGCTGTTTTAAGCCCATGACTTTCTTTATAGATTTTAGAATAAGCTTCTCTATGTGTGCAAAAAAATCTTGCTGGGATTTTGATAGGAATTGTATTAAGTCTATAGGTCAGATTGGGGAGAACTGATACTTTAAATATGTTGGACTTTCTAGCTATAACCACAATATGTGTATTCATTTATTTAGATCTCCTTCGATTTCTTTCACTGAAGTTTTGTAATGTTCAGCATGCAGATCATGCTTTATGTATATTTAACTATTTTTGCTTTATTTGAGCAATTGTAAGCGGCCTTGTGTTTTAAGTTTAATTTCTGTAAGGTTACTGTCAAACGGAAATGCTATAGTATTTTTGCGTGTTGATCTTATATCCTAAACCTTTGCTGAACTTATTAGTTCTAAAAGGTTTTTTTGTAGACTTCTTGAGGTTTCTACATAGACAATCATGTTGTCTGCAAATAGAGGTAATTTTATTTCCTCCTATCTAATCTGTCTACCTTTTTTTAAAATTTATTTTTCTTGCTTATTGCAATGGATAGAACTTCCAGGACTATGATGATAAGAGTGAGAGTAGACTTTTTTGCCTTGTTCCTGATCTTTTTCTTTAATTATTTATTTTTATTTTATTAAATTAAAAAAACAAATTAGCCATGCCACGTGGCATGCAGGATCTTAGTTCTCCAGTGAGGGATCAAACCGGTGTCCCCTGCAGTGGAAGAGCAGAGTCCTAACCACTGGACCAGGGAAGTCACTGTTCCCTGATCTTAGAGAGAAAGCATTCATTTTTTCATCATTAAGTATGTTATAGCTCTAGGGTATTTTGTAGATGCTATTTCTTAAGTTTAGATATCTCCCTTGTATTTCTAACATTCTAAGAGTTTTATCATGAATCAGTTCTGGGATTTAACAAATGATTTTTCCTACATAAAGTTGATGTGGTCATACAATTTTTTCTCTTCAGCTTGTTGATCTGGTGCATTATCTTCATTTATTTAGAAAATTTTTAATTGGAGTATAATTGCTTTACAATGTTGTGTTAATTTTTTCTTTCTTTTTGAATGTTGGACCAGCTTTGTATACCTAGAATAAATCTCATTTTATCATGGTTCATGATTCTTTTTCTGAGAAATGTTGTTCTGGTTTTTTTTGTTGTTGTTGTTGCTTTTTTTACTGACTTTATCTGCTTTTGTTATCAGGGTTCATAAAATTAGTTGGCTTCATAAGATTAGTTAGAAAATGTTCTCTCCTCTTCTATTTCCTGGAATAGGTTGTATAAAACTGGTCTTAATTCTTCAAGTGTTTGGTAGAATTCTCTAGTAAAACTATCTGATCCTGAAGATTTTGGGGGGTGGGGTGAGGTGGAGGAGGAGAAGGGTAGTTTTAAAAAACAGATTTCTTTTTAGAACAGTTTAGATTCATAGGAAAATTAGATGGTACAGAGAGTTCTCATGTATCCAGTGCCTCTGTTATTAATATCTTACTTTAGCAAGGTGCATTCATTCTAACTAATGAACAATATTGATACGTTAATATTAACTGAAGTCTATACTTTAATCAGAAGCCCTTAATTTGACCTAGTGTCCCTTTTCTGTTCCAGAACCCCACCTAAGGGTTACCATATTGTGTTTGTCATGTCTCCTTAGCCCTTCTCTTGCCTCTAACAGTTTCTCAGACTTATTTTGGATGAGTTTAAAAGTTTTGAGAAGCACTGTCCAGATATTTTGTAGGATTCCCTTCCACTGGAACTATCTGATGATTTTCTCGTGATTAGAGTGAGGTTATAAGTTTGGGAGAGGAGGAACACAGAGGTAAAGCACCATTTTCATCACACCTTATCCGCATTATTAATACATATTATCCACACGATTTATTACTGTTGATGTTGACTTTGACCACCTGGCTGAGGTGCTGTTTGCCGGCCTTTTCCACTGTACATGGAAACCCTTACTTTCCATGTTACTTTTTGGAAAGAATTTACTGCGTGTAGCCCGGGACTTCCCTGTTGGTCCAGTGGTTAAGAATCCACCTGCCAGTGCAGGGAACACAAGTTTGATCCCTGGTCTGGGAAGATCCCACATGCCTTGGGGGCAACTAAGCCCATGTGCCACAACTGAGCCCCCACTATAGAGCCGGTGTTCCGAAACAGGAGAAGCCATTGCAATGAGAAGTCCACGCGCTACAGCTAGAGAAAGCCCACGCACACCGCCAAAGACCCAGCTCAGCCAGAAACAAGAAATAAACTAATGCTAATACAAAGAATTTATTATGTGTAGCCCACACTTAAGGAGGAGGTATGCTCCTTCCCAGCTCCTTTGCAGCCAGAGTATTTGTATAAATTATTTGGAATCATACATGGGAGATTTGTCTCTTCTCCCCTTTTTATTTATTTATTCATTCACGGCGTAGCAGATTTTCCTTAATGCATTCACCTTCTCACATGTCATTAAAGGCAGATATGAGATGGCTGTCCAGGTGAAAGCACCCATTATCCTCTCTTGGTTCTGCAATGCTTGGATACATAACAACCACCTCACTTTTTAGGTGCGATATGGGACAAGATCCTTAGTGAGACGGAAGTGAATACAGATTCATCAGGATGTCAGGGTATCATGGCGCAGAGGCTGGGCTAGGAATCGGGACGCTGCAGCTGGACTGCACTGGACTCTAATGAGCTACGTGACCTTGGGGAAGTCAGACTCTGCAAGACGGTATGTTCACATGCAAACACGAGAACTGAAACCGATCAGCCCTTCCTATTCTAAAAATATCCACGTGTTGCAAAGCCACAGCTAGGTTCAGAGTGGTTAACTGATCACTGCAGGCGCAAACGCTGCGGTTTTCCCTGACCGGCACTGGCGTGTGGACTTGAACCACACAAGAGGTGGCCTTGTGCTTGGCCCTGCTTCACGGTTCCATAGCCATGTTTCCTGACTCTGTCTCCCCTTTCCATGCCTATTACTACACTGTCATTAATGTCATCAAGCTTCCATACCGAGACCACCGCAGTACTCTCCTGGTGAGTATCCCAACTCCCATCTCTTTCCCAGTACTTCTGCATACACCCTGCAGTAAGGGTTATCTGAGAGCGCAGATTTCTTGAAGTTAGATGTTGAAGGAGACCTTAGAAAACAACCACTCTGGGATTTACCAAACTGTTTTTGTTTTGGTTTGGTTTTTTCCCCCTTACATAGAGTTTCCTTTTATTTTTTCCACTGTTCAAGCACTTTATTTTATTTATTTTTAAAATTGGGCTTCCCTGATGGCTCAGACAGTAAAGAATCTGCCTGCAATGCAGGAGACTTAGGTTTGATCCCTGGGCTAAATTGATTTTTATTGAAATACAGTTGCTTTAAAACGTTGTAATAGTTTCTACTGCACAGCAGAGTGAACAGCTACACATGTACATATATCCTTTCCCTTTTGGACTCCTTCCTGTTCAGGTCACCACAGTGCATTAAGCAGAGTGCCCTGTGACATAAACTGTGTTTTTAATAGTGGTTATGCTCACACAGATAAACCTGAATTTGTGATAAACTGCTTTTGAAAATTCTGTATTCCTCCCAGAGATTTACAACTCATGCTTGTATATTCAAGCCTGTTCCTTGCATCATACTTTACCACCACCTATGAGTCAGGTCTTAAGACTCCTGAAAAAAACAACAGGATATAATTTTTAAAATATTATAAAATATTTCTACACATATACTTTTTTAAAAATAACATGTATGTGGGGTGAAAATTGCTCTGAGAAGTCTTGTTATAGGGAAACCCTCTTAATGTTTAACCCAGAGTTCCTCAAATGAATTTGACCACAAAGCCTTTTTATTGTTGTTGCCACAAAATACCAATAACATATCTTAGAACTAATGTTCTGAAGAACATGGTTGGAAAGTGCTGACCTGCCCGTTTTCTAGATGAGGGAATTTTATCAATTGTTCAAGGTCACAGGGCTACTTAGTAATACTTGTTGTTTAGTTGCTAAGTCATTTCTGACTCTTCTGTGACCCCATGGACTGTAGCCCACCAGGCTCCTCTCTCCATGGGATTTCCCAGGCAAGAATACTGGAGTGGGTTGCTGTTTCCTTCTCCAGGAGATCTTCCCAAGCCAGGGATCAAACCCCTGTCTCGGCATTGGCAGGCGGATTCTTTACTGCCGAGACACCAGGGAAGCCATTTAGTAATATAGCTGGGACTAAAGCCCAGGTTTTCCAAATTCCTGATGATCCAGCATCATACCACACCACTATCAATGAGTCAGGTCTTAAGACTGCTGAAAAGCAACAGGAAGTGATTTTTAAAATATTGTAAAATATTTCTACACATATGTTTTTTATAACATATATGTAGGGTAAAAAAGGTATTAAACACCCATTATCCAGCTGAAGAAGTAGAATATTATCAGAACCTCAGAGTCCTTAGAAAGCTCTGCCTAATTGTACCATCTTGTATTTATCATTCATTTGCTTTTCTTTGGCTTCCCTGGTGGCTCAGAGGTTAAAGCATCTGCCTCCAATGCAGGAGACCTGGGTTTGATCCCTGGGTCGGGAAGATCCCCTGGAGAAGAAAATACCAACCCACTCCACTATTCTTGCCTGGAGAATCCCATGGACGGAGGAGCCTGGTGGGCTGCAGTCCACGGAGTCGCAAAGAGTCGGATACTTTACTTTACTTTTTGCTTTTCTTTATAATTTTACTGCATATATATATATATATAAATATTCCCCTAAAATACATTATACTATTGTGCGTATTTTGAACATTTAATTAATACAACTGTACTATTCTTTTGCGACTTGTAAACTTTTTGCTCATTAGTTTTGTGAGATTCATCAATGTCAATAAGTATAGCTAGAATTCCTTTATATACATGTATTTATTTATTCAGGGCTTCCCAGGTAGCGTTAGTGGTAAAGAACTTGCCTGCCAATGCAGGAGTCGTAAGAGATGCAGATTTGATCCCTAGGTTGGGAAGATCCCTGAAGGGCATGAAGTATTCTTGCCTGGAGAATCCCATGGACAGAGGAGCCTGGCAGGCTATGGTCCATAGGGTTGCAAAGAGTCAGACACAACTGAAGTGACTTAGCATGCATTTATTTATTTTCCTGTCAATTTATATCTGAGATGATTCCTTCTCTTTTTATTTTGGTTGCTTTTGAACTGTGGTGTTGGAGAAGACTCTTGAGAGTCCCTTGGACTGCAAGGAGATCCAACCAGTCCATCCTAAAGGAGATCAGTCCTGGGTGTTCATTGGAAGGACTGATGCTAAAGCTGATACTCCAATATTTTGGCCACCTCATGCGAAGAGTTGACTCATTGGAAAAGACTCTGATGCTGGGAGGGATTGGGGGCAGGAGGAGAAGGGGATGACAGAGGATGAGATGGCTGGATGGCATCACGGACTCGATGGACGTGAGTCTGAGTGAACTCCGGGAGTTGGTGGTGGACAGGGAGGCCTGGCGTGCTGCAATTCATGGGGTCGCAAAGAGTCGGACACGACTGAGTGACTGAACTGAACTGAACTGAAGCAGTGTTGTATGAATTATCTTCCATGTACACACCTGTGTGAGCACATGTGCTAGTGTTTCTTTAGGCTATAACTTCAGAGAGAAGTTGATGAGTTATTAATGTAAAATATACCACCTTCACTTTTACTAGATAATATGAGACAGTGTTCAGTTCACATCCTCACCAGTAGCGTATGAGGGTTTTCATTGTTCCACATCCTTGGCAGCAGTAACTTGGCAGATTTTTTTCAAGTTTATATTCTAGAAAATTTCAAACATAAACAAGAATTATAAGCATTCTTCAGCTTCAACACTTACTGACCCACAGCCGACCTTCCATGGGCCGTCCTGGAGTATTTTAAAGCCAATTCCAGACGTACTATCACTTCATCTGTAAAAAATTCAGAATGTATCTTTAAAAAGATCCTACCTTTAAAAACTGAGCTGAGACTTACATGCAGTAAAGTACACAAATCTTAAGATTACAGCTCAGTAAATGAGTTGTCTCACATACCCACAACTGAGAAACTACCGCCCAGATCAACATCTAGAATGCTTTTAGTTCACCCAGAAGTTTCCTTTAAGAACCTTCCTAAGACCTAATAAAAGACCTTATGAAAACACAAGAACAAGACCACTATCACACTGAAAATTGGATAACAATTCTTTTAAAAAATATTTGTGTGTTTTTGCCTGCCTTGGGTCTTAGTGGTGCAAGTGGAATCTTTGTTGTGGCACTTGGGCTTCTCTAGTTATGGTCAAGGGCTTAGTGGTCCCAGAGAATGTGGGGTCTTAGTTCTCCAGTTCAGTTCAGTCGCTCAGTCGTGTCCAACTCTTTGGACCCTGTGAACCGCAGCACACCAGGCCTCCCTGTCCATCACCGACTGCCAGAGTCTACCCAGATCCGTGTCCATTGAGTCCGTGATGCCATCCAACCATCTTATCATCTGTTGTTCCCTTCTCCTCCTGCCCTCAGTCTTTCCCAGCATCAGGGTCTTTTCAAATGAGTCAGCTCTTCACATCAGGTGGCCAAAGTATTGGAGTTTCAGCTTCAGCATCAGTCTTTCCAATGAACACCCAGGACTAATCTTCTTTAGGATGGACTGGTTGGATCGCCTTGCTGTCCAAGGGACTCTCAAGAGTCTTCTCTAACACCATAGTTCAACAGCATCAGTTCTTCAGCGCTCAGCTTTCTTCAGAGTCCAACTCTCACATCCATATGTGACCACTGGAAAAACCGTAGCCTTGAACCATAGTCCTAAACGGACCTTTGTTGACAAAGTAATGTCTCTGCTTTTGAATATGCTATCTAGGTTGGTCATGACTTTCCTTCCAAGGAGTAAGCGTCTTTTAATTTCATGGCTACAATCACCATCTGCAGTGATTTTGGAGCCCAGAAAAATAAAGTCAACCACTGTTTCCACTGTTTTCCCATTTATTTGCCATGAAGTGATAGGACCAGATGCCATGATCTTAGTTTTCTGAATGTTGAGCTTTAAGCCAACTTTTTCACTCTTCTCTTTCACTTTCATCAAGAGGCTCTTTAGTTCTTCTTCACTTTCTGCCATAAGGCTGGTGTCATCTGCATATCTGAGGTTATTGATATTTCTCCTGGCAATCTGGATTCCAGTTTGTGCTTCTTCCAGCCCCGAGTTTCTCATGATGTACTCTGCATAGAAGTTAAATAAGCAGGGTGACAATATATAGCCTTGACGTACTCCTTTTCCTATTTGGAACCAGTCTGTTGTTCCATGTCCAGTTCTAACTGTTACTTCCTGACCTGCATACAGGTTTCTCAAGATGCAGGTCAGGTGGTCTGGTATTCCAGTCTCTTTCAGAATTTTCCATAGTTCTCCAACCTAATTTCCAATTTCCTAGTTCTCCAACCAGGAATCAAACCCGCATCCCCTGAACTGAAAAGCAGATTCTTAACCAATGGACCACTACAGAAGTCCCACAACTTTCTAATATCATGAAATATCGAGTCAATGTTCAAGTTTTTTCCGCTTTTGTTTTGTTTCATTAGTCCTATTGTTTCTATTTCATTTATTTGTTTTTATTTTATTTTATTTCATTAATCTGCTCAAATCAGGATCAAAGTAAAAAACTACCCCTTTCCCCTTCTTGTAGTTGATTTGACGAGCAAAACAAGGAGTTTGTTCTGGAGCTTCCTGTGGTCTAAGTTTTGTTGGAGGCATTCTCGTGGTGCTGTTTCACAGGTTCCTCTGTTCTCTGTTTCCAGCAATATGTTTGTTGCATCCTGAGACTGGATCAGATTCAGGATCAAATTTCTGGCAAGAGCATTCTGTAAGTGGTGGTATGTTCTTCCATTAGGAAGAAGGTTGTCTCTGTTGATTGTTGGAAAGGCAGAAATCACTGATGATCACTGCTTAGTTCATTAATTCACTGGAGGCTGCAGACTTGTCAGATGGTATCATTCCCTTTTCATTTATTAGCTAGAATATTTCTTTAAAGAGAAACTTCTGCTTGCCATTTATTTGGTTAACCTGAGATGCATTTTGTATGACAAATTGCCAAACTTTAAAATTTCTACCAATATAAAATAATACTGTGGCTTACATTTTCTATTTCCCTAATTACTAATGATATTTTCATATATTCCATGATTTTTTTCTGTCAATTGCCTATTCTTTTCTTTTGTCCGTTTCCCCCAATTGTACTATAGGTCTTCTTACTGGCTTTTGAATCGTTCACATATTTTGGATACTATTTCTTTGTTGGTTGAAAATATCTTCTTTTGGTTTGTGGCTTTCTACTTTTGGCCTCTGAGGCTTTCCCCTTGCTTTGTTACCAGCTTGGGAAAACATTTTAAAAGATGTTCATTTTACCATGTACAAGGCACAGATAGGCACACCACTAGAGGTATGTGTAAATAAATATGATGTTTACTGGGAAATATATGGAAAGAGCAGACGGAATGGTCTGCCGCCTGCCATCCTCTCTCTATTCTGTGAATAAATGTGTTTGAGCAAGGTATAGCTCATTTGTAGAGAAATTAGACCACGAGAATAAAAGCTTCCTAATCAATGATAGTAGCTTATTCCAAAGAGGAACTTCCAGAGCTCATCTTCTGATATCCTTTTGCTGAAAAAGCTATCTTTTTGCTGAACTATGGTAGACCTGCTGAATCAACTTCTTACTAAGCTACAGAAATGGGAGAAGAAATGAGCCTCCAGAGCCATCTTTTTAAAAAATTATTTGCGGGGGCTGGTGGGCTGCACTGGGTGTTTGTTGTGGCACGGGGGCTTCTCTAGTTGTGGCCTACGGGCTTGGTTGCCCCGAGGCATGTGGGATCTTGGTTCCTCAACCAAGGTGGAACCTGCATCTCCTGCACTGGACCACCAAGGAAGTCCCTCGGGAATTTAATTTTAAAACTGTTATGCAGGTCCTAGCATGGAAGGTGGTTGGAGTTCACAGGAGGAGGGCAGCCAAGCAGGGTGACAGCCTGGCAGCCCTTAGAAGAGCGTGTACAGTGGAACTGAGCAATAGGTGAACTCACTGAGGGTAATGAGAGCCAGGTTTCTCACTGATGGAGAAGGGAATTACAAATATAGAAAAGGAAAAAACTAGAATGAACATTGTATGTCTGATTGGGGTTACCGGGATTGATGTGAACTAATGGTATGGAATACAGAGATGTAGAAATGAAGATATATATTTTATGTATATATGTGTGTGTGTGTGCAAAAATCTAAGTGTGACGGTGACACTTTTATATATTCCCTTGCTCTGTCTATTAAGAGAACTAGTAGCAGTGAGCACCTAATACCCAGATCTTGGTATCTAAATTCCTTTTCTCCACTAAAAGGGGTCCTTGTAGAAATGACTGATTCCAGGTCTGGGGCATGGGAAGCACAATTTGAGTCTGTAACATCTTCTTTTACCAGAATGTAAGGAAGTGCTTATAGACTGATGGGATGTAACAAAGGGACGCAGGAGTCAGTTTGAATGGGGCTCAAATCTGGGAAAATCTGAGCATCAAAATAAAGAATACCAGGGACCTCCCTGCTGGTCCATTGGTTAAGGATCTGTCCTGCAATACAGGGGACTCGGATTCAATCCTTAGTCGGGGAACTAATATCCATATGCCCTGGAGCAACTAAACTCTCCTACCACAACCAGAGAGTCTGTGTGCCTCAGTGAAAGTTCCCGCGTGATACAATGAAGATTCTGCGTGCTGCAACTAAGATCCAGTGCAGCCAAATAAATAAATTTGTACCCTGTAGCCTGTCAGGCTTCTCTGTCCGTGGGGATTCTCCAGGCAAGAATACTACAGTGGGTTGCCATTTCCTTCTCCAGAGGATCTTCCCGACCCAGGAATCGAACCCAGGTCTCCTGCATTGCAGGCAGATTTTTTTTTTTTTTTTTTTACCAATTCAGCTACAAGGGAAGCCCTTAAATAAATAAATATTTAAAAACAAATAAATAAATAATGACAGTAACAGATTATATTCCATTGAATAGAATAGGAATTCACCAGTCTACACTACTTGTCAATAGACAAATGAGTAAACACATAGGCAGAAGGCCAACTAACAAGTTTAAAAAGAGTGGTTGAATTAGAAAATCACCACTTGTCAGTCATAATAATGATTTTTAACTGAGGCAGGAAACATCAATTGATGCTAAAACCGGAAGGTGAAAGTTGGATGAGAACAGGATATTTACACAGCCTCAAAGTTCCTTCCCACCAAATAATGATTAATTATGAGGAAAAAGAGTAACCTTACCATCAGACACTATTAACGTTATTTTCAGACCCTCTGACATGAGCTTCCTGATACGCAATAAGAAAAACACAGCATCACTTTTCTGATATCCCTGCCAAAGATGGGTAATAATCTAATCATGAAAAGAGAAAGCACCAGACAAACCCAGCTGAAGGATATGCTACAAAATAACTGAGGAAATATTCCAGGTCAAAGAAACCTGAAGAGACCTAACAAGACGTATACACACCCGACAGCATGTGACCCCGGACTGGACCCTTTTGCTTTAAAGGACGTTACTGAGACAGATGGGGTTTCCCTGGTGGCTCAGATGGTAAAGAAGCTGCCTACAATGAGGGAGACCTGGGTTTGATCCCTGAGTCGGGAAGATCTCCTGGAGAAGGGAATGGCAACCCACTCCAGTATTCTTGCTCAGAGAATTCCCTGGACAGAGGACCCTGGTGGGCTATAGTCCATGGGTTCACAAAGAGTCTAACTCTTTGTGACTGAGGGGCTAACTCTTTCAGTTTCACACGTTTTCATTGAGACAGACGGTCCATGAAACTTGATGATGTTTCTGGGTGAATATTATATGAGAATTCCTTGTACTGTTCTTGCCATTTTTTCTGTTTGAAATTGTTTCAAAATAAAAAGTAAAACAACAACAAGAACAATAAAAACAAACATATAATAAACAGAGGAAAACTAGAAAAGTTCCAGATTTAAAGTCAGATGTGGGAACAGGATGGAACACCTAAATAGTCAAACACTTCTTTGTGGTTAATGGATGAAAGAAAATCCTTTAAATGAAAGGAGAAACAAAAAGGCTCATATGGCTGTAAATATCAGTATTTCTTGTCTAGGTCTTTATGGAAAGTACTTCAGCAAATAACATGTGTATTTATTAGCAAAAATATAACAGAAATGGGCTTCTGAGGTGGTACAGTGGTAAAGAATCCTCCTGCCAGGGCAGGAGATGAAGGAGATGTGGGCTCAGTCCCTGGGTCAGGAAGATACCTGAGGGGAGGAAATGACAACTCACTCCAGTATTCTTGCCTGGAAAATTCCATGGACAGAGAAGCCTGGCAGGCTACAGTCCATGGGGCTGCAAAGAGTCAGGCATGACTGATCGATGGCACACACCCAGGTAAAAGAAACAGGTTGATCAGAAACGGAGGCAGACCTGTAAGGTCAATGTGATTATAGTCACTACCTCACAAACAACTACACAGTGAAAAGCAAGAGTTTAAAGTGAAGAAATCACATGCAGTTCAAAATCCAATAAAATATATAGTACTGAAAAAAAAAAAAGATAAATATATAGGACTGTGGGCCCAGCGCCAGAGGATATTCTCAGAATGGGCTTCAGACCTAAATTTTAACCATCTGGTCTTTTTTTAAGACTCATCCTACTCAACCTTTTCAAAAAGGATGAACCCTTTAATAGGAAGTCTGTATTTCCTCATAAAGACCGAAGAAGCACGCCAAGTCCTTAGCTGAGTTAATCTCCAGAAAGCAGGCTCTGTTTTAGCATTGCAGAGCATATTGTATGGACTTGGCTTATGGCAAGTTTATTTCATGTGGTCATGTGTCAGCATATCAATCAAGGAGCTGATGGACTGGCAATGTGTGTCCTAACTTTGTACTTCTGTTAAAATAAAATATGGTATTGACTTTCAAATGGTCTTGACTTCAGCTCTGAGAAGAAGGTGAGCCACGGTCACTGGTCCGACTTTACAAATAAGGAAACCACATCTAAAAGAGATGAGGTACCTTTCCCAAAGTTGATTCTTACAGGTGGCAGGACTTGGGCTTAACATAGATGCACTATTGCTAAATTTGCTTCGATTTCCATGATACCAGGCTCATGCACAAAAATAAAAAATCAACAGTAAGCAGTAACTCTGTGATATCAAACAGTTGTTCATATGATGTACAGCTCAAAAAACTTATTCAGTCAATTACAGCTAGTATGAAGAACTCATTTGTAATTCATTTCTTTTTTAAAAAAAATATTTTTAATTGGAGTATAGTCACTTTACAATGTTGTGTTGGTTTCTGTAAGTATACATATATCCCCTCCTTCTAGAGCCTCCTTCTCATCCATCCCCATCTCACCCCTCCAGGTTTTCATAGAGCCCTGAGCTGAGCTTGCTGGGATATGCAGTAGGTTCCCACTCGCTGTCTATTTCACACATGGAAGTGTATATATGTCAATACTACTCNGATATCAAACAGTTGTTCATATGATGTACAGCTCAAAAAACTTATTCAGTCAATTAGAGCTAGTATGAAGAACTCATTTGTAATTCATTTCTTTTTTAAAAAAAATATTTTTAATTGGAGTATAGTCACTTTACAATGTTGTGTTGGTTTCTGCTGTACAACAACATAAATCATCTGTAAGTATACATATATCCCCTCCTTCTAGAGCCTCCTTCTCATCCATCCCCATCTCACCCCTCCAGGTTTTCATAGAGCCCTGAGCTGAGCTTGCTGGGATATGCAGTAGGTTCCCACTCGCTGTCTATTTCACACATGGAAGTGTATATATGTCAATACTACTCTCTCAATTCATCCCATCCTCTCCTTCCCCCAGTTTGCCCACAAGTTTGTTCTTTACGTCTGCGTCTCTGTTTCTGCCCTGCAAATAGTTCATCAGTACCATTTTTCTAGATTCCATGTATATGCTTTAATATACGATATTTTCTTTTTCTGACTTATTTCTGTATGACAGACTCTAGGTCCATCCACCACACTACAACGGATGCAATTCCATTCTTTTTCATGGTTGAGTAATATTCCATTGTATGTATATACCACAACTTCTTTACCCATCCCTCCACTGATGGACATGTAGGTTGCTTCCATGTTCTGGCTATTGTAAATAGTGCTGCAATGAACATTGAAGTACATGTGTCTTTTTGAATTATGATTTTCTCAGAATTGTGAATTATGATTTTCTCATGGTATATGGGCTTTCCCAGTGCCTTAGTGGTAAAGAATCTGCCTGCAGTGCAGGAGCCAAAGGAGACCTGGGTTAGATCCCTGGGTCAGAAAGATCCCCTGGAGGAGGGCATGGCAACCCACTCCAGTATTCTTGCCTGGAGAATCCCATGGACAGGGGAGTCTGGCAGGCTACAGTCTATAGGGTCACAAAGTGTCAAACACAGCTAAAGCGACTTAGCATGCACACACGCATAAGAGTATATATGCCTAGTAGTGGGACTGTGACCAAGCAATTTCTTTAGAATGTATTCAAGGGAAATAATCAGGCAATGTATGAAGACATTTCTGCATGGATATTCCTTATTTAATATTAAGAAACTGTCAACAACTTAAATGTTCACTCATATACAAGGTGAACACCCATAGGGGCATTCTTCAAAGCTTAAAAAAAGATTAGATAGGAAAATCTAAGGTGTCTTAATGTGGATAAACATTCATAACGTGGTTAATTTAAAAAGCAGGTATCGAGTATTAGTATATAATAATAACTTTTAAAATATACATTAAAATTGATTTAAAAAATAAATTTAAAGCAAACCAATTAAATAAATGGTTGAAACAAACTGTTTAAAAAATCTATTGGACCAAGACGAATATAACCAGCCTCTAGTTTTGAACCTTTTCAGTCAGAGAATATCCATTTTACATTTACAAAGATTAGTGATACATACATTTTAATATAGGTCACTTAGGGTGAAAATTATGGTAATGCTCAGGATTACTGAGACCTTAAATTTATACACACACACACACACACACACACACAAAGATCTAGTTTTGCAACTTTTCAGCCACTGATGTTTATCTTATCTGCTGCTGCTGCTAAGTCGAGTCAGTCGTGTTCGACTCTGTGTGACCCCATAGATGGAAGCCCACCAGGCTCCTCTGTCCCTGGGATTCTCCAGGCAAGAACACTGGAGTGGGTTGCCATTTCCTTCTCCAATGCATGAAAGTGAAAGGTGAAAGTGAAGTCACTCAGTCGTGCCCGACTTTTAGCGACCCCATGGACTGCAGCCTACCAGGCTCCTCCATCCATGGGATTTCCCAGGCAAGAGTACTGGAGTGGGGTGCCATTGCCTTCTCTGGTTTATCTTATCTAATTAGTCCTATTTCTTTGTCTTTTAAAAATTTATATACTTACTTTATATTTAAACTGATTTGATGAGGCTTTTGCTTTTTTGGGGGGCCAGGCTCCATGGCAGTGGGGGCTTCCCTGGTAGCTCAGCTGGTAAAGAATCCGCCTGCAGTGTAGGAGACCTGGGTTCGATCCCTGGGTTGGGAAGACCCCCGGGAGAAGGGAACAACTACCTACTCTAGTTTTCTGGCCTGGAGAATTCCATGGACTGTATAGTCCATGGGGTTACCAAGAGTCAGACACGACTTTCACTTTTGTGGCATGTGACTTCCTAACTCCCTGACCAGGGATCGAACCCATGTGCCCTGCAGTGGAAGTGCATAGGCTTAACCACTAGACTGCCAACAAAGAAGTCCCAAGGAAGCTTTTTTCATTAGAAGAGAAATTAATTTCCGATAAATAGGAAAATATGTTGTTTTTCTTTTTTCTGCTGGATATTCCTTAAAAAAGAGGAGAGAGACTTAAAATGTTAACAATAAAATGTGCAAAAAAAAAAAGAGGAATCTGGGAACAAAACACTTTCCTTTCGATCAATCCTCCAGGCTAGAGCCCCATTTTCACTCTCACTTCCACGATACCGGCTGCTCTCAAAGCTTTTGGGGATTCTTCAGTGTAAGGCTCCTTCTCAATTTTCTCCCATCAGGCTTAGGATTTCATTTTCTTAGCTTCCCCCAATTTTATTGCTGTTGTTCTCTTTCATTCTCTTTATCCTTGTTAATTGATGTCTTAAATGGTAACAACCACAGCAAGAAGTCTTTTCTGTGTTTTTATTGGCGATTTTGGAACAGAGTGAACAGAAATGTATAGGTTTCACCTGCCGTCTTCAAACAATAAAATGTGACAATCCACGTAAAGTCTGTAGCACTGTTCCCTGGCCAGTGCTTTTAGCTGGTATTATTTTTATTAGTGTGCTTATTCCCCTTTTATATCTGACTGCTTGGTCTGCCTCTTTTCTGGCTAGTCTTTCTCCTTGTGCTGTCTTAGCATAGATGCTTCCTAAGATTCTATTCTTCAATCTCGTATTTTTTTTTAAGCTCACCTATGATTCCAATTCCGATGGCACCCAAATATATATATTATTAGCTCCTATCTCTTCTGGGTTGCAGACCCATTTTCCAACCATCAGCGTGATGCTGACACTTGCAAACCTTATAAACTTGATGTTGAACTTGAAGCTCATCTAACTGTACAACCAACTCTTTCCTGACATCTGTTTTTTTTCTTTTTTTTCTTTCTGGAGTTGGCATCACTAAATCCTTGAAGCCTTGAAACCTGGCTTTTAGGTCAGATGCCTTATTCTTCCTTAGCTCCTACATTCTGTCATTTTTCATATCACATAGCTTCCCCATCCTTTTTTCTCTGCTTGTCCATGGACCATTCACCATTCCTGTTTCCCATCTCCCATCCCAACTCACTCAAATCTATACAAGCCACTAAAGATTTCTTTCTAAAGGGCAATTCTTTTTTTTTTTTTAATGTATTTCTATTTATTTATTCAATTTTTGGCCATGCTGTGGGGCTTACTGGCTTTTAGTTTTCCAACCAGGGATTGAACCCAGGCCCTTGTCAGTGAGAGCGTGGAGCCTGAAGCACTGAAGTGCCAGGGAGGTCCCTCAGGCAGTTCTTAACAATGACTAAATGAATGAAAACTTCAGCCTTATCCCCAATACTCACGTATAAATTCTTCACATTCTCAACAAGTTAGAGTACGGTAGGCATTTACCATGTTTATTTTAGCATTTGACTTTGGACTGTTTATAAGTGAGTCTCTAAAAGGCCAGAGACATTTGCTAATTTATTATTTTCCTGAAGCACAAATTCAAATCACAGCTATAAAATCGGTTAAAAAAAAAAGTCACTTATCAAAAGCATGCTTGCCAACTGCCCTACAGCCACACCTCAATCTGGCTTTGTTGTTTTCTACTTATCATCATGTATTTAGCGAATTTTATTGAGGTTCTGAAGGCACTGCATATATTTTTTCGGTTCCACTTCTTTTGTTGTGGAAAGGAAAGTACACGCCAGAAATGGCATCTTCGATCTTCACTGTTTTACAAATCTAACTCTTGGGTGGAGGGGTACCATACTGGCCCGTCCTTAAGAATGTCCAGTGTTTCCTGGTTTGCAGAACTTGGCTTTCATTCTTCTCTGCTCCAATGTTTTCTATTGTCTATTGCTACATAAATAACCACCCCAAAAGCTATCGGCTGAGAACAAGAATCATTTACCTGCACACAAGTGAAGTGAAAGTCGATCAGTCGTGTCTGACTCTTTGTGACCCCATGGACTGTAGCCCTCCAGGCTCCTCTGTCCATGAGATTTTCCCAGGCAAGAATACTGGAGTGGGTTGCTATTTCCTTCTCCAGGGGATCTTCCCAATCCAGAGATCAAACCGAGGTCTCCTGCATTGCAGGCAGATTCTTTGCCATCTGAGCCACCAGGGAAGCCCTGCTCACAAGGGTATTTACGATTTGGGCCATATCCTGAGATAGCCTGTCTACTCCATGTGGTGTCAGCCACGGGATCTCACTGGAGAGCATCCACCGCCGAGCCAGCTCACTCCGAAGGCTGGCTGCTGATGCCGGGAACTCAGATGAAGCTGAGTGGGGTTGAAGGAGCATGGCTAGGGCTTGAGTTTCCTCCACTTGGGCCTCTCCCAGTGACTTCTTGTGCTTTCTTATTACATGGAAGCTGGGTTTCAAAAGGGAGGAAACAGAAGATGCCAGAATTTTTTTTTTAATTTATTGGAGTATAGTTGCTTTTCAGTGTTGTGTTACTTTCTGCTCTACAACAAAGTGAATCATCCATACGTATACATATATCCCCTCCCTCGTGGATCTCCCACCCCACCCCCATGGCACCCCTCTAGGTCATCATAAAGCACGGAGCTGAATTCCCTGTTCTATGCTATACAGCAGCTTCCCACTAGCTATCTATTTTACACATGGTAGTGTATATATGTTGGACTTCCCAGTGGTAAAGAACCTGCCTGCCAATGGAAGAGACACAAGAGATGCAGGTTCGATCCCTGGTTTGGGAAGTTCCCCTAGAGGAGGGCTTAGTTGCTCAAAGGTGTGTGGGATCCTCCCAGACCAGGGATTGAACCTGTGTCTCCCACGTTGGCAAGCAGATTCTTTATCACTGAGCCACCAGGAAAACCCTACCCAGAAATTTTTTATGCCTGGGTGCAGAATTGCCAGACTGTCATTTCCTCTACATACTATTGCTTGAAGTAGAAACAGGCCTTTACCTCTGGATGGCAGGAGTCATGTGTACGTACCAAAAAGTGATGTTATTTGGCGCCATGTTCGATTTTTTTGTTATCTGAACTCACGGGGCTCAGATGGTAAAGAATCTGCCTGCAATGGTGGAGACCCGGGTTTGATCCCTGGATAGTGAAGATCCCCTGGAGAAGGGAATGGCAACCCACTCTAGTATTCTTACCCAGGAGAATCCCATGGACAGGGGAGCCTGGGGGCTATAGTCCATGGGGTCTCAAAGAGTCAGACATGATGGAGTGACTTTCACTTTCTCTGAAGATTAGCTACTACCATCCACCTTGTGGCCATAATATATTCTCCTCCCATATGAAAATATACTTGTCTCCCTCCCTAAAATATCAAAATATCTCATCACATTATCCACCAGTTCATAGTTTAGGATAAGGGTTGATCAAGTCACTGTCAAGTCCGTAGGGGCTTCCCTGGTGGCTCAGAGGGTAAAGCGTCTGCCTCCAATGCGGGAGACCTGGGTTCGATCCCTGGGTCAGAAGATCCCCTGGAGAAGGAAATAACAACCCACTCCAGTATTCTTGCCTGGAGAATCTCACAGACACAAGAGCCCGGTGGACTACAGTCCATGGGGTCACAAAGAGTCGGACAGGACTAAGTGACTTTCACCTTTCAGTCTGAGGGCCAAACCTCACCTGTGGGCTATTTTTGTATAGCCCTGAGATAAGAATGGTTTTTAGATTTATTCAGGATCATAAAAAACAAAAGCAAAGAAGAATATGCAACAGGGATCACACATGTGACCTGCAAAGCCTAAAATATTTCCTATTTGGCCCTATATGGGAAAAGCTTGCCAGTCCCTGGTCTAGAATAGTAGTATCTAAGTCAGGTCCAAGTACACATGTGGCTCCTCGGTGTATTCCTTAACTATGGCTCTGCAGACACAATACTTTTTTGATCTGAAGATCAGTGGACTTAAGAGACAAAATATCTGTCTTTCACATTTGTCCAGTTGCTTAATTGTGTCGCACTTTGCGACCCCTGGACTGCAGCACACCAGGCTTCCCTGTCCTTCACTGTCTCCCTGAGTTTGCTCAAATTCCTGTCCATTGAGTCAGTGATGCCATCCAACCATCTCATTCTCTGTCACCCTCTTCTCCTCCTGCCCTCAATCTTTCCCAGCCTCAGGGTCTTTTCCAGTGAGTCAGCTCTTTTTATCAGGTGGCCAGTGAATATTCAAGGTAGATTTCCTGTAGGATTGACTGGTTTGATCTCCTTGTTGTCCAAGGGACTCTCAAGAGTCTTATCCAACACTACAGTTCAAAAGCATCAGTTCTTCAGCACTCAGCCTTCTTTATGGTCTAGCTTTCATATCCATATATGACTACTGGGTAAACCATAGCTTTGACTATATGGACCTTTGCTGGCAAAGTGATGTCTCTGCTTTTTAATAGCTGTCTAGGTTTGTCATAGCTTTTCTTCCAAGGAGCAAGCATCATTTAATTTCATGGCTGCAGTCACTGTCCAAGGTGATTTTGGGGCCCAAGAAAATAAAGTCTGTCACTATTTCCATTGTTTCCCCATCTATTTACCATGAAGTGATGGGACTGGATGCCACGATCTTACTTTTTTGAATGTTGAGTTTTAAGCCAGCTTTTTCACGCTCCTCTTTCACTTCCATCAAAAGGCTCTTTAGTTTCTCTTTGCTTTCTGCCATAAGGGTGGTGTCATCTGAGGTTATTATTGATATTTCCTCCAGCAATCTTGAGTCCAGTTTGTGCTTCATTCAGCCTGGAATTTCACATGATGTACTCTGCAGAGAAGCTAAATAAGCAGGGTGACAATATACAGCCTTGCCATACTCCTTTCCCAATTTGGAACCAGTCTGTTGTTCCATGTCTGGTTCTAACTGTTGCTTCTTGACCTGCACACAAGTTTCTCAGGAGGCAGGTAAGGTGGTCTGGTATTCCCATCTCTTGAAGAATTTTCCACAACTTGTTGTGATCTGCACAGTCAAAGGGCTTTAGTGCAGTCAACGAAACAGAAGTGGATGTTTTTCTGGAATTCTCTTGCTTTTTCTATGATCCAATGGATGTTGGCAATTTAATCTCTGGTTCCTCTGCCTTTTCTAAATCCATCCTGTACATCTGCAAGTTCTCAGTTCACATACTGTTGAAGCCTAGCTTGAAGGATTTGAGCATTACTTTGCTAGCATGTGAGATGAGCACAGTTGTCTCTCACATACCCAACACCTAATAGTAAGGTAGGGACAGAAACCCCATAATAAATACTCCCATTTAAAAAGGGAAGAATATGAGAGGGAGGTGGCTACTGGTCCCTAGCAATTCTGAAACCCATCTGGTCAAATGATATCACTTCCTTAATTATGCCCACTCTTGATCTTTAGGAGTAATTCTCAGTGACTCTTTCATGCATCTTGAGTTATCTTCCCTTTTGGAAACAGTTCATCATTGCAAATAAATAGTTTCCTCAGCCTGTGTATAATACTGAAGGTCCAGAGACCTCTTTTCAATATTAATAGTTTCTATTTCAGTGCAAGCTATTAAATAGTAGAAATCCTTAAAAAGCCAGCAGTGTCATATACTTAAAGTTACAATCATCTCTCTTAGGCAAAAACCGTATTCATATTTTTTTATCAAGACAGGCCCTTCTCAGGGACTTCCCTGGCAGTCCAGTGGTTAAGACTCCACACTTCTAAGATCCTACAAGGTGCTCTGCCTTTGCACACTATTAAGGGACATCATTTAGATCCCCAGAAGCCCTGCTCTCTAGGTGAAAGGATCTATAAGGTACTACCTTAAATTTTTCTGAGATATTCTCTTCTTGTATAACAATTTACTTTGACATTTAATGGCTTCAAACTGTTATATTTCACACATTTCACACTTTCTGTTGGTTAGGAATCCAGGCTCTGCTTAGCTGGGTCCTCTGCCTTAAGGTCTCTCAAAGGTTGTAAACCAAGATGTCAACCTGATCTGTGTCAGTTTCCAGTAATAAGATAACATAGACTAGTGGTTTCAACTTTTTTTTTCTTATAGTTTTGGAGGTTGGGAAGTTCAAGATCAGGGTTCCAGACAATTTAGCTTTTGATGAGGGCCCTCCTCCTGGCTTGCAGATGACCATCTGTATACTCAGAGCAGAGGGGCCAGAAGCTCTGGTGTCTCTTCTTATCAGGGCACTGATCAGATCATACGGGCTCCTCCCTCGTGACCTCATCTAAACCTAATTACCTCCCAAAGGCTGTACATCCTAATACCATCACACTGGGGATTCAGTTCAGTTCGGTTGCTCAGTCATGTCCAGACTCTTTGCAACCCCATGGACTGCAGCACTCCAGGCCTCCCTGTCCATCACCAACTCCTGAAGCGTATTCAAACTCATGTCCATTGAGTCAGTGATGCCATCCAACCATCTCGTCCTCTGTCATCCCCTTTTCCTCCTGCCTTCAATCTTTCCCAGCGTCAGGGTCTTTTCAAATGGATCAGCTCTTCGCATCAGGTGGCCAAAGTACTGGAGTTTCAACATTGGGGACTAGGGCTTCATAATATGAACTTGGGGGAGGATATAAACATTCAGTCTGTAATAGGTCTTATCTAACTAAGGCTGTACTTAGGGGAATGCTTCCAGGCATACTCACATGGTTGTCAGCAGGACTCAGCTCCTCGTGGGTTGTTGGGCTGAAAGCCTCAGTTCCTTGCTGACCCTTGGATGGACACGTCCACCACTCCTTGCCACATGTGCCTCTCTATCCAATATCGTAGCTGCTGGTTTCCCTCAGAGGCAGCAAGTGAGAAAGCAAGAGAGAGCATGTACAATGGGAGCTGAGGTCTCTTTG
>SJYQ01095547.1:0-15897 GCA_006410935.1 Redunca redunca
CACCAAACAGCCATTTGGACGTTTTATTTCCACTGTAACCCAGAGAAGAGACTTCCAGGTATCTGTTAACGTGGAGATAACGCGTCTGGACTGTTGTCTGCCTTTTTATCTCAAGGATTTAGAGTTGGGTGGACATGGCTGTAGCCTGGGTTCAATTCTTTTATCTCCTCCTCCCTGCTTGTCTTCTCCAGGAGCATAAAACCAAAATATACTAGATGCTTTGTTGTAAAATAAACAGATGATAAATAGCAGTCTCTGCGCCTGTTGGGTTATAATTCCATCAAGGGCCTGGGTTGAAGTCATAAACCACGAGAAGTGAAGCGTGACCCACAAGTAGCCTTCAAGATGGAATTACAGCCCCATAACTTAGAATGGACCTTTGAAAAGAATAATTCTCAAACCCTCGTTTTAATTCAGGGAAAGATCCACAGCTGTAGTGATATCTTCTGATTAGCTCACCAGTAAACAAACAATTCCTGTGTAGATCTGTGATGTTTGTTAATATTGGGGTGAGCACACTAGCTGGTCTCTGTGTGAGTGTCCTAAGCTGCTTCAGTCTCGCCCGACTCTGTGCGACCCCATGGACTGTGGCTCACTGGGCTCCTCTGTCCATGAGATTCTCCAGGCAAGAGTACTGCAGTGGGCTGCATGCTCTCCTCCAGGGGACCTTTCTGACCCAGGGACTGAACCCGTGTCTCTTATACCTCCTGTACTGGCAGGTGGGTTCATTACCACCAGCGTCACCTAGGAGGCCCACCTGATGAGTCTAGAGAGCAGGGTCCCAAACAGAGCCAAGAAAGGGACGCTGCTGTCCCCCAGGGAGGAAGTTGAATGTAAGTGAGCACGAGATGAGGAGACACCTTGGGACTGCCAGGAACAGTGTGGGCTCCTGAGCACTTGGCGGGTGTGGGGTGGGGTGTGCTGTCCTCTCTGGGCTCTGCATCTCACCCCTTCATCTTCCCTCGCTCAGTGTTGTCGTATCGTGTAGGGACTGAGTCCGGGAGATGCTCAGAGGGACGTAATCCATCCCCGCTCTGTACCTCGTGCCGTGCTTAGTAGCTCAGGCGTGTCCGACTCTTTGCGACCCCAGGGACTGTACCCCGCCAGGCTCCTCTGTCCACGGGGATTCTCCAGGCAAGGATACTGCAGTGGGTTGCCCCATCTCTTCTCTACACATGCTGGCTGTTTTCCAGACCGATTCTACTTGATCTCATAATTCATTAAAGCCAGTTGATCTCATACACACCAAGATTTATGAGGGGCTTTTGCAAGATGGTTTCTTGTGTGATGAAAATATTCACACAAAATGGAGAAAATAAACCAAATCCAACAATTCTGCAGGAGACGGATGTTTAAATGGCGGTTTTGGGGGATCATAAATTAAGCCATCAAAGTCCCCTAGGGATCCACTATAGCCTGGTTGTTAAATGAAACAACACGTGTGCAAGGGTTGGCAGACGGTAAGGGCTTAATATATGGTCACCCATTGACACAGTTTGTACCATAAAATTCAGAAATTCCTTATGTATGCCCTTGTATATAATTATATGCTTTCTTCAGCAAGGCTGTTATTTATAAGAAAGATCTATAGCTATGAAGAAAAGAAAAGCAACAGGAAAAAGAAATGATTTAAGATAAACTATCAGGTCAAAGTCAACACGGAATAAGAAAGTTTTATCAGAGTTACTGAGATATAAGTTTCATATGGGCTTTATATTTATTTGCTCTTTCTTTTGTAGTTTCTTAGAATGGAAAGTTAGATAACTGATTTGAGACTTTTTCAAATACAAGCACTTAAAGTTATAAATTTCCCTCTAAGTACTGCTTTGGCTGCATCCCACACATTTTGATATATTTTCATTTTTGTTTTGGTTCATAGTGTTCTCTAATTTCTCTTATGATTAAGGTTTGTCTTGAGTTATATATTTTATAAAGGTTTGCAGATTTTCCAGGAATCTTTTTGGTATTAACTTTTATTTTTAATTTTGTTATGATCAGAGAATATACTTCATATGATTTAAATTCCCTTAAATTTACTGAGACATGTTTTACGATCCAGAATATGGTCTTTTCTTTGTGAATGTTGTGTGTACATTTGAAAAGATTTTGTTTTCTGCTGTTGTTGGATGGATTATCCTTTTTATTAGTATTATTATAAAAGTGTCAGGTGTATAGCATTTATAATTCAACATCTGTATATACTATAGAGTGATCACTGCCACAATCGCACTTGTCTGATATTATAGTCACTCCAGATTTCCACTTATTAGTTTTTGCATGGTATTAGTTTTCCATACTCTTTTAACTTTTAAAAAAATATCTTTATACATGAAAGAATGGGCTTCCCAGGTGGCTCAGCACTAAAGAAACTTCCTGCCAGTGCAGGAGACATAAGAGACTCAGGTTCGATCCTTGGGTGAGGAAGATCCCCTGGAGAAGGAAATAGCAAGCCACTCCAGTATTCTTGCCTGGAGAATCCCATGGACAGAGGAGCCTGGAGGGCTACCGTGCAAAGGGTTGCAGAGAGTTAGACACGACTGAAGCAACTTAGGGTGCTGTGCACATGTACAGGAAAGAATGTCTGGTAGGTGTCTTGCATTTGAAATCCAATCTGACAGTCTCTGATTTTTTCTTTTGTCTGCATCGTGCAGCATGCGGGATCTTAGTTCTCCAACCAGGGATTGAACCCATGCCCCTTCAGTGGAAGCCTGGAGTCTTAACCACTGGACTACCAGGGAAGTCCCTCTGATTTTTCATTAGTATATGGAAAGGTTTTTTTTTAAATATCTTTCATGCAGATCTGCTGTTGATGGATCCCTTCAGCTTTTATTTATGTGAAATATTTTTTCCATCTCTAATATTCTCTATTTTGTCTTCATTTTTAAAAGATAATTTTCCTGGGGATACAATTCTATGATAATAGTTTCCTTCAACATTTTCAGATGTTTCTCTTTTTTCTTTTGGCTTGCATATTTTATTATAAGAATTCTGCTGTTGTGTTTGTTTGTATTACTCTGTAATTTACCTTTTATCTATGATTGCTTTGAAGATTTTTTTTAACCTTTGTTTTGTTAGCAATTTGTAATTACTTTGGCATGGTTTTCTTTATATTTTTTCTGCTTGGGTTCCACAGATAATTTTTTTTTTTTGGCATATGGGCTTATCTTCACTACATTTGGATAAACTTATAGCTATTATTATTTCTTCACATATCTCTCTTCCTCTTTGGGACTCTAATTTTACAAGTTAGAGTTTTTTGATACTGTTCCACAGGTGCTATAATATTATTTTATTTTTTTTGTTAATCTTTTCTGTACTTCATTTAGACATTTTCTATAACTGTGTTTTCTGATCGTTTCCTGATCTTTTCTTCTATAGCATCTAATCAGCTCTTAATCTAGTCAGTATATTCTTTGTTTCAGATGGTTTAATTTTCATCTCTAGAAATTCCATTTCAGCCTCTCTCTGTTTTAAAAACCTTTCTTTTGGCTTCTCATCATATTCGTGTTTCTCACTTCTTCTTGAGCATAAACATATTTATAATAGCTGTTTTAAAGTCTTTGTTTTCTAATATCTGTCCTTTCTGATTCTGCCTCTATTTATTGATTGTTTCATGGTATAAGCCATGTATTTCTGTGTTTTTGCATACCTGATCACTTTTACTTGATGCCATGCATTGTGAAGTTTTATAATGTTGAATGCTAGATTGTGCCATTTTCTTCTAATTGTGCTCACCTTTGTTTTGGCATTCAGCGACGGTGACATTGAGGTGTCATTTACATGGATGTAAATTTGTCACAAAATTCATCAAAATATACACTTATACTTGTGCATTTTACTGTAGGTAAATTACACTCAAAATATTTTTTAATATTACACATGCTCATTTAAAAATTTTGAAATAACCAGATATAGAGAGAGCAAACACAAAGTTCTATTTCACTTCTCCTCAATTATCTCTTAATTATTCCCTCTTCCCCAGAACCTCACCACTCATATAACACATTAAATCATTATCTTCTTCAAAATCTTTATCCATGAATTTACAAATATAGCATCATGGCTAAGATCACAAGTTCTAGAAACCAGATTGTCTCAGACAGAATCATGATTTTAAACTACTTACTAAAGTAGTTTTGCCTAGCCTTGAATATCATATAAGTGGACTTAGAAAGTAAGCATCATTATGTATCTGATCTCCTTCCCTCATTACTGTATTTTTAAAGAATTTTTTGGATGTGGACCGTTTTTAAAGTCTTTATTAAATTTGTTACAATGTTGCTTCTGTTTTATATTTTGGTTTCTTAGCCGAGAGACATGCGGGATCTTAGTTCCCCAACCAGGGATCAAACCCATGTCGTCTGCATTGGAAGGGGAAGGCCCGACCACTGAACCACCAGGGATATCTTGACTGTCATCAATTTTAGGTTCACTGATGTTATTGCTCGTATCAATAGTTTATTCCTTTTTATTGTATGTGGTTGTATTTACTATTCTATAATAATATCACAATTTGTGTGTCCATTCTCTAGCTGATAGATATTTGGACTGTATCCAGTTGGGCTGTCATGATAAAAGTTTCTGGGAACATTCTTGTGTACATTTTTGGTGGACATATGTTTTCATTTCTCTTGGGTAAATATTTAGGGGTGAACTTGCTGGTTTAAATTTAAGTCTTTAAAAAACTGTCTATTTTTGGAAGTGGTTGTACCATTTGCCTTCAGTGAAGTGTGAGCATTCATTTCGGTTCCTCTGTATCCTTACCAGTGCGTGGTCTAGGTCCGTTTTTGCTTGATTTTTTAAATTTTAGCCATCCTGATGGGTGCGTAGTGATGTCTTCTGTGGTTTTAATGTTTATCTCCCTGATGACTAATGATGTTAGTCTTTTCTTGTATTTATTGGTCCTTTGTGTGTCTTCCTTTGTGAAATATCTGTTCCAAGCTCTTTGGTCCTTGTTGGCTATCTATTGTAATGTAATATAAATACTCCCATAGCTTAGTGGCTTAGACAGCAGTGTTTGATTTTGTTTACGGACCTTCAGCTTGGGCAGGGCTCCTTTAAACACCTGATTTCTACTGCACATGTGTCAGTTGCACATGCCAGGGTGGTTCAGCTACATGCTTGGCTAGGTGGTGCTGCCGGCTTGGAACTAAGTGGAGACTGTCACCATGAGCTTGGTTCTTTTCCCTTTTACATTCTTAGTAAGAAACCAGAAAGCATAAAACAGAAATTATCTTAGACATTAAAATTATATTTTCGGTTGGAATTTACAGTTTCTTCTCTTCTCAAGTCCAAGAAGTACCTGGGTGTGTCTAGAGAACAATCAGAGTACACACAGCTCATCTTCTCAGGGCGCCGATTTTACTTTCGTGATTTTGAGTAAAATCACATTCATTTTATCTTTTTAATTAATTTTTTTAAAGATTGTTTCGATGTGAACCTTTTTAAATCTTTATTGGAGTTTGTTATAATATTGCTTCTGTTTTATGTTTTGGTTTCTTAGCTGGAAGGTATGTGGGATCTCAGCTCCTGAGCCAGGGATCAAACCTGCACACACTGTATTGGAAGGTGAAGTCTTTTTTCTTTTTTTTTAGAAAAGAAAAACAACCTTTTATTTTCTATAGGGGCATAACCAATTAACGTCCATGCGATAGTTTCAGGTGAACAGCAAAGGGACTCAGATATACACATGCATGTACCCATTCTCCCCTCCCATCCAGGCTGCTGCATAACATTGAGCAGAGTTCCCTGCGCTAGGCAGCAGGTCCTTGTTGGTCATCCCTTTTAAATAGAGCAGTGTGTACCTGTCCATCCCAAACTCCCTAATTTTCTCTTTCCCCCATTCTTCCCCTCTGGTAACCTTATAAGTTTGTTCTCCAAGTGTATGAGTCTCTTTCTGTTTTAAGCTCATTTGTGTCATTTCTTTTTAGATTCCACATATAAGGGATGTCATATGATATTCCTCCTTCTCTGTCTGACTTAAGGAAGGCAAAGTCTTAACCACTGCACTGCCAGGGAAGTCCTCATTTTGTATTAAAATAAATGGAGAGATTATGGTATAGGATACAAAAATCACGTGAATATTTAAAATTAACAGTGATGATTAAAAAGGTTCTCCTTGGAGGGAAGTCTTAGGGCAGTGATCTCGGAAGCTGTGGGATACAGACTCTCCTCTGGGGCTGGGATGGCAGAGTGTGAGAACTTCTGCAGACCCACAGAGTGAGAAGTCTGAGGTCCTGCTATATGGCTCCAGGTCATGAATGTGTTGCATTTACGCAGATATCTGCTCTGTGGATTTAGCTCTAGTCATAGAATGAGCCGTTTTTACTGTGTGAGGTGCTACCCTCAGAACTGTTCCTTGGAAGGTTGTTGGTTGACAGAGTCTGAATGAATCTGTTTCTCAATGACCCTTCACTGAGTCAGGACATAGTCAGCAGCCTGCCCTTCCCTTCCAGCTGCAGGTAGGACTGAGGTTCTTGCAAACCATTCCTTCCAGCTTCCCAAGTGGCACTAGTGATAAAGAACCTGCCTGCCAAGGCAGGAGACATAAGAGTCATGGGTTTGAGGCCCTGGAGGAGGGCATAGCAACCCACTCCAGTATTCTTGCCCAGAGAATTCCAGGGACAGAGGAGCCTGGCGGGCTACAGTCCATAGGGCCGCAGAGTCAAACACGACTGAAGTAACTTAACACACACACATTCCTTCAAGTTGACTGCTGAGGGGCAAGTTTTTCATTGCATTCAGGGATCCAAGGATTCTACCTTCCACAGGGACCACCACAGCACCAGAAGTGCCAGTCCTCTGAGGTAGGACAGTGGTGACCTTGACAGGCCAATACCGTGAGAGTAAGTGGGAACTCCCTTCTTAAGCCATGTTATCATCCATAACACCTTGACTCCGACTAGTTGGCCATGATGTTAAAACTTCCTTGGGTTCCTAAACACTGTTATCATCAAATGGTGGCCTCTAATCCCCCTTCACATGAATGTGTGTGTGTGTCTTTACCACCCTATGGGCTGTAGCCCACCAGACTCCTCTGTCCATGGGATTCTCCAGGCAAGAATACTGGAGTGGGTAGCCATTCCTTTCTCCAGGGGGTCGTCCCAAGCCAGGGACTGAATCCCAGGCTCCTGCACTGTGGCAGATTCTTTACCATCTGAACCACCAGGGAAGCCCTCACACGCATATAGACCAGCCTCAGTGATCTGCTCTGATCACCATAAGTAGGTAGAACTGACAACTGTGTGACTTTTCAAACTAGGGGAGGGGAGGCAGCACAGCTTCTCTCCAGAGGGTGAGCCTTCCCTGTCTCTCCGTCTCTCTATCTCTGTTGCAGTGTCTCTTGTTTCTCTACCTTTTTCTCTTTCTCTCACTAAGCATATCTGGGGCGTGGAGTCAACATGTAAGAAATCCAGCTCCTCAGAAGCTACCAGGCTGGAAAGTCCACATGGCAAGAACACGTGGACATAGAGAGAGGTGCTCAGGGTCCCCACTGCTCCCACCTCCAGAGTTGGAGACCTCCCAGCCCAGACACCAGGCACAAGACTGAGCTGCCCCAGCTGCTCCCAATGGGAGCAGAGGTGAGCTGTCCTGCTGCCCAAGTTGTAGGCTCACAGGGAGGTAAACGTTATGTTGTTGCTTCAAGGCACTTGGACGAGGTGTGTTCCGTAGTAACAGTGGATCAATGGACTCTTTCCTGTTGCTTAGCAACACTAAGGAAATGGGACATAAGTAAATAAAATTTTGGTTGTAAGAGGAAAGGAGTTTGGCAGAGAGAGTGTCTAGGATCACAAGGCATTAAATAAGAGAAAGGGATTAAGAAATGTGGAAACTAAATTACTTTCACAGATCTTATTTGTAATAAATATGTCCGATAACAGAACCTTGGACATTTTATTTTGGAAGGGATCTTAAGGCACATAAAACTCAATCTTTCTTTTTTTTTAAGAGAGACTCAAAGCGTTAACTGGCTTGGACAGGATTCCAGAGGCAGACGAGGACCAAGCCTCCAAACTCCCACTGACAGCACTGTCTCTCTTCTCAAGGGGTTGGGAAGCCACTGGGGAATTTGCAGTTCCAGCTCTTCAGGCAGGCAGGAGAGAGTCTCCCCATCGTACTACGATTTCACCACAAATGTCAGCACATTCTCGAAGTGCTTACCACGTGCT
Source organism: Redunca redunca (assembly GCA_006410935.1). Classification (NCBI taxonomy): domain Eukaryota; kingdom Metazoa; phylum Chordata; class Mammalia; order Artiodactyla; family Bovidae; genus Redunca; species Redunca redunca. Next base: position 8,169 of record SJYQ01095547.1, read on the forward strand.
GCCAACAGTGCTAAGTACATTGTGCATCAAGTTCATTGAGGTGTAATTTACATATACTGCCAGGCAACCGTGTTAAAGGGGGGTAGCGGGACTTCCTTGACCATCCAGTGGTTAGGACTCAGAGCTCCCAATGCAGGGGGCGGGAATCTGATCCCTGGCTAGGGACCTAAGATCCTGTATACTGCACAGCTGATGTGGCCAAAAGAAAGAAATACATAAATAAAGTGGTAGTTAGCTCTTTGAGTTTGACAAATGTGTGACATTTGTGGCCACCGCCATAATCGAGATACAGAATACTTCTATCCCCTTACCTCTAAGAACCTCCTTTCTGCTCCTGTGCAGATAACTCCCCACCCCACTGTGCTCAGGCATCCCCCAAATCCTTTCTATCACTAGGTATTTTTCTTTTTTACCTGCTCTAGAATTTCATAGAAATAGAATCACACATTATGTAGTCTTCTGTGTCTGGCTTCTTTCACTCAGCAAGTTTTCCAGATTCCTCCAGATTATTGTATATATATATTAGTTTGTGGCTTTTTACTGTTAACTAGTACCACATTATATAGCTATATGGCAATCTGCTTATCTACTCTGTGACTGATGGATTTGGGGATTGTTTCCAGTTTGGGGCAGTTACGAATAAAGCTGCTATAAACATTCTTGTAAAAGTCTTTTTGTGGACAGCTTTTATTTCTCTCAGGCAAATACCTAAGGATGGGTTATATGATAAGTATATGTTTACTTTATCAGAAACTGTCAAAATGTTTTCCAAAATAGTTGTGTCATTTTATAGCCCTAACAAATATTTGTGAGAGTTCCAGTTTGCTCCTTGGATTCGTACTCTAGTGGGTGTGCAACGGCATGTCATTGTGTATCATTTCTATTTCCCTGGCAATTAGTAATGTGAAAATTTTCATACTTTTATTTGCTATTTATATAACTTTTTTGTGGAGTTTCTTTCAAAATATGTGAAATTTACTTCAGTATTCATAGGACTTTAATTAATGGAGTATTTTATAATACTGAAGAAACATAGGTAAAAGTGTGCAACTGAAATTTGACATATTATGTATGAAGTAAAGTCACTCAGTGGTTTCCAACTCGTTGTGACCTCATGAACTGTAGCCTGCCAGTCTCCTCTGTCCACGGAATTCTCCAGGCAAGAAAGAATACTGGAGTGGGTAGCCATTCACTTCTCCAGGGGATCTTCCCCGCCCAGGGATCGAACCAGGGTCTCCTACATTGCGGGTAGATTCTCTACCATCTGAGCCACCTTTATATTTATGAATATATTAAGACAAAAGAGGTCATTAAATAGCATATGGTCAACACCCTGTGTTCTAGACATCTCCGCACCAAAGTTTATTTTGTGTGAATTGAAATATAAGGAAAAATTCTTAGAAAGAGACAAAAATGCTAGAATGCTTTCATAATCATCTTCAGAGGTCTTCTTTATTAGAATAAAGATGCTATGAAAAAGCAAAATAAGTCTAAGAAATTCTTGGCAGAAAATGTACCCAGATTATTGAAGAACACAAGACAGGGTAAATGGGGGAAAAAATCCACCATGATACATGTTGAAGCAATTGACTCACAGGTTTTATTCAGAGATAGGATTCTATTAAAGCAAAGTGAAGAGTTTAACAAAACTTCTTCCCCCCAAAACAAACAAAACTGGAAAAAAAGAAAAAAATTCAAAACAACTGTTTCAGGACTCCAAAAGTCAATCGGGGACAAACAAGGAATTGAGAAGTGTTTATTCATGAAAATCTGTTAGGACTTTGGACGACAAGAGTAGAAGTCTGCAGAGAGTCTGCAGCCCGTTTGCCTGGATCTGTTGCTCCCTCATTCCTCCTCCAAAAGCTTGGTCAACGAAGCAATCTTGCCAGAGCAGGACTGCCCATGAAAAACAACAGCTTCACTGCTAGAGGGGACTGACTTGATTTGGGCGGAGGGCCAAAACCCATCCCTGGCAGCCTTATCAGTAAAAGAAGCATATGTGGCAGAAGTGAATGGGAAATTCTCATAGCTTTGCTAACCTGAGTTTGCAGTCCCAGTTGTGGGACGTGACAGACCAGTCAGAAACTTAATAAGGAGATGCTGAAAATGAGAGAACCATAGAAGGGCTATATGAGCTCTCCTTATCTCCTTGGATATATGGGAAATGATGCTCATCTTTACAGGGCACCCAAGAAGGTGCAGAGGAAAATGAAGAAGAGGCAAACTGGAAAACTAGCTAATCATCGAAAGCTTAACGTACACACAGATCTATCAGCAGAGGGTGGAAGCCTTAGAGGCTCAAGGTTCTCAAGCACAACCTCTTATGAATCATTGACTTACCAGTAAACTATGCACTCACAGGACAACCGCTAGAAAGCTAGGCAGAAAAACAAAACAAGAATTTAAAAACAATCGAGCAGAGACATCAGTGGCTGCGTATCTCAGGGAAACAGATTCCGCAGATTAAGTCCAAATAAGTTTCTAACAACAACTACCTCATGGAAAAAAAGGTAATCCAGAAATGTTACAATATATGGTCTAAAGAATCAGTTTTCAAGAAAACAGCATGAGATATAAAAAATAACAGGAAAATGTGATTCATTCTCATGAGAAAAAAGTCTGTAGAAACTGAGTGGACCCAGATGTTATATTTAGCAAAGACTTCAAAACAGCTCTTAGCATATATTTTAAAAATTAAATAAAAGCATAATGACAATGATCCTCAAATAGGAATTTCTCAAAAAAGAAACAAACAATAAAAAGGAATCAGTAGAAATTCTAGAATTTTAAAGCACAATAATGAAAATAAAAACTAATTAAATGGGTAAATTTGAGATGACAGAAGAATGAATCAATGAAGATAAGTCAACAGAAACTATCTGATGTGTAGAATAGAGAAGAAAATAGATTTTTAAAAAATGAACAGAGCTTCAGAGAACTACAACACAACATTATACACACCAACATGTAGTGAGAGTCCCAGAAGGAGAAGAAAGAAATGGGAGAAAAAATACTTGAGATAATGGCTGAAATTTCACAATGTTTTTGTAAAATACTTTCATGTAATTTCATTTGTTTAGTCTTGATTGTGCTGGGTCTTGGTTGATTTGCATGGGCTTTCTCCAGTTGCAGTGAGTGTGGGCTATTCTTTGTTGGAATGCACCGGCTCCTCATTGCAGTGGCTTCTCTTGTTGTGGAGCACTTCAGTAGTTGCACCTCGCAGGTTTAGTTGCTCAAAGGCACGTGGAATCGTCCTGGACCAGGGGTCAAACCCATGTCCCCTGAGTTGGCAGGTGAATTCTTATCTACTGAGCCACTAAGGAAGTCTGTGTTGTAAAGTATTAATCTACACACCCACAAAGCTCAACAAACCCTGAATAAAATAAACATAAAAATCACCAGCCCATCAGTTCAGTTCAGTTCAATTCAATTGCTCAGTTGTGTCTGCCTCTGAGAGTCCATGAATTGCAGCATGCCAGGCCTCCCTGTCCATCATCAACTCCCAGAGTTCACCCAAACTCTCGTGCATCGAGTCACTGATGCCATCCAGCCATCTCATCCTCTGTCGTCCCCTTCTCCTCCTGCCCTCAATCCCTCCCAGCCTCAAGGTCTTTTCCAATGAGTCAACTCTTTGCATGAGGTGGCCAAAGTATTGGAGTTTCAGCCTCAGCATCAGTCCTTCCAATGAACACCCAGGACTGGTCTCCTTTAGGATGGACTGGTTGGATCTCCTTGCAGTCCAAGGGACTCTCAAGAGTCTTCTCTACCCCATACATCATAGTTAAACACAAATAGAAAGTCTTTAAAGCAGCAAGAGAAAAACTCACCCCAAACTGGGGGACAGCAATGCAATTAACAGCCCAATTCTTACCTGAAACAGTGGAGGACAGAAGCCAGTGGAATGAAATAGTCAAAGTAATAAAAGAAAGTAGTCAACCGTGAATTGTATATCTCAAAAATTAAGATGAAATACATTCCCAGATAAGCAAAGACTGAGAGAATTTGTTATAACAAGAACAGCCTTATAAGAAATTCTATGGAAAATGATAGAAAATAGAAGGATATGGAACAATAAGGCAAATCCACAGGAAGAAATGAAGAACACTGGAAATGATGTCAATTCAGTTCAGTCACTTACTGGTGTCTGACTCTTTGTGACCCCATGGACTGCAACACACCAGGCTTCTCTGTCCATCATCAACTCCCAGACCTTGCTGAAACTCATGTCTATCGAATTGGTATTGCCATCCAATCATCTTATCCTCTGTCACCCTCTTCTCCTGACTGCAATCTTGCCCAGCATCAGGGTCTTTTCCAGTGAGTTGGCCCTTCACACAAAGTGGCCAAAGTATTGGAACTTCAGCTTCAGCATCAGTCCTTCCAATGAATATTCCAGATTGATTTCCCTTAGGATTGACTGGTTTGATCTCCTTGCAGTCCAAAGGACTCTCAAGAGTCTTCTCCAACAACACAATTCAAAAACATCAATTCTTTGTCGCTCACCTTTCTTTATGGTCCAACTGTCATATCCATACATGACTACAGGAAAAACCATAACTTTGACTAAGACAGACCCTTGTTGTCAAAGTAATGTCTCTGTTTTTTAATACTCTGTATAGGTATGTTATAGCTTTTCTTCCAAGGAGCAAACATCTTTTATTTTCATGGATGCAGTCATCATCTACAGTGATTTTAGAGCTCAGAAAAATAGACTGTCACAATTTCATTTTTTCCCCATCTATTTGCAATGAAGTGATGGGACTGGATGCCATGATCTTAGTTTTTTGAAGGTTGAGTTTTAAACCAACTTTTCCACTTTCCTCTTTCATCAAGAAACTGTTCATCTTTTTTTTAAGTTTATGTATATTTAATTGATAAGGATTTTTCCCCTTATAATTACAGTGCCATCAATATAACAAAGTTAATGATATTCCTTTTATCATTTAACACCCAGTCAGTATTAACAATTCTCTGATTACCTCAAAAATACTTAAAAAAAACCCAAACAGTTGAATTAATAGTTGAATAGAGTCAAACAAAGCCTCCACATTGCATTTGGTTGCTGTATCTATTAAGTTTCTTAACTGAATAGAGCTCTTCTTCCCTTGCTTTTTAAAAAAAATTAATTTATTTATTTTAATTGGAGGCTAATTACTTTACAACACTGTGGTGGTTTTTGTCATACATTGACATGAATCAGCCATGGGTGTACATGTGTTCCCTATCCTGAACCCCCCCTTCCACCTCCCTCCCCATCCCATTTCTCAGAGTCATCTCAGTGCACCAGCCCTGAACACCCTGTCTCATGCATCATACCAGGACTAGTGATCTATTTCACATGTGGTAATATACATGCTTCAATGTTATTCTCTTCGCCTTCTCCCACTGAATCCAAAAGTCTGTTCTTTACATCTGTGTCTCTTTTGCTGTCTCACATATAGGGTCATTGTTGCCATCTTTCTAAATTCCATATATATGTGTTAGTATGCTGTATTGGTGTTTTTCTTTCTGACTTACTTCACTCAGTATAATAGGCTCCAGTTTCATCCACCTCATTAGAACTGATTCAAATGCATTCTTTTTAATAGCTGAGTAATATTCCATTGTGGATTTGTACCACAGCTTTCTTATCCATTCATCTGCTGATGGACATCTAGGTTGCTTCCATGTCCTGGTATTGGAAACAGTGCTCAGATGAACATTGGGGTACACGTGCCTCATTCATTTCTGGTTTCCTCAGTGTGTATGCCCAGCAGTGGGAATGCTGGGTCATATGGCAGTTCTATTTCCAGTTTTTTAAGGAATCTCCACACTGTTCTCCATAGTGGCTATACTAGCTTGCATTCCCACCAACAGTGTAAGAGGGTTCCTTTTCCCCCACACCCTCTCCAGCATTTATTGTTTGTAGACTTTTTGATAGCAGCCATTCTGACCAGCGTGAGATGGTACCTCATTGTGGTTTTGATTTGCATTTCTCTAATAATGAGTGATGTTGAGCATCTTTTCATGTGTTTGTTAGCCATCTGTATGTCTTCTTTGGAGAAATGTCTGTTTAGTTCTTTGGTCCATTTTTTGATTGGGTCGTTTATTTTTCTAGACTTGAGCTGCAGGAACTGCTTGTATATTTTTGAGATTAATTCTTTGTCAGTTGCTTCATTTGCTATTATTTTCTCCCATTCTGAAGGCTGTCTTTTCACCTTGCTTATACTTTCCTTCATTGTGCAAATGCTTTTAAGTTTAATTAGGTCCCATTTGTTTATTTTTGCTTTTATTTCTATTACTCTGGGAGGTGGGTCATAGATGATCCTGCTATGATTTATGTCGGAGAGTGTTTTGCCTATGTTTACTTCTGGGAGTTTTATAGTTTCTGGTCTTACATTTAGATCTTTAATCCATTATGAGTTTATTTTTGTGTATGGTGTTAGAAAGTGTTCTAGTTTCATTCTTTTACAAGTGGTTGACCAGTTTTCCCAGCACCAGTTATTAAAGAGATTGTCTTTTCTCCATTGTACATTTTTGCCTCCTTTGTCAAAGATAAGGTGTGCATAGGTGTGTGGATTTATCTCTGGGCTTTCTATTTTGTTCCATTGATTTATATTTCTGTCTTTGTGCCAGTACCGTACTGTCTTGATGACTGTAGTATCATCTGAAGTCAGGCAGGTTTAATTCCTCTTCACCTTCTACCATAAGGATGGTGTCATCTGCATATCTGAGATTATTGATATTTCTCCCAGTAATCTTGATTCCAGCTTGTGTTTCATTTGGCCTGACATTTCACGTGATGTGCTCTTCATATAAGTTAAATAACCAGGGTGACAATATACAGCCTTAACATACTCCTTTCCCAATTTGGAACCAGTCTGTTGTTCCATATCCATATTCTAACTGTTGCTTCTTGACCTGCATACAGATTTCTCAAGAGGCAGATAAGGTGGTCTGGTATTCTTATATCTTTAAGAATTTTCCACAGTTTGTTGTGATCCACACAGTCAAAGGCTTTAGCATAGTCAATGAAGCAGAAGTAGATATTTTCCTGGTATTCTCTTGCTTTTTCTGTGATCCAGCAGCTGTTGGCAATTTGGTCTCTGATTCCTCTGCCTTTTCTAAATCCAGCTTGAACATCTGGGAGCTCTCAGTTCATCTACTGTTGAAACCTTGCTTGGAGAATTTTGAGCATTATTTTGCTAGCATGTAAGATGAGTGCAATCGTGTGGTAGTTTGAACATTCTTTGGCATTGCCTTTCTTTGGGATCAGAATGAAAACTGACCTTTTCCAGTCCTGTGGCCACTGCTGAGTTTTCCAAATTTGCTGGCATATTGAATGCAGCACTTTAACAATATCATCTTCTAAGATCTGAAATAGCTCAACTGGAATTCTATCACCTCCACTAGCTTTGCTCATAGTAATGCTTCCTAAGGCCCACTTGACTTTGCACTCTAGGATGTCTGGCTCTAGGTGAGTGATCACACCATCATGGTCATCTGGGTCATGAAGATCTTTTTTGTGTAGGTCTTCTGTGTATTCTTGCCACCTCTTCTTAATATCTTCTGCTTCTGTTAGGTCTATACCATTTTTGTTCTTTATTGTGCCCATTTTTGCATGAAACATTCCCTTGGTATCTCTAATTTTCTTGAAGAGATCTCTACTTTTTCCCATTCAATTGTTTTCCTCTATTTCTTTGCATTGATCACTGATGAAGGCTTTCTTATCTCTCCTTGCTATTCTTTG
>SJYQ01095547.1:16529-62467 GCA_006410935.1 Redunca redunca
ATTCTTACAAAATATTTTTTATTTTATTTTTTTTTTTCAAAATATATTTTAGTAGAGATAAACAGGGACATTTCATAATAGTAAAAAGGGTCACAACATCACAAAGGTAAAATTATTTGAAATACATGTGAACCTAACAAGACTCTAAAATATAATCAGCAAAAACTGAGAAAACTGAAAGGAGATACGGACTATTCAATATTTATAGTTCCAAATTTCAAGACCTTTTATATTGATAGGACAAGTAGATGGAAAATTAACAAAAAATATAGAGGATTTGAGCATTTTCCTGGTAATCCAATGGTTAAGACCACAACTACAATGCGGGGGGCACAGGTTCAATCCCTGGTCAGGGAACTAACATCCCACATGCTGTGTGGCCTAGCCAGAGGAGGGAAAAAAAGAACCAAGATATAGAAGATTTGAAAAACAGTTAATCAACATGATCCAACTGACATTTATAGAACAATTCACCCAACAGAAGCAAAATACATTCTTTCAAGGGCATGTGGGACATTCTCCAGGAAAGACCATATGATAGGCCTTAAAACAAGTTTGCATGCTTGTAAAAGGATTGATGTGACTCAAAGCATCTTTTCCAAATGCAATAAAATTAAATTATAAAGCAACAACAGAAATCTGAGGACTCCCCAAATATCTATAAATTAAACAACACATTTCTAAATAACCCAGATCAAAGAAGAAATCACAAGGGGAATTAGAAACTATTTGGGACAGAATGAAGACAGCATATATAAAACTTTATGGGATACAGCTAAAGAAGCACTTAAAAGGAAAGTTGCAGTTTTAACATGAAGATTAAATGTATTCACTGTCCAGAAAAGCCACTGTTATGAATTAGAAAATATCTTCTTGTATGAACAGATTCTAGACTTCGTTGGGATCTCTTTGTCAAAGGTTTTTAAGACTTCAAATATACATCATTGCATTTTGTATATTCACATGTATAATATATATTATAAAATGCCCTATTAAGAAAAGGTCTTCTACTTAATCACCACAGAAAAATTCTTTCTAGGATCCAAGAAAGCCTTTGGTCACCATTAACAAGGAAACAATATTACAACTGTACTGGGATTTTCCATTTGGGGCTGGTGAGGCTGCACCTCTGAATAGCACTTCTCTCCGGTTGCCTGAGCCCCTGGTTTTCTTCTGTAATTTATTTGTAAAATACCTCCTTTTCTAAGGGTGCCTGTTCCTGAAACAGACACCCCAGGATGGTAGTGGGACAGGGTATCATATCCCCAGTTGCTATCTCAGTTCCCTTGATTTCTCTGTATTGTTCTTTCTTCGAGTTCAGCTTGTAGTCCTGGATACATCCAGGGCTTGACTGATTTGCATTTATGTGGCTTATCTGCACAGGAGTCTATTCACACCCCCACTTCCTCATTTTTAGGCTTCATTCTTTGCACTCCCTGATCATCTTTCTTTGACACAGTTGACCTTCAAAGGTTGACCTCCAAAGGTCTCTCAGGGGACTCTAGGGCTGAGCCAAAATGCAATGGGAGATGTGTGGTTCTCAGACATCCCAGATTATGGGGGGAGGAGAGAAGAGGATGCTGTCTTCTCAGGTGCTCACTTATCAAGCCCAGTTTATGAGCCCAGGCAGTGGATCAGCTCCCTCTGCCTAAGTGTGAAGGACTGCAAACCTAACATCTTGCTGGTCCCCACTTAAATGTCCCTGTTGTTTCTGTCCAGGTCATTCAGGGAAGAAGAAAGGTCATTTCTTGCAGAGAAAGCACCAAGTAGGTGGGCTTCAGGATACAAAGCTGAATTGTGAAGACTATTAATCAAAGTGAAAGTCGCTCAGTCATGTCCAACTCTTTGTGCCTCCATGGACTATATGGAGTTCTCCAGGCAAGAATACTGGAGTGGGTAGCCATTCCTTTCTCCAAGGGATCGTCCCAATCCGGGGATCAAATCCAGGTCTCCTGCATTGCAGGCAGATTCTTTAACAGCTGAGCCACAAGAGAAGCCCAAGTATACTGGAGTGGGTAGCCTATCCTTTCTCCAGTAGATCTTCTAGGCCCAAGAATCGAACTGGGATCTCCTGCATTGCAGGTGAATTTTTTACCAACTGAGCTAACAGGGAAGCCATTAATCAAAGAGGGTGTGAAAAAACAGAGTTGCTGATGTGAAAGGGGCTGGGTCATTGTGGAGGGTGGCAGGGGTGAAGGAAGAGCACAGCCAAAGGATGTCAGAGGCAGGGCCAGTGAGATTTGAGTCCTGGGCTCAGAACCAACTCTATGAATTTCACTCGTGGGTGAGGGTGACTCCGTCACATGGCACCTAGTGTGTGAAGCAGGGATGGATCATGGGTTGAAGGGACAGAGTGGATATTCCTCTCCCTCATTCCCCACTCGAGTCCATACTCTCCAGGTGTTGGGAGAAAAGCAGATACCTGTGGTCCAAGGGATGGGCTGGGGATTGGTGCATGACCTTTCCCTTTGTTGGCAAGCTTTCCCTTTCCCCTCTGTTGGCAGACAGACTGAGCCTGAGGCACTGGAGGAAGTTGGAAGATGGAAGATGAGTAGTCAGTGTATTCCTGTCCACAGTTTATAACTACTTCATCATTTAAACACCTTTGTCTCATTCTCTATGTTCAATCCCATCTTTTAGGAAACTTTCAGGCTTTAGAACAGCTTTCTCATCAGAATAAGTAGGGGCAGACTATTGATTTCATTCAAGAATGTATTGAGCACCTACTGTGTATATGCCATGCAAAGTGTAAGCCTTCTTGGGATATGGAAGCCACAGTAGGAGACTTAGGGTTCCTTTCTGCTATTAGATGGGACCCAGTCTGGATCTTGTGTCCCTCATGGGAACTCAGTGACTAGTGCGTGCTCAGCAGACCTTCACTGAACTAGGGTGTCAGCTGAAGACCCTGACACTTTCTGTGGGTGCAGTGGGATGGGTCAGTTTTCAGAGGATCCTGAAAATAACTGTGCTTAGTTGTGAATGGAAAGTGAAAGTAGGGGAACAGAGAGGAGAGGAGTGGAAGGGGCAAAAGAGAAGAAGAAATGTTTTTAAACAACAGGGGTAAGACAGAGAGGCCTTCTGGAGATAAAAGGAAGAGCTGATTAAAGGGACAATGAGAACAATGAGGCGTGACCTCAATTCCCAAGCTGAGGTCGTGAAGGGAGCAGTGTTCCCATGGGGCAGATTGGCACCACTGTGCTGAGTGCTCACAGCTTAAATGTGCAGAAAACACCCACCAAATGCCAAGTGTCTTTGTGTGTGTTGGTGCTGTTGAGAGACTCTGCAGTGTCTCAGGAAGAGCCGCTGAGGGGATGAAACACAAGTACAGCTTTCTCCTTGCAAAAAGATCGTCCAAAATATCCCAAGCCTGTAATGCTTCGCACCGAGCCATCCGGAGCGACCAGAGCATAGTGTTGGATCGTGCGAAGTGTAACAGTGCAGTGCTTGGGTTCTGGTTGGCCTTACTAGGCTGCATTCCCAAACTCTTTCTTGGGTGGAGAGCCATGACTTGTTAGAGACATGAAGGCAGGAGTGAAGGCTAGAGTTGGGCAGAAGCAAGTGAGAGAGAAAGAGGGAACCCCACTGCCCCCACCCACCCCTCTGCACCCTCAGGTACAGCTTGCTTGTCCTCCTGGAGCCCAAGTTGATGGAGAAGTTGAATGAGAACAGAATGAGAGCGAAGATGCTCCTTCTAATGGATGATGGGAGATATAGCTCCCCCTTCCCTGCCGACCCCATCAGGGGCAGCTTGCTCAGGCTTGTGTGGCCTGAAAACCTAAGGGACTAACAAAGCACAGATGATGAGGTTCGAGCGGCAGAGATGGAATGCGTGAGAAGCCGTGGTTCTGAGTTTTGAGCCTCCAAGTTTGTTAATGGTGTAAGTGGGCAGCCTGCAGGCACAGCACTGCAGGGTGTGTCTCCTGCACCCAGAGGTCCTCAAGAGGAGTCAGGATCTGGGCAAGCTCTGCAGCTTTTCCCGTTTATCCCTGCACCAAAGCTGCTGATGCTTGTCCCTGTCCCAGGACCACCTGGCTTTGTGGAAACCAGCTTTCTAGATTTACTCCTCTCCAGATCCTCCTTCTCCAGGGCAACCACATACACGATGCCATTTTGCAATTTATTTTCATTTTGCAGAGAAAAGCCTTCTCTCATCTTCCTGGCTTGGCATCGGCGGCCTGGCTGTGTTAGTCTTGGACAGCCCTGGGCTGCCTTGGCCTCGGAGCTGGCATGGCCTTGTTATGCCAGCTGGAGTGGGACAGCACACCTGTGGGGGCAAGGGGCTGGCCTGTGGGGAGGCCTGGAAGGGGTCTAATGACTGGAGGTGGCACAGGCTTGCCAGGATGACCTCATCCTTTTATCTCCCCAGGCAGGCTCTCCGGGCTCCGAGAAGGAGCTGGGGTGTTTATGCAGCTGCCCAGCCCCTGGGGCAGCGCTCCATCCCACCTGGGGTCACCCTTTCTGGCCTCCAGGTGGAGTCTGTGCTCTAGAGCTGGTCCCTCTAACATCTCCAGCTTACAGAGTATTCACGCTGCTATGTTTTCTTCTCATTTCACATTTGGACAAGATACTATTTTAAATAAGAAAACTGGAAAACAGATGGGCTGCGGTTTCCAGACTTCATGTCTCCAACATCATGACAGAAACCAGGAGTCAACCCAGTTGAGGCTCCAGGACCGGATTCTACATTTCTGACGCGGGCCAAGTCCTTGCTGAGGAGGCAGGGTCGGAGCTTCCGGCTTGGCGGAGTGGGGCGGTGGGGAGGGAACCAGACGCCCTGCCCCCCGCCCTCCCAGTATCACTGTCCCCCCGAAGGACTCGGGATGCGGTGACAAAGCCTCACGTGCTGTAGCCTGCACAGAAGATGCTGAGCCACTGTCTGGAGTAGGTGCTTGAGGTTGTTTTTCTAGAGGTGGTGGCAGGAGGCACTGAGTCACCAGTGGTCTCTGCCCTCGTCCCCCACTGGAGTCCGGGTTCTTCAGAATTGGGACAGTGTGGGACTCCACACCATGTTTTCCTCTGTGCAAAGTGGCCCTTTGATGGGTCAGGTCTGAGTCCCAAACCCCATCATCCCCTCAGAGAAGGATGAATTGATCCCAGCGGGCTGCTCAGCTAAATGTGACCTAATGTAACAAGTGGCCTGGGACTGCAGATGGACCCAGAGACTAAGCTCTGCCTCCTCGTAACTCAAACAAGGGATCTGAGTAGAAAGGAAGTCTTGTGAACACAAGAAAAAGTACCTGGAGAAAACGTGAAGTTTAGCCGTGGACAGGCTCCTAACAAGGAAAACTTCCCATAGCTGGCTCAGCGGGGGTCACTGGGAAGCCCCTTCTCCTGGCAGAGGCAGGGAGTCTGAAGAAGAGCATGTTCTGGGAAGGGGGCCCCTCACACAGTGCTCCCCACAATGTGCTTCATGGAGCACTTGTTCTTGGAAGTCATTTTCACCAGGAAAGTTTTCACTGGTTTAATAAGATTGAAAGATGCTGCATTCTCTGCTTGGAGAATCATGATATACAATAATAATGACTCAAAAACCCACACATGAGAAAACGTTGAACTCAGTTTAATCCTGTGTTTTCCAAATTGGTTTGATGGTAGAATGCTAACATTGCAAAATATCTTTGGAACACATTTTGGGGAAAGTTGCTTTACTGGAAGATGTTACACGATGCCTGCAGTTGACAACATCTTCCCTTCAAGCTGGGAAGCAAATATTCCTCAGGGGTCACAGCCTCTGTCCATTTGAATGGAGGGGTGTCCATGCTGGCTCAGGGCCAAGTTGAGTAGCCCTTGCCTGCAGCTGGAAATTCGACTGACATCCTTAAGAAGGATGGGGCAGAGGGTAGGGGGCTTTGCCTTTAAAGATTAGCTTCCTCGGGCTTCCCTGTGGCTCAGTGGTAAGGAATCCGCCTGCCAATACAGAAGACACAGGTTTGATCTTTGGTCTGGCAGGATCCCCCATGCTTCAGAGCAACTAAGCCCGTGTACCACAACTACTCAGCCTGTGTACAGGAGCCACAGCTACTGAGCTTATGTGCCCTACAGCCTCCTCAATGAGAAGCCCAAGTACCGCAATGAAGAGCAGCCCCCGCTGGTCACAGTTAGAGAAGAGCCCATGCAACGGTGAAGATCCAGCCAGCACAGCCAAAAATATATAAATAAATAAATACTTTAAAAAAAAATTCACTTCTCACATTGATGGTAAAAACTTCAGGGTAATGGTGGTCTGAGACTGAAAGGTTCATCCTGTTCAAGAGTTTTCCATCAGGATCCATTGCTCTGGAATGGATGTCTGGATGGAGATGTGGTTTTAAACATCCAAGAGTCAGAGAGTTTGTCTTCTATCCCTTCCTTTGTAACTCAGACTTGTAGCCATAGCCAGCACCCCATTCTAGACTTCCTGGATGGAATCCACAGAATTCAGCTATATGTGGTCTGGGAACAGAGTAAGTGTGTTGTTCTTAGTGTCGGTCACTTCTGACTTAGTTTCATGTCTTGGGTTTTCAATGGACAAGAATTTATGACCCGAGATTTGGAAACAGTCAGAGCCCCAATCCTTCCACAGAGTTCGTCCAGGCACTTCAGCTCTGGACTTGCTTACAAAGACTTCCTATCCATTTCTTCACACATTTCCTGGGGGACCTTGATCCTGCTGGCACACAGCTCTGTGTGCCTCACCTGCCTCACCTGCTAGTCTCCTGATAATTCATCATGTGACCACTGTGGTTTTCCTCCTGTGTTATGTTCACCTGTAGCCCCACCTGGACCATGAACTCAGCTTCAAAGCCCTGACAGAACATTCTATCCCATTATAGTTACCCTTTATTTCATCCAAGAAGTCCTGAAAACCTGTTACAAGGCATGAAACACAGGCTAGTCCATCTTTTCCCTCCGCCAACACACCAATCGATTTCATGTCTGCTACAGATTTACCTTCAAAGGGGAATCAGGTGAAAAGGGGATGCGCGGGACTGCGCTGAGTTCTGGGGCTGCTTCCATTTCCCAGTCTTGATAAATTTACCGGCAAAGAAAACATTCCCCCGGAGCCACCTCTGCTGACCCGTCTGACACCACTAGGGTTTGACAGCCATTCAGTGACTCCTGAGGTCAAAGGAGTTCTGGCTTCAAAAGGAAAATGCCGGACACGGGTGCCTCTGGTGACGGGTGTCTCCTTTCTCCTTACGTTTGATTGATTCTCATACACACAAGGAGACAGAAAGAGCCCACTAGTCAACCCTAGCACACGCTTATAATTACAGTGTGATCGCTTGCTGTCTGGGTGGTGTGTGTGTGTGCTTGACCCGACTTGAGGCGTCTTCCTTCCAGTACAGACCTTGAGGCCAGATCCTGCAGAAGGGCACCATGTTATGTGCGTTAAAGTGACTTAACAGAAGCTTTTTAAAATATATATTATTTATTTTTTAATTGAAGGATAATTGCTTTACAGAATTTTGTTGTTTTCTGTCAAACATCAACAAGAATCAGCCATAAGTGTGCCTATGTCCCCTCCCTCTTGAACCTCCCTCCCATCTCCCTTCCCATCCCACCCCTCTAGTTTGATACAGAGCCCCTGTTTGAGTTCCCTGAGACATACAGCAAATTACGGGCTCTCCATTTTACATATGGTACTCTCTCCATGCATCTCACCTGCTCCTTTCCTCTCCTTGTGTCCATAAGTCTAAGAGAAGCCTTTGACTAAATCCGCATTTACGTGATGTTAAAAAGGGGAACAGTAACTCTGCTTTTCTACCTGTGCTGTGCTTAGTTTCTCAGTCATGTCCGACTCTTTGTGGGCCCATGGATTGTAGCCTGCCAGGCTCCCCTGTCCATGGGATTCTCCAGCCAAAAATACTGGAGTGGATTGTCATGTCATCCTCCAGGGAATCTTCCCAACCCAGGGATCAAACCCAGGTCTCACACATTGCAGACAGATTCTTTACCATCTGAGCTACTAGGGAAGCCCAAGAATACTGGAGTGGGTGGCCTATCCCTTCTCCAGGGGATACTCCTGACCCAGGAATTGAATCAGGGTCTCCTGCATTGCAGGCAGATTCCTTAACAGCTGAGTTACTAGGAAGCTCTTTTGTCTATGTCAGGTCAATAGTCAGACGGATTATTTCCCTGATTGACAGCATATGCACATAGCTGCAGAACCAGTTTGAACGTGCAGGGATGTGTCTGGGTGTGAGAAGCATCCCAGGTTTCATCTACTGGAGGGAGAGCACTGTTACGAAGTGGTGTTCATACAGCGGGCAGCAATGGCTCTGCTCATCACTTCCCAGGATCTGAGCTGGGATGGACTTAGGTAGTCCTTAAAAGCCATTGGCTTTCTTGTTACACAGACCTCTTCTCTTCCTTGGACCCAGCCTCTTCCTTTGTTTGCCTTGCAAATCACGTGTGCTGACTATCTAGATGACACCCAGGGAAATCAGCACAGAAACCCACCCAGACACAACACAGGAAATTGTGCAGCAAGGGGAATTGAGTTACATCGCAGAGCCAGGGGCCATCCAGGGTGATTTCTCGGTTTTCTCAGTTTCAGGATGGATGCATGGCTAGAAAATTCTTAAGTTAGAAACAAACAAGGACTATCACCACAAGGTTCATACCTTCTCATTAAAATCTTCTGTTCTCCTGCCTCCTACCCCCAGCTTTGACATTGCCTTGGGCAAGGAGAGTGTGAGCCATATTTTAAAATATTTGTGCAATCACCACCTGGCTTTAATAACAATATCTGGCCCCGAATTTTGTGTAAGACCTCAGGCAACTTTTTGAACCTGGGAGGTATTTATTCTGAAGGCAATTAAAAGAGGTGTTAGCTGGAGCCACCTGGAAATGAGTTCTCACTGATGAGTGGCTGTTGAGATATTTTGCAATGTTGCTTCATCGGATCTGAGAGCCCACTGCGGGGCCGGGTGCTGAAGAAGAGGCTGTCATACATATCTGGTGATTATACAATAGTGTAATAACACTGACCCTTTAAAGATTTTAATACTTATTATGTGCCAGCCATATAGTTGGATGTCATTCTATAAAGAATGAAGCTCATGTGGAAGATCATCTTACTGTCATCCTCACTGAGCCACGAGGAGAATGAGGCTTGGAAAACTGGAGAAGTCTGTCCAAGGTTGGACTGCTACAAAATTGCCACTGGATGCCTCGCCAAGTCTGACCCAAAACCCAGACACTTCCAAGCTCTGCTCCACTGCCTGATGGAGCAGAAGGCAGGATGGGGAAGGGCACCCTCCGAGCTTCCTTGCTCCGAGCTGGGGTGGAAAAAACCACAGCGGCGGGCACCTCATTGTTGGGTTTGGACCTCAGCTCTAGGCTCTAACAGGAAGCCTGGGTGAAGGACTGTGGTTGACAATGACAGTGATTCTGACAGGTTCTATACAGTTCTCTGAGAGAAATGCCTACCACATAGGGTCTTGGGATTGAACGAGAAGATGTTGACAAAGTGCCTGACAAATACTAAGTGCCCATAAAATAATCCTAAAGGAAATCAACCCTGAATATTTACTTGAAGGACTGATGCTGAAGCTGAAGCTCTAATACCCTGGCCACCTGATGTGAAGAGCTGACTCACTGGAAAAAAACCCTGATTCTGGGAAAGACTGAGGGCAGGAGGAGAAGGGGATGACAAGGATGAGATGGTTGGATGGCATCACTGACTCAAAGGACATGAGTTTGAGCAAGCTCTGGGAGATAGTGAAGGCTAGGGAAGCCTGGCGTGCTGCAGTCCATGGGGTCACAAACAGTTGGGCATGACTGAGTGACTGAACAATAAAATAATGGTTACTATGTAGACTTTTTTCCATTCATGAAAGTAGGTGATGGAAATTTTCAAGCCATTTCACAATGATCACGTCAGCCACTTTTCTTCCTTTTCATTCTTCCTCAGATCATTTCTGTTCAGGTGAAAATTTGTCTTTCACGTTATTTAGGGCTCAGTTTACTGAGTTCTTTTATCCCCAGAAGAGTCACATTCTTTATACCGAACATAGTAACTTCTACAAGGGTGTTCCCTTCTAACTATTTGTGGGGGTAAAAAGATGAGTATTCGTGGGGTAATAATGATTGTGGTTATAATAATGATTCCCACTTATTTAGTGTTGTGCTAATGTGCTAAGCCCTTTTGCATGTGTTTTCAATTAACTCCACAGTAATCCTATGAGATAAGTGTTATTGTACACATTCTACAGATTAGCAAGGTCATCCACTTTCTCCAGGCATCAGCATATGGTTTTGCCTGGTCATGGGTTGCTGGTAGGCACCCAGACCTGTGGGTGTCCTGGCACTGTCCCCGTCTTTTCTGTAAAGAACACTCCATTTGCTGGCAGCCACATCCAAGCACATTGTCTTCTAACCCAGAGGGCTTCCCAATCTCTTTGGATCATATGTGATGTAGCCTTATATCTGGGGGTCCTCAGACCCACCCCTCCATTGTGCATAAGCAGTTGCTGGCACGTCCCCTCCACCTTTTGTCCACTAGGATTGCTCATCCACGACCTCACACTCACAATGTTGTTGCTATTCAGTCGCTTAGTTGTGTCCGACTCTTTCCCACCCCATGGACTGTAGCCCTCCAGGCTCCTCTGTCCATGGGATTCCCCAGGCAAGAATACTGGCGTAGGTTGCCATTTCCTTCTCCAAGGGATCTTCCCAACCCAGAGACTGAAACCCGTGTCTCCTGCAATGGCTGGCAAGCTCCCTGAGCCATCAGGGAAGCCCTTCTGAATGGTACATTCGGCACCAAATACCGCAGGGAAAAGCTCTCCTGCGGCCCACACTGATGTTTCGCCTTGTTACTCGGGTCTGAATGAGCATCTCGAGACAAAGTGCACACAGAGGATCAAGGACCCCTCCCCTGAAACAGAATCACCTAGAGGTGCATAGAAACCACGAGAGCTCATTGTGAAAACCTTCCTGCGTTCCCACCACCATCAGAAAGCACTGAGTGAGGGCTCTGTTTCTGGGAACCCTATACTCACCATCACTCAGAGAAAGTCTCCCTCTTCTGTGTGTTTACAATGAAAGGGAGACACACTGAGGCTGATGGACGCCAAGAGGAAACAGACACAACTATATAACAAACAGTGGACAAACACAAATAGTTAAGGACAAATATTGGCTTTGTACGAAAGCCAAGAGTGCAGGGGTACCATTGCATTTACAGAAGGGAGCCTTGTTCCCACAGATGGGGCCATCGCCGTGTCCTGTCCTCACTGGACTCAGCAGAGATCGCAGGTTCCCAAGGAGTTGGGTATGACCTGCAGTGACCACTGTGCAAAGGGTAGGGATCTGAGGGGCTTCTGGACCTTTGTGGAGAAATCAGGAGGGGCTGGAGTTTTTGCTTGCAAAGTGCCTTCTGTCCCTGGTATGCTCCATGCATTTAGTTGTTCAGTCGTGTCTGACTTTTGCGGCCCCGTGGACTGTAGCCCACCAGGCTCTTCTGTCCATGGGATTTCCCGACTCAGGGATCAAAGCCACATCTCCTGCATTGGCAGTTAGATTCTTT
Organism: Redunca redunca; assembly: GCA_006410935.1. NCBI lineage: Eukaryota > Metazoa > Chordata > Mammalia > Artiodactyla > Bovidae > Redunca > Redunca redunca. The sequence continues at coordinate 28,045 of SJYQ01095547.1, forward strand.
ACCAACTGCACTACTTGTGCCTAGGTACTCCAAATCAGCTTCCTATATGTTGTCTGTCCTTTGCAGTGGAGACAGAGTTAATTGCCCTTACTTTTCCCACTGTTCTGCTTCAGTGGGGAGGGATGACAAGGAATAACTGATTCACACGTCCCCAGAAGAGAGGGAGCTGCAGAGAAAAACTTGCCTCAACCTAACAGTCTGATGTCCACCAACCAAACACGCAGACATTTGGCAATATCTATTAAAGAATAACCAGTGAACATTCTTCAGGTTCAATTCTCCTGCAACAAGTACCTTTGGTGAAGAGTCCATTGTGCTACATTTAACATCAGGGAGAGCTGGCCAGAGACGTGTGAAAGTATGTGTGTGTGTGTGTGTGTGTGTACATGAGCATGCGTGTGTGTATATAGCGGTGCCTGGGTGGGAACGTATGTGTAATGGGTGTGTGGGAAAGTGTGTGTGTATATTTGAGTTTTATGTTGAGTGTACGTGAGTGTATGTGAATATGCCAGTTGGTGAAAGTGAGTGTAGGCGTGTGAGAGCTTGAGTGAGTGTGTGTGTATGTGTGTGTGTGTGTGCATGCCCAGAAACACATGTCCATGAGCCTGAGGGCTCTTGAAAAACAGGACCCTGGATTCCAGCTGGTGATACGGGCAGTATTTCCTGAAATTGCTTCTGACTCACAAGCACTCTAAGACAGCTAAAATAATACAAAACAAGTCAACTACGCAGAGACTTGGGTTTGCTTTCTCTTCACTCGTTTACATAAGGGAAGTTGTTACTGAAAAAGGAATTTATCCAAAGGTTTCCTGAGAGCAGTCCTGTGCAGACTCAAGGTGGCCTTTGCCTGCCTGCACTGTGGGCCTGGGTGTGTGTGTCAGCTGCAGTCATAACCAATTTTGCTCAGAGCTCAAAGTCACAGAGCCATCTGCCTGACCTCATCGCGGTCTGCATGCATGCCGTAGCATGAACGTCTAATGGGAATCACAGCAAGCTGGAATCAGGACTCTGTGTGACCAAAGGAAGGTCAGTGAAGCCCAGCGCATTCCCTGGCCAGCCTGGGATCCACACCATCTGCCTCTCCTGCCTCAGAAATGCAAGAAGAAGAATGAGAAGGACATGGGAAAAGACACCAACCTTATGCCTTGCTGATCACATTTTGATACTAAACAGTAAAGTCAAGGGAGTCTGAAAGTTGGCCCCTGTGATCTCTGATGACAAGTCTGACTTTCCTTAGGTTTCCACAGCTCTTTTCACCGTGCATGCTAAGTCACTTCAGTTCTGTCCGACTCTTTGTGACCCTATGGACTATAGTCCTCCAAGCTCCTCTGTCTATGGGATTCTGTAAGCAAGAATACTGGAATAGATTGCCGTCCCTCCTCCGGGGGATCTTCCCAACCCTGGGATCAAGCTCGTGTCTCTTATGCCTCCTGCATTGGCAGGTGGGTTCTTTACCACTAGTGCCACCGTAGCTACCTGCACAGGGAGGGAGAAAAGGAATATTCTCTCTTGCATTGACTGTCCCAGTTCATCAATTTAGAATAAGTATTTATGGTCCACGATCTCTTAATAAGGTTTGATTTGAAAAAAGCTTGAACCTCTCTCTCTTTGAAGAGCTGCTCTTATCTGGGCCTCTGTCCCCGACACCTCAGAGGCCACAACCACCCACCTTCTTTCCGGGGGTGGAGGGTGGGGGAGTGGGGAGGGGGAAGCCACAGTGCCTCCCACGGGGGCAGGAACACAGCCTCTTGCAGTCCAGACCCGGCTGGAGCCACACCCTGACTCCACCCCTGTAGTCCCCACCATTTGCTCCTTGGAAAGTGGCATGGGGCTTGGATCCCAGGCAGATCTGGGCAGATGGGAATCCACCGTGGCTGCCAGCTTAGATTTCCTCTCTTCAAAGGGCACACACTATGGGCACACAGCATCTCTTTGGAAGTTTAGATCAAAGAAATAGTCAAAGATAAAAGTCATTCACTTGTGCCTCTGATGAGAGTCAGCAGGTCCCACTGTCACAGCTTTTTCTTTGCATCTCAGCCGTGTCCCTCCCTGCCTCTGGAACCCCTCCTTGTACTGAGTTCATGGGGCCCCTCTCTGGGTGAGGTGGTGGCTGAGAGCAAAGGCTGCAAACAAGGCACACAGGCCCTGCCCTCGAAGGACTCCAGACTAACTGGAAAGGAAGACATGAGCCACGAGCCATGTTTTATGGATAAAACATAATGTGTTACAAATGGGGTGTACAGGTGGCTGGGAGGACAGAGCTCAGAGATTTACCCTTCCCTACGCGTCAGGGTTGCCATCCTCGGGGAGATGACTCAGTGAAATCTGGGAGACCTGTAGCATAAGCTCCATGAGGACTATTCCCAGAGGATGCCTGACCTAGGAAATGCTCCCTAAATACCTGTTGAAGAGCTAACACAGGAGTTAACAAAAGGGGGTAATTCTATGGAGGAGATTCCAAGCCAAGGGAATTTGTCATCTGATGACCATGTGCTCAGCCCAGCAAAAGAGGTCCTCACAGCTGTGCTGGAGAGAACAGAGGGGACCCAAGGAGCCGAAGCTGGACCGGGAGGCAGAGGCCAGCTGGTGGTGGCCTTCCATCTTTGTTAAGGATTTCGGGCTTATTCTGGGGTCACAAGGAGCCAATACAAGTGTTGAGGTGCCACAATGCTTGGCCAGGTGCTGTCCATGTTGAAGTGGTCCTTCTCTAACTTTTGTGGGCCATAGAACCAAATGGGCATCTTGTTAAAATGCAGACTATGCAATAGTCTGAGTCTGGGATTCTGTGCCAGCTCCAAGGACCGGTGCTGCCAGTTCCAGGCATTTCATTATGAGAAGCAAAGGCACAAGACCCTGTAGACATCATCGGCTTCCGGACCATGTAATAATGGCTGATGCCCCTTGACGATGGAGGATGTGTGAAGCTCTGTGGTTTGTTTTGGTACAAAGGATAGTGACTTCTCAGAGCGGCATGGATCTTACTCTGAGGCACTAATCTCAATAACTCCTGTTTCTAGGAGGAAAGGGAGCCTGTCACTGGGGACATCGTCTACGGATGGTGACCAAGTTTAATAGCAGCAGCAGTGGGTCCAAACCCCAGGTTTCCCTGAGGATCAGCTAAAAATTCTTTCTTTTTTACTAAACTCTTTCTTTTCCACAGGGCCTTTCGCCTACTATGTCCCACCAGGATATGGGTGGAGGCCAGCTGTGCCTAGAACAGGCCATCAGCTCATGCGGAGATGATTCTGGCCACTGCCCAGTCCTGAGGGATTAACTGCAGTGCTCTGTGGCCTGGGAGCGAGGCTGGCCCGCAGAGTTTCCCAAGCCTGGATTAGCCACAGCCTGAGATGAGTGCAATACTCTCATGGTCCTTCTCTTTTCTGGATGTTTAATGAGGTCAGCAGCCTGCCCATCAGGTGATGCCTTGGAGCCCAGAGTGAACGACCAGTGATGCTCCAGCTCAGTAGCTCAGTTGTGTCTGACTCTTGGTGACCCCATAGACTGTAGCCCACCAGGATCCTCTGTCCATGGGATTTTCCAGGCAAGAACAGTGGAATGGGTTACCATTTCCTTCAACTACCAGGGCGGGTCCTGGGAAGACCTATGATGGTGGTGGTGGTGGGGGGTAGGGGTGTTAAAGAATATTCCTCCAGCTGAAAATATCCCTTACTTGCTTGTTCCTGTTGACTCCAGTTCCACCACCAGTGATTCATTCTTTGGGTTAAGCGCTGCATTGCCGTCCATCCTTTATTTAAAAACTGACAGTGGTTGGCAGGGACTTGAGAGGGAAATAGGTAGCAGTTCAATGGATATGGAGTTTCCTATTGCAAAATGAAAAGGTTGTGAAGTTTTTCACCCCCACCTCCAGTACCACCATCATAAATCTTCATTTTTTCATGGTTGCACAATAATGCAAATATACTTAACACAACTGAACTGTATACTTAAAATGGTTAAGATGGTAAATTTAAGCTTTGTATTGCTTTTCCACTATTTAAAATGAGGCTCCTTTGGGATGGACATGTACACTCTGCTGAATTTTAAATGTGTAATTTACTGTATAGCACAGGGAACTCTGTTCAATGTGATGTGGCAGCCTGGATGGGAAGGGAGTTTGGGGGAGAATGTGAATGTGAAAGTCGCTGAGACGTGTCCAACTCTTTGTGATCCCATGGCCTATGCAGTTCATGGAATTCTCCAGGCCAGAATACTGGAGTGGGTAGCCTTTCCCATCTCCAGGGGGTCTTCCCAACCCAGGGATCGAACTCAGGTCTCCCGCATTGCAGACGGATTCTTTACCAGCTGAGCTACAAGGGAAGCCCAGCTTCCCTGGGAGAGAATGAATACATGTATACATATGGCTGAGTCACTTCACTCTGAAACTATCACAGTTTTGTTAATCAACTGTGTTAGTCGCTCAGTCATATCTGACTCTTTACCACCCTATGGACTGTAGCCCGCCAGGCTCCTCTGTCCATAGGATTCTCCAGGCAAGAATACTGGAGTAGGGAGCCATTCCCATCTCCAGGGGATCTTCCCAACCCAGGGATCAAATGCAGGTCTCTCACATTTCTGGCAGATCCTTTATCATCTGAGCCATCAGGGAAGCCTCCAATGTAAAATAAAAAGGTTTTAAAAAAGAAAAAAACAAAACCAAAAGCTTAGGGTTAACGACTAAGTCACTAACATTTTAGTTAGAATTAGATCATCAGCTCTTCCCCAGACCAGGGACAGTGTCTTGGCTAGAGAAAGCACCAGTGACGGGGATGAGGAGCAGGAAATAGCAGAGAAAGGAGAAGCAAGAGATGCGAGATGCAACTGGTAGCTTTACTATGTCATCCAGGGCCAGTGCTGATTCTAACCTCTGACCTCCAGATGCTTCCTATGTTTTATGGTTCCTAATTGAAACTGCTGGTGATGTAAGGAACTATATTGAAGCCAGGCTTTCAGATTCTGGGTGGAGTTTACAGTAAAGTTATGAGTAATACTTGACACTTCGCATGTGCCTCTCTGCCCCACAGACAGAATGAATCCCCGGAAAACCATGTGTGCCCACTGCAGAGTGGGACAGAGGTGAGCCCAAGGTCAAGGAAGAAGGCACAGGATTTCTGAACAGAAATGAAAATGCAAGCTTGGGGTTCCATGGTTCATGCCACAGTCCCTCGGAATTACGCCGTGCCCCCTGCAGAGCATTGCTTCATGTGTCTTATCTTTATCTTAGCAGTGATGCTATCAAGAGAGAAGTCAAATATTCTCTCCACGGCATAAAGGCCCCCGAGGGACACATAAGCCCCAGAATGCATGTTTATGAACACCACTCTGGACATCCTCATTCAGTGGCTTTAGGGTGTGGTCTTGGAAGGGGAATTTTTTTTTATTTTTTTTTTTATTTTTTGGATGTGGACCACTTTAAAAGTCTTTATTGAATTTGATACAACACTGCTTCTGTTTTATGTTTTGGTTTTTTGGCCCTAAGACATGGGACTTTAGCTTCCTGACCAAGGATGAAGCCCTCACCTCCTGCCTTGGAAGCATGGAGTCTTAACCACTGGACCACCAGAGGAGTCCCTGAAAGTCGAGTTTTAACAGTGTAGAGGATTGGGTGGGCTCATGTTTGAGAAACACAGCCTGCATGTCTGCTCAGTCATTTCAACCTTGTCTGACTCTGCGACCCCATGCAGTGTAGTCCACCAGGCTCCTCTGTCCAAGGCAAGAATACTGGAGTGGGTTGCCACTTCCTCTTCCAGGGGAATCTTCCCAACCCAGAGATTGATACCTAGTTTCCAGCAGTTCCTGCATTGGCAGGCAAATTCTTTACTACTGCACTACATGGGAAACTCAATATGTATACACATTTATATATATATAGTTTTCAAGATTCTTTTTCCTGATAAGTTATTACAAAATATAAGTACAGTTCCCTATGCTACACAGTGTATCCTTGTTTTTTTCTATATCTTATATATAGTAGTAGTTCCTTGTCATTTCTCTATTTTACATACAGCAGTGAAGTGAAGTGAAGTGAACTCGCTCAGTCGTGTCTGACTCTTTGCGACCCCATGGACTGTAGCCTACCAGGCTCCTCCCTCGAAGGGATTCTCCCTCCATGGGATTTTCCAGGCAAGAGTACTGGAGTGGGTTGCCATTTCCTTCTCCAGGGGATCTTCCTGACCCAGGGATTGAACCCGGATCTCCTGCATTCCAGGCAAACGCTTAACCTCTGAGCCACCAGGGAAGCCCCATACAGCATATATATGTGTTAATCCCAACCTCCCAAATTATCCTTCCCCTCCCTTTCCCCTATGGTAACCATCAGTTTGTTTTCCAGGTCTGTGTAAGCTACCTTCTTAATGCCAGAACAGAGCAATTTAGGAGGATTTGTGTAAGCTCCAAACTACTTCTAGAACCTTGACATCGGCTATACTGTAACCTGCAGCCAATCCCTGGGAAATCTCTAATCCCCACATCAATCACCACTGAGTGGTCCTGAGCCCTAAATCCTTATCTCCAGCCAGCCTCTCTGGAGCTCATGATTCCAGGAGCCACCTGAGCACCTCCACCCATATGTCCAATAAGCACCCTGCCTCCAGCATCCGCTGCTGTAGAACCAGTATTTCCCCCAGTCTTCCCACATCTACTGGCCTGGGTCAGCATAATCACATGACCCCCTAAATCAGAAACTGGGCATCATCTTTCACTTTCACACATTGAAATAAGAGTCTTGGGATCCTATCAGAGCTGGCCCTTGTCCTACCCTGGGGAAGTTTGTAAAAGAAATAACAGCTTTGCCTCTTCTTTTTCACATTTCCGTAAATGTGGGATTTCTCCCAATTCACACAGCTAGGGGATGCTATCTCTAAATTGGTAGCAGAGAGGGCTGTTCTATTGCAACAAGGAAAGGGGGTCAATATTCAGTATTTGACCTCCAACAGGACTTTTGAATTCCTAATAAGATCAGTCTTCGAAGCACAATTCATTGAGAGAAAAATCTTTTTTTTTTCTACATTCCTTAAAATACCAAGCATCTTCAGCGTCCCTTGAACAGCAAGGAGATCAAACCAGTCCATCCTAAAGAAAATCAACCTTGAATATTCACTGGAAGGACTGACGCTGAAGCTCCAGTACTTTGGCCACCTGATGTGAAGAGCTGACTCGTTGAAAAAGACCCTGATGCTGGGAAAGATTGAGTGCAGAGGAGAAGGGGATAACAGAAGATGAGATGGTTGGATGGCATCACCGACTTAGTGGACATGAAGCTGAACAAACTCCAGGAGGTGGTGAAGGATAGGGAAGCCTGGCATGCTGCAGTCCGTGGGGTCACAAAGAGTCAGGCACGGCTTAGTGACTGAACAACTAAAATACCAATAACATACCAAGAACTAGTTTGGAGGAGCTAAATCTTGAAATTGCCATAAATCAAGGCTAGAGAAGTCTCAGGACCCTGTAGGAAGCCCCCTCCTTCCCCAAGAGGAGAGAAAGTCTAGCCCTGTGTCCAGTGGGAAGTGTTAACACAGAGACAGCCTGAGAGGGAAGTGAGATCCCTGAGTCCTGCTTTCTCCCCAGCAGGCTGAAGCCCCCGTGGGTGGGTGTGGTGGAGGAGCAGAGGGAAAGATGTGAAGTACTGAGAGCTGTGCCCACCCGTCAGTCAGAGTCCCACAGCAGAAACAGAGACCAAAATACCAGCATCACTGCTGATGAAGTTAGAGCCTGTACCAGAGATGCCGGTCAGACTGGGTTTTCTAGAGCAGATCTATTGACCCAGAATCACTTCCTCATTCTGCAAGTGAGAGACGACCCTTCAGATTCACCCCACAAGGTGGGCCTGGGCTGGGGCCACGGGTACTGAGCCTGTGGACACCATGCTGGGTGAACAATATGCCCTGGGGACAGACCAATCCCGGAGAGATGCCTGAGGAGCCCAGCCTCTCACCAGGCCCTTAGTCCCAATCCACTGGGCAGGTGAGTGCTTCTCCAGCAAGAGAGGGGACCCGGGAAGAAGAATGCATTCTCTCAACACCTTCCCAGGCTGAGGTTTCTGCTCGGGGCACCAAGATGATAGAAGTGGGGGAGACAGTGTGTCAGGCTGGGGTCTTATAATTAGCATGAAGCATTTCTTGCCAATCTGAGCAGAAATGACCATTGGGATGTACTGAGCATACTATAATGAATCCTGTTGGGTGGGAAAATGATGTTATGGTTATGCCAGAAAAAATGGCCTCTATCAGTTCGAAATGCATGCTGAGATATGTACGGGTAGAATAATACGGTCTTGGATTTATTTTAAAATGTATGTATATGTGTTAGTTGCTTAGTCATGTCCGACTCTGCAACCCCAGGGACTGTAGCTTACCAGACTCCTCTGATCATAGGATTCTCCAGGCAATAATACTGGAGTGGGTTGCCATCTGCTTCTCCAGGGCATCTTACCGACGCAGGGATCAAATCTGGGTCTCCAGCATTGGGTGGAATAATATGATATCCTGGATTTATTTTAAAATACTTCAGCCAAAAACAGAACAAGAGGCAAAGGGAGGAGCAGAAATGGGTGAAATAATTGGCAAAATATTGACTACTGATGAAGGGAGTGATGGGTACACAGGGGCCCCTTATGCTGTTCCCTTCGATTTTTTCTGAATGCTTGAAATGTTCCATAGCGAGTTTTATGTGAAAGGGTATTGAGGAGCTTAGGGAATCTTGAGTTGTCTGCCAAGTCAAGATGGTACCAAGGAGTGACACCCCAAATTCTCCACAGGAGGGTGACCAATGGAGGCCGTGGGTCGAGCCGTCACCTTCATCCTCCTGCAACGAGGGTGAAACTTCTTTCAAGGACTGGCTCCTGGAGCAAAGTCTGAGGCAGAAGCGGGGCTGTCTGAGCCCAGGTCACCCTGACTGGGGCAGCGCACCTCAGACAGCTGCAATTCTCAGGTAGGAGCTGGGCTCCGCCTTGCCCAGGTCAGGAAGGAGATTTGGATCATCTTTAAAAGGAAGCATTAACCTCCACAGCTAGGAGAAAATGGTTCTCNAGTTCTGCAAAGTGTCAGGGAGGGGCTGAGGCTCTGGATGCAAAGAACTGGCCTCAGCACATTCCAAGGGAAAAAGTGGAGAGAAAGTATGACGCGATGTCAAAAGAAGGCACGGGCCCAACACACTCTCCCCTGCTGCTTAATACAGGAAATATTTCCCAAACATCTCGGCTAATCCCGCACCGATACAATGAGAAATGAGCCCGTCTGGCAGCCAAGCAGTTATTAAACAAGGACAAGAAAATATTCCCACCCATAGCAACAGAGCCAAAGATAACAGCGGGGAATAGGGAAGCTGCAGAGAAAAGGCAGATACAAAACATTCAATCCTGGGAGCCCCCCAAGGCGACGGACTTGTGAGGAAAACAAAGGGCCTCTTTTCTGCCCAAGAAGCTATGCAACATGCTGTAAAACCCAGGACATTGTGTATGGCCAGGATCCACGTGAACTTGACCTCAGGAAAGAAAGACATCGGTGGTAGACGTGACAGGCAGGACTGAATGGGGGCCACACTATGAGGCTCTCAAAGCAAGTAACTGACCTGTTGATGCAGCAGACACAGGAGGCAGGAAGATGCAGGCGGAGTCCCCATTTGCAGGAAGACAAGGTCCATGCACGTTGTGCACGCTTCAGACTTCATGGAACAGGGGAGACCTGTTTTCCAATAAATACCCTCATCAGTGCCCCTTTCCTATCAAAGTACTCCCTCTCCCAGCATATGTCAAGCTCCGTGTTCAAGCTCGGAGGAAATTCCTCCTGGGTAGACAATCTCTCATCAGTGCCTGTGGCTACACCCAAGGGAAGCTGTTCCCTTGGTCTTTAGTGAAGATGTTGGGTCCTGCTTGGGGCTTTGGTGAGGCGTGGAGCTGTTAGTGAGACGTGGAGCCGGGCGGCAGAGGCAGGATGGACTCAAAAAGTCATTTTTTATCATCTTTTCCTACTTTAAAAGTACTCATTTTATTTGTCAATGCAACAGACATATTGGAGAATCTTGGAATTTTACAGCTGAAAGAATTTGAGAAATAATCCAACTGGGTTGTTTTACAGAAGGGAAACTGAGGCTGAGTTTAAAAGAATTTGTTCAGAAGGAGCCTGGACCTGGCCTCCTGGCCTCCATGGTCAGTGCTGTGCTCATGACATCATCACACCTCATGCCCTCCTTCAACCAGCAAAAACATAAACTAGACTCCTATTATTGTAGAGTTCTTTTAGGAAGAAAATGAAACATCTTCCCTATCTTGGTGACCTGCCCTCATCTGTTAAATTTGTTGGCCCACAGCAAAATTACCCAAGTTCCTTTAACTCATCCTTGCAATGTCCTTAAATTTTAAGAAATTAAGACCCTGTAATTCTGGATGGAGGTGAACTATGTACCAACCAAACCAGTTCCACATGCACCCACTCTCTTCCCCCATGGGCACACTTCCCTCCACACCCCTCTCTCTCCTCCTGCAGAGGAACTGCCTGTATGATGACAAAACCAAGCTGAAAAGTACAAAGTTGTGGCAATAGTTGATTGTTAGCCCTAGACCATGGATGACTGCCTCCCAACACCTCGACTGTCCCCTGTTTTCCAGACTGAACTGACCTACTTTGGGCACCATGTGAAGATCCAGAAAAATGGTACAGATGAACCTGTCTGCAAGGCAGAAATAGAGACACGGGCGTACAGAACAAATGTATGGATACCAAGAGGGACAGCGAGGGTGGGAGGAAATGAGAGACTGGGACTGACACATATATATACTACGGATACTCTATGTAAAATAGGTAGCTAATGAGAACCTGCTGCAGAGCACAGGGAGCTCTACTTAATCCTTCATGGAGACCTAAATGAAAAGAAATCCAAAAACGAGAGAATAAATATGTATGCACAGCTGATTCACTTTACTGAGCAGTAGAAACTATCACAGTGTTGTAAAGCAACTATTTAAAAGAGAAATCACACCTGGGTCTCCGACATATACCGTGAGGAATGCAGTCACTGGAGTCAGATGGCTCTCAACTTGACACGCAGCATACCCTTTTTGGCTTCAGTTTCCTCATCTGTAAAATGGGTCAGAATAGTGGCTCCCTCAAGGATGATGGAGAAGGAAATGGCAACCCACTCCAGTGTTCTTGCCTGGAGAATCCCAGGGACGGGGGAGCCTGTTAGGCTGCCGTCTATGGGGCTGCACAGAGTCGGACACAACTGAAGCGACTTAGCAACAGCAGCAGCAGCAAGGATGATGAAGGACAGATGAAGATACAAAGAGACAACCTATTTAAAGGGTCTCAGAAGACTGATTGGTACAGAAAAATGTTAGCTATCATTATTTCAGTGACTATTAAACACAAAAAATATGAGGGAAAGAACTGGGATATTAGATTTTTGCCAAAAGCTCAGTCCACTTATCTTTAAGAGCATTGGCTTATCTTCAGATTTTAAGTTGTAGGGGACAGTTTTACGAACTTTTAATCAATTGCTTTCGCTGCAACTCCAATTTCAATCTTGTGTGCATGGAAAGGGGTGGGGCAGGTATGCTGAGAATACACTGCTCCCTGACCCCTGACCCCAGGCACTCCGGCTTCTCCTCTCACCAGTATCAGTGTGAAGAATCTCTTGATGCTTCTTAAATATGAGCTTAGTTAAAACCTCCATTAACATCTGCAAAAGGAAAACATACACACACAAACACAGAAACAAGTGAGCAAAGCTAGTTTCTTGGTGCTTTCCAGGTGGCACAGTGGTAAAGAACCTGCCTGTTAATGCAGGAGACGGAGGTTCAATCCCTGGGTCGGGAGGAGGAAATGGCAACCCACTCCAGTATTCTTGCCTGGGAGATCCCATGGACATAGGAGCCTGGTAGGCTACAGTCCAAGGGGTCGCAAAGAGCACACACACACACACACACACACACACACACAGAGTTTAGATTTCTTAGAGTATAGTCACCAATTGCACATTGCCAGAGCTTAAAAAGTATCCCATCCTTACCTGGCTGTCCTGGATATGACCTGGATAAATGACAGTTAATGACTTCAAGTTCATGGCTGACTTGGGCTGTTCCAGCCGCCAAGCTGGGCAAGAATTCGATCCCTCCCGGAACTTTCTCCACAGCCCTTTTCCAGCTGAGGGCTAGTGTCCGTCTCCTCTGGACCCTCCCTCTGGGGCCCACCCTCTTCTGGTCCCTTAAGTGAGTGGGACCCTGTGTGTCTGTCTCTGGGCTCTGCGCCAGCCTTCCCTCTGTCTCTCCTGGAGTTTTCCCGGGTCCCAAATTCCACCTTTGCTTCTGATTCTGTCCTCCCTGCCCGTTCTGTTCCTGCGCGGGTTTTGGCTGTAGCACGTCCACCCGCCAAAAATGAGCACTTGTTCTCCCTTCTCTAAGGCTTCCGGTCTTCATCCATCACCTCACATGGCAGAAGGGTCTGGCTTGTGTGACAGGCACTTCTTTCTCCAAGGTCAGCCTGCCTAACATCTCTCAAACCTTGACTTCTCTTTAGGACCACCCATCGGGTTTTCCTTTCCTGGGATCTAATTTGCTGTGAGTGAGTATGCTGGGACCTGATTTGCTGAGTAGAAGCGACTGACAGCTCCTTTGCTCAATGACAGATCCAGTCTTTCCTGCTTCGTTTTCTCGGTACCACCCCCTTCCTCAAATTCCCTTTGTTGACTCATTCCTCTGGAGGCTTTAAGAATCTTCTGAAATTCTGACATAAGTTGACAAAATCAAACATGTTATGTACATACTGTATTTTCCACATTGAGCAGAAGGAAAATGACATTTCCACCCAAAGGATATAAGGCTCATTCCTTGTCACTTGGTCAAACAAGGATTTATTGACTCCTTGGATGGTTGCTGAGGCAATGTGTTCCTGCCTTAGGTAACCTCAATCAATTACTTGCTGCCAGTGGTAACCAGTTTGTTGAAAGAGCAACAGGCAAGGCCCTGATGCCATTCAGATCACAGCGTATTTAGAAAGTAGTAGTTATATTACCGCCAAAGAGATTTGGATGCTTTAGCCTCGGGAGTTCTGCTTCTCCAGTACTCTCACAATTTCCCTGAGAGCTGAGAAGTTATTATCCTGGCTCATCCTAATACAGGCTGCTGAGGTCCACGAGTGGGGAAGCTCGGCTCAAGGTTTCCAGTGGTAGGGACCTCACTATGCATTTACACCGCTGCTCATCAGTCTTCTCCATCCAGTCTCCCTGTTCCAAGTCCAAGGAATTCTTGGCAAATCCCTTTGCTCTCCCAGGTACTTTTGGGCATCGTCTCATTTTCCAGCTAATTCCCATTTTGAAGCTTCTCCACTTGTCCACAGCGGGCTCAGAACCCGAGTCTGGGCTGTCTTTGTTCCCTGCCTCACCTTTCCTCTCATGGTGCTGCTTGAGTTTGGCTGGAGGGGAAGGAAGAGATGAAGGAATCTTTGGCCGGTGCCATTGATATTGGGGTGGCAGACACCCCAGTGCTGACTCTCTGCTGGGGTACCAGTGTGCCCTACACACACTCTTTGCACTGGGTCGCCTCACCCTGAAAGGCAGCCCTCCTTTAACTGGAGCCCTGATGCCTCCATGCTGACTGCTCCACCAGAGGGAGAGTTCAGTCAGCTTGCATCACCATTGGTGATGGGAAGTAGCTGTTGCCATGGCAACTTTATCCACAAGTCTTTGCATCACAGAGGGCACCAGCCCACCACTCACCTTGGGACTTTCTCCATGAAGAGGAGACACCAGTCTTTAGATAAAGCAGGAAGAGAGGACACTTTCTTCCAAAATCCCTCCAGTTTCCCTCCTGCCCCCTGGGAGCCCTGAGGCTGTTTGCTTCCCATTCTCAGCACCCCCCAGCTGACCAGTCACTCATCCCACCCATGTGTCAGGAGAAATGGGAGAAAATGAATATGGAGGCAGTTTGCTTATAAGACTTGGCATGAGTTATTTTTTTAGTTTTAAGAATTAAACTAAGCTTTCATTTTGGTGAACTATCAGCAATGCTTACTGCAGGCTGCAATGAACAGTCATTAAAGTATATCACTGACGAAACTCTATTGCTGCCCAAGTCTGTTTTGAATCCAGCAGAGCTCTCTCTGTGACATTTCTGCAGCACCTAAATCTTCACGTCAAGCCTTTCTCAGAGTCTAGGTCAGGATTTTTCTACTATTTGTGCCCTGGATGCTATAACCTGTCCTTTAATACATCATCAGAGTCGCTCAAGATTCTCAGATGATTACATTTCAAATGTGAGAATTGTAATGCCTTCCAGGAAAGCAAAGATGTTTTTCTTAGATATACTTAGCAAAAACCCATGCAATGTATTGAATGATCTGCAAATGTTTGTGGCAGGCTGCCACATTCTTTACCTATGAGTAAAGATTTCTAGGTGGCACGGAGAGGTAGAGCCCAGCCTGACATCTCCCGAGGCCAAGTTTTTCCAGCTGATGCTCCCTCACAGCTGCTGGGACCGTGTACAATTTTTGTTGTTTAGACGCTAAGTCATGTCGACTCTGTGACTCCATGGACTGCAGCACACCAGCCCCTGCTGTCCTCCACTGTTTCCTGGAGTTTGCTCAAATTCATGTCCATTGAGTCAGTGATGCCATCTAACCATCTCACCCTTTGTTGTCCCCTTCTCCTCCTGCCTTCAATCTTTCCCAGCATCAGGGTCTTTTCCAATGAGTCAGCTCTTCGAATCACATGGCCAAAGTATTGGAGCTTCAGCTTCAGCTTCAATCCTTCCAATGAATATTCAGGGTTGATTTCCTTTAGAATTGACTGGTTTGATCTCCTTGCAGTCCGAGGGACTCTCAAGAGTCTTCTCCAGGACCACAATTTGAAAGCATCTGTTCTTTGATGGGGACCCACTGTAACCACAGCAGAACTGGGGCCAGAATCCAGGGCATTTCAAAGGAGTGGCATTTCCATCCTCTCCTTGGAGCTCCTGCAGTGGGATTATCTTGTAAATGTTACAGAACTAGTCATTCAGCACATGCAGAGATGGGAAAAAATACAAAGCAAGAAATAATTAAAAAAAAAAAAAACCCAACAAGAAAAAAATAACAAAGCTCAGTCTCCTCACCCCAACACCCAGAACTGGGGGCAAACCCTTTCACTAAATGTCGTACTGTTGATGATGTCAGAGGGGACTGCCCTGCCACAGGCTGTTAAAAGCATTTAGAAGGTCATATAAGTTGAATCATTCAGTATATAACCTTTTGATATTGGCTTCTTCACCTCTCATGATGCCTTTGAGATTTATTTAAATCATTGCATGTATCAATATAGTTTACTCTTTATTTCTGAGAATAGCAATATAATTAACCATATCAACAAGCAAAAAAGAGCCTTTTTATCGTCTGTAAATTATATACAGAATATCATATGAAGAATCCAACATTCAATTCTTGTTTTTTAAAAAAGATCCCCAATATAGAAATAAAAGGGAAATCTTCAGTCTTAAAAATCTACAAAAAGCCTGCAACCAACATAACTCTTACTGCTGAAAACCTCTATGCTTTCCCCCTAAGATCAGCCATAAGGAAAGAACGTCTGGTCTCACCATTCAACCTTTTCATGTGCCTGTTGGTCATCTGGCACGTGAATGTCACCAGTGGCTTTGGGACATGGAAATGTGAGAGTAGATTTGTCCTTGAAGACCCATTCACCTGCCCTGGGAGGGTCCAAAGAACACACCGTTCACCGCTGCTGTGAGGGATAAAGTTGTGAGTGGAGCTCCGGTGTCCTTGGAGAGCTTGGTGATTGCTTGTCTCTGTAGGGCTGATCTCAGAGTAGAAACCAGAGCTACTGAGTTGTAGCGTGTCTTCCTCATTTTGTTATGTGTGTGTGTTACATGATATGAAATATGTGTTGACTTTATATATAGTGTTTATGTATTGTTACTGTTGTTACATTACACACTGTTTATGTGTTGTTGCTATTGTTGTTGTTTAGTCACTAAGTCCTGTCTGACTCTTTTGTGACCCCATGGACTGTAGCGCACCAGGCTCTTCTGTCCAAGGGAATTCCCAGGCAAGAGTACTGGAGTGGATTGCCATGTCCTTCTCCAGGGGATCTTCTGGACCCAGGGACAAGCTCCTGCATTGGCAGGTGGCTTCTTTATCACTGAACCACCTGAGAAGCTCAAAGTCAGAGATGACCTCAACTACATCCTGGGGCTACTATTACATCATAGTAATTAAGCTGCAGGATATCAAGGAGAAGATGAAACAAGATTCAAGGACTTTACATCCTCTTCTGGGGAAAGAGTTCGTGCATTTTCAGTTGTATGCAGGATAGTTGTACCATGTTAGATGGAAGGATAATCTTGTTATTGTGTTCATTTGGAGCTTAATTCTGGTTTAAAGAGATGTGTGTGTCAGGCTGACAAAGAGTGGTCTTGTGATGGTTAGTATTATGTGTTAACTTGGCTGGGCCATGATGCCCAAGTATCTGGTCAAACATTATGCTGGATGTTTCTGAGTATGGTGTTGGAGAGAGTAACTTTAAATAAGTGGACTTGGAGTGAGACAGATTGTCCTTCGTAATGTGAGTCGGTCTCATCCTGTGAGGTGAGGGCCTGACCTTTTGGACTGAGCATTTATGTCCTCCCCAAATACATGTGTTGAGGCCCCAGCCTCCAATGTGATGGTACTAAGAGGTGCAGTCTTTGGTAGGCAATTTGGTTTAGATAATCCCATGATATTTGATTTTTAAAAAAATTTTATTTATTCATGTTTATTTTTGGCTGTGCTGGGTTTTGTCGCTTCATGCAGGCTTTTCTCTAGTTTCCGCAAATAGAAGCTACTCTGTAGCTGAGATGCTCAGACTTCTCACTGTGGGGCCTGGGCTCTACAGCACAGGCTCAGTAGTTGTGGTGCATGGGCTCAATTGCCCCTGCAGCTTGTGGGATCTTCCTGGACCAGGGATCAGTCGAACGCATGTCCCCCGCACTGGCAGGAGGATTCTTTACCACTGGACCACCAGGGAAATCCCCCTGATGAGATTTGTAAGAAGGAAAAGAAGACACTGGGGTTTGCTTTCTTCCACAAATGAGGATATAGTCATCTATAAGCTGGGAAGAGGGTCCTCACCAGAGCGTTGCCATGCTAGCACCCTGATCCCAGACCTCCTAGCCTCTAGAACTGTAAGAAGTAAAAATTTGTCTTTTAAGCCACCCCATCTGTGGTATTTTGTTGTAGCAGCAAAGTAGACACCTGACTAGAATGAAGACTGACCTTCTGTGAGCAGGAAGGACCTCAGCCAGCCACGGCCTTTGAACTTGAATGACAGCATCAGCTCTTGGGTGGGTCTCCAGCTTCCAGACTACCCTGCAGATGCTGGACTTGCCAGCCTCCATAAGCATGTGTGCCAGCTTTTTAAAATAAATCTCCCTGTGTATACACAGCCTATTGGCTCTGTTTCTCTGGAGAGCTCTGACTAATATAGTCACTTTGGAAAACAGTTTGGTGGTTTCTTTAAAAGTTGAACATTCACCTTTCACATGACTTAGTCATTTCATTTACCTAAGAGACATAGGCACATGTTCAAGAACATGGATGCTTTTAGCTGCTCTATTTCTTTTTTAAAAATATTTTGTATTGGAGTATAGTTGATTTACAATGTTGCATTAGTTTCTGCCGTACAGCAAAGTGCATCAGCCATACGTATACATATATCCCCTCTTTTTTTGGATTTCCTGCCCATTTAGATCAAGAAAACATAGGCAGAACAATCTTTGACTTAAACTGCAGCAAGGTCTTTCTTGACCCACTTTCTAGAGTAATGAAAATAAAACCAAAATTAAACAAATGGGACCTAATTAAACTAAAAAAGCTTTCGTACAGCAAAGGAAACCATAAACAAGACAATCTACCTCAGTATGGGAGAAAACATTTGCGAATGAAGCAAATGACAAGGGATTCATCTCCAATATATACAAACAGTTCGTGTAGCTCAATATCAAAACAAACAAACAAACAATACACTCAGAAAAGAGTGGAAGACCTAAACAGACATTTCTCCAAAGAAGACATGCAAATGGCCAGCAAACACATGAAAAGATGCTCAACATCACAAATTACTAGAGAAGTGCAAATCAAAACTACAATGAGGGGGCTTCCCAGCTGGCTCAGCAGTAAATCTGACTGCAGTGCAGGAGATGTGGGTTTGGTCCCTGGTCAAGAGATCCCCTGGGGGAGGAAATGGCAGCCCACTCCAGTATTCTTACCAGGGAAATCCTATAGAGGAGCCTGGTAGGCTACAGTCCATGGGTTGCTAAGAATCGGGCATGACTGAGTGATTGACCACACATGCATGTATTACCTCACACCAGTTAGAATGGTCATCATCAAAAAATTTACCAACAATAAATGCTGGAAATGGAACCCTCTTACACTGATGGTGGGAATGTAAATTGATGCAGCTGTTATGGAGCGTCTTTATTTCTAATAGCTCCAAAACAGAAACATCTCAAAATGTTCATTAATAGATGAGTTGGTAAACTGTGGTATATCCGTATAGGCTTCCCTGCTAGTTCAGTTAGTGAAGAATCCATCCACAATGAGGGAGACTGGGGTTCAGTCCCTGGGTTGGGAAGATCCCTTGGAGAAGAGAATGCCTACCCATTCTCCTGGAGAATTCCATGGACTGTATAGTCCATGGGGTCACGAAGAGTTGAACACGACTGAACAACTTTCACTTTACTTCACTTCACATCCATATAGTGGAGTCATACTTAGCAACAGGAAGGAAGAAATACCATTAATCACAACATGATAAACCTCAAATAATATGCTGCATGACTTTTACATAAAGTTCTGGGAAATGGAGATGTATCTATAGGTCTGAAAGTTGTTCAGTGGTTGCCCAGAGATGAGAGTAGGGATGGAGGATCTATAGGAAGAAGAACAAACTTTGGAAGTGAGAGATGTGTTCATTATAGTGATTGTGGCTGTGGTTTCACACACATCAAAAATCATCACACTGTAAAATTTAAATATGTGCCATTTATCGTATGTCAGTTAAACCCCCATAAAGCCATAGATGCCCCCCAAACAACAAAGAGAACAAAGCAGTTACAGACCATACCTTCCTGGTACTCACTGTTAGTGAGATGATAATTGCTAATATTTACAGAATTCTTACTATGTGCCAGCAGTGCCCTGAGACTCCATATGTCATTTCTTTTAAGGTATGAGTGGTGTTATTATTTCCATTTTATACATGAGAAAAGTGAGGTTAGAGAGGTGAAATAATGTGCCAGAAATGTTCATCCATAGCTGTTGAGCATGGACTCTTGACTCCACCGCTGTTCTCATGTGGGGCCCGGTATAAGGGGAAGCACAGAAGGGGGCAGGGACCAACATGAGCTGGAGGCAGAAGCCCAGCCTGGTGTGCATGTCAAGCTCAGGGGTCAAGCCTTCATCCATCAGGTCCATGCCTCAAATCAAGAGTTGCTGTCCACCCGCCAGGTAAGATGAGAATCAGCAAAAATGGATCATGATGAAAGGAAGGATAAAAGAATGGGGATAAGAAAGGGACTGATGGAAGGGAGGGGAGAAGGAAGGAGGGAAGGAAGAAAGGAAGAGAGGGAGGAAAGGGGGAGAAAGGGAAGGAAGGATGAAGGAAAGAAAATGGGAAGGAAGGAGGGAGTGAGGAAGGAAGGGAGGGACAGGCCAGGTCCTTATCCTCAAGGACTTTAAATGATAATTTAAACATAAAAATGCACACTTCTGGTAGGACTGGGGATAGCAGACAGAGATAAACCATCTAGAGGCCCAAGGCCTTGATGGATGCAGCTGATGAGGGCTGGGTGCTTGGTTGTGAGGCTCCACCTCTCATGCTCCTACCAAGTAATTCGTCTTCTTCAGCATCCATGTCTGAAGGACAGTTGAGGAAATTCACTCTGGGTATACAGGAGTCAGGAATGACCTCTAACACTGGAAGGTGATGGAAAAAGTGAGAGAGGACAGAATGGGGAATTCAGTCAAAGTTTTTTTTGAATTTCCTTGGAAATGTTGAATGATACCTTAGAAGGAAAACTTTGTGGACACTGAGCTCATAGCATGATGACTACTCAGAGTACAGATGCTTGCCCACAATGGGTAATTCCAAAGACCTAGGGAGAAATTACTCACATTGGGATAGCACAGAGCGAATATCTCAAATACAGTATTTTATGACTCTTATCAGTTATAAAGGAAAGATAGAAGCACCTGAATACAGAGTTCCAAAGAATAGCAAGAAGAGATAAAAAAAAAAAAAGCCTTCCTCAGTGATCAATGCAAAGAAATAGAGGAAAACAAAAGAATAGGAAAGACTAGAGATCTCTTCAAGAAAATTAGAGATACCAAGGGAACACTTCATGTAAAGATGGGCTCGATAAAGGACAGAAATGGTATGGACCTAAGAGAAGCAGAAGATATTAAGAAGAGGTGGCAAGAATACACAGAAAAATTGTACAAAAAAGATCTTCATGACCCGGATAATCACGATGCTGTGATCACTCAACTAGAGCCAGACATCCTGGAAAGTGAAGTCAAGTGGGCCTTAGGAAGCATCACTACAAACAAAGCTAGTAGAGGTGATGGAATTCCAGTTGAGCTATTTCAAATCTTGAAAGATGATGCTGTGAAAGTGCTGCACTCAGTATGCCAGCAAATTTGGGAAACTCAGCAGTGGCCACAGGACTGGAAAAGGTCAGTTTTCCTTCCAATCCCAAAGAAAGGCAATGCCAAAGAATGCTCAAACTACCGCACAATTGCACTCATCTCACATGCTAGTAAAGTAATGCTCAAAATTCTCCAAGCCAGGCTTCAGCAATACATGAATTGTGAACTTCCAGATGTTCAAGCTGGTTTTAGAAAAGGCAGAGGAACCAGAGACAAATTGCCAACAAACACTGGATCATCGAAAAAGCAAGAAAGTTCCAGAAAAACATGCATTTCTGTTTTAATGACTATGCCAAAGCCTTTGACTGTGTGGATCACAATAAACTGTGGAAAATTCTGAAAGAGATAGGAATACAAGACCACCTGACCTGCCTCTTGAGAAACCTATATGCAGGTCAGGAAGCAACAGTTAGAACTGGANGTGGAAACAGTGTCAGACTTTATTTTTGGGGGCTCCAAAATCACTGCAGATGGTGTCTGCAGCCATGAAATTAAAAGACGGTTACTCCTTGGAAGAAAAGTTATGACCAACCTAGATAGCATATTCAAAAGCAGAGACATTACTTTGCCGACTAAGGTCCGTCTAGTCAAGGCTATGGTTTTTCTTGTGGTCCTGTATGGATGTGAGAGTTGGACTGTGAAGAAGGCTGAGCGCTGAAGAATTGATGCTTTTGACCTGTGGTGTTGGAGAAGACTCTTGAGAGTCCCTTGGACTGCAAGGAGATCCAACCAGTCCATTCTGAAGGAGATCAACCCTGGGATTTCTTTGGAAGGAATGATGCTAAAGCTGAAACTCCAGTACTTTGGCCACCTCATGAGAAGAGTTGGCTCACTGGAAAAGACCCTGATGCTGGGAGGGATTGGGGGCAGGAGGAGAAGGGGACGACAGAGGATGAGATGGCTGGATGGCATCACTGACTCGATGGACATGAGTCTGAGTAAACTCCGGGAATTGGTAATGGACAGGGAGGTCTGGTGTGCTGCAATTCATGGGGTGGCAAAGAGTCAGAAACGACTGAGCAACTGAACTGAACTGATCAGTTATAAGTGTGTTTACTTGTTTATTTTAAAGCTTTTTTCCCCATTGTGGGCCATTTTTATGGTCTGTATTGAATTTGTTACAGCATTGCTTCTGTTTTATGGGGTTTTCTTTCTTCCTTTATTTTTGATTTTCTGGCCACAAAGCATGTAGGATCTTAGTTCCCTGACCAGGGATCGAACCCAGCCTCCTGCAGTGGAAGGTGAAGTCTTAACCACTGGACTGCCTCATAAGTCCCTATAAATGTATTTAACTTACTAATTATAAATGTGATTATATGGCTCCCCAAAAGGTAATTCTTTACTAAAATCATGAATATACTGTTTTCCTAAAGACATCAAAAGATATATTCTGAGTCATGGACTGAAGACAGGATGTGTTTGTCCCCTCCAAAATCCATGTTCTGAGGCTCTGACTCCCCGTGTGATGGCCTTTAGAGGTGGGGCCTTTGAGGGTGAGGTCATTAGGTGAGGATGGGGCCCTGTGCCCGGGTTAGCGCCCTTACAAGGAGAGACATCAGAGCTTCCCGTCTCTCCTCCAGGTAAGGACTCAGCAAAAGGGTGCCATGTGCAGGCCAGGAGGAGAGCTCTCACCAGGAACCCAGGCAATCGGTTCCTCCAGCTAGGACTTCCAGCCTCAGAACTGTGAGACCGTAAATCTGCTGTCTAAGCCCCCTATTCTTGATATTTTTGCCATGTTAGCCCCAGCAGATGAATACACAGGTTTGCCTCAGTTCACTAATAAAGCAAATGGGACCTCTTCAAACATCTCCGCTCAACCTAACTGCACAGGAGTCAAAGTGCCGAGATGGCTCTCGGGATAACATACCTGTGACTTTAGGTGAGTTTTCATTTTCATGCCTCTTAACAGACTCAGCTGTAAAGTGGGGGGTTGGATTTACATGCCTCGAGCCCCTCTATTTCCTAGGGAATCGGTCAGACTGCCATTCTTCTAACTTCTGGTTGAGTTGTTATGAACTTTATTTCCTCTCAGACTTAAGGAGTGACAGAGAAACAATGATTTCAGTTCTCTGTTTGTGATGAGTTCTCATCTATCTGCAAGTTTATGTGATTTTTTTTTTTTAAGCTTTAAGAACAGATTTTCCCAGGACTCCCCCGGCAGTCCAGTGGTTAAAACTCCATGCTCCCATGGAGGGGGCATGGGTTTGATCCTTGGTCTGGGAACTAAGATTGTGCATTTGTGTGTGTGCGCCTAGTTGCTTCAGTTGGGTCCAACTCTTTGTGACCCTATGGACTATAGCCCACCAGGCTCCTCTGTCCATGGGATTTTCCAGGCACAGATATTGAAGATTTTGCATGCCACACTGCAAAAAAAAAAAAAAAAATCCTAAGGTTAAGGCTGATGGAAATAGGTTCTTGGGGCTTTGGAGCAATCATGAGTGGTTAATGTGTGAAGTGCCTTAGGGCAGGTTTAGCTGCCAGAGAACTAGCTCTAAGTTCTTGAAGAGCTAAAGCAGTGGGGCTAGTTGAGGGACACCTGCCATTTCTGCTGTGGTTTACAGCTGCTTGTGGTGAGGCGTACCAGTGACAGGTGTGGAGACCTCACTCGTCACCATAGGTAAGTGGGCAAGACCAATCCAGCAGTGCGAAATGAATTGGGTGGTTATTCCAGCTTCTCTATGAAAAGCTGTCCAGGGAGGGGACAGATGGACGCTAGAGGGGTCTGGCTGTCTGGGTGTGTGGAGGAAGGTGGGGTGTTTCACAGAACTTCACAATCCCCTTGGCAGGCATAACCTGAGCCATTAGACTGACCTCATCCATCTTGATGTTATTTCTCTCAACAAGCAATAACCTCAGCTTTCCATGGCTTGTGGTTTCTGTAAGCTGGGACTGAATTCCTTGACTCTGAAGGAAGGTGTCCAATTGGAAACAGTAAAAAATAAAACAAAATTAGTCCACAAAGGCATTTTGTCATCAGGGAGTGCCCCAAATTTGGAAGAGTCTGTTGGGTAAAGGTCTTGGAAATCCACATGGAGCCCAAGGAGAGATTTGTCAGCCACTCAGGCATTCTTATAAACAACATTGATTAAGCATCTGTTGTGTACTAGGCCCTTCGCTAGAAATGTCAGATACTGGAGATGAACAAATGCTTGTCTTGTTTTCAAGGAACTCACGTATTAGCAAGAGAGATGAAAGCATGAACTGCTAGAGTGAATCACATGAAAATTGTAGACATTCAACCACTTACTCTGGTCTATAAAAAAACCACGAAATTTCCTATGGTTCAGTTAGATACTATTTTGTCTTATGTAGAGCAGCATGCTGTGGGAACAGAGAAGAATGAGTGATGAATTCACATGTTGGATCATTGTCAACAGGCTTTAACCTTGGCCAGAAAGGGGGATTAGAATTTTGAAACTATTGCAAAAGGTGAGGTGAGAGGAAATAAGTTGCATTTATGCTCTAAAGACTTCCTGAGTATCTATAATGGGCAGGGTAGTATCACACGCTTGAGATAGTGTTCTCTGTCTTCCTGGAATTTACATTTCAAAGAGAGATCCTGGGAATAAAAATCCAGTTACTTATTGAATTATGTTTCTACTTGGTGCTATTGGTTAAAAAAAAAAAAACCACCTGCCAATACAGGTGACATAAGAGACACCAGTTCGATCCCTGCATCAGGGAGATACCCTGGGAGGAGGGCAGGGCAACCCAGTCTAGTATTCTTGCCTGGAGAATCCCACAGACAGGAGAGCCTGGAGGGCTGAAGTCCATAGGGTTGCAAAGAGCTGGACACTGAGAGACTTTGCATGTACCCACTGCTTGGTGCTAGGGAAAAGCAAGGCTGCTAGCAGAACAAGTAACAGGGGCCTGACCTGCCCTGTGGATTCTTCCAGATAAGATAGAATTAACCAGAAGAAGACTGGGGTGGAGGAGGCCATTCCAGATAGAGGAATCACATGTGCAAAGGCCCTGCAGCAGGCCTGAGAGCAGCATTTCACCTCCTAGATTTTAATATCATAAGAGTATGGGTCTCTTTCATACGACCCATCCCCAGGGGCTCTGACACTTGGTAATTTCCCAAGAGAAGACCTGGCTTCTAAGGAGTAAAAAATCACTAACTAGGTGACTTGGATGAAGATATTAAACCAGGAGCCATCTGTGTGAAAGAAAATTGATTAACAAGGTAAAAACTAAATGAAAATAAGAGCAACACGAAAGACTTACCTAGAGGTCCAATGGTTAAGACTTCGCCTTCCAGTGCAAGGTTCCAGTTCGACCCCTGGCATGTGAGCTAAGATTCGCCTCACAGCCAAAAAACAAACAAACAAAAAAACCCATAAAACAGAAACAATATTGTAACACATTCAATGAAGGCTTTTATAAGCGTTCCGCATCAAATAATTCTTTTTTAAAAAAGGAAAATCATTAAGCATATTGATCTGTTTTTCCCAATTATCCCAATTGTTACGAGTTTTCAGCCTCCATTTTTAGATTCCTGCCGACTCTCTTTCAGCTTGAAGCCCAGAATATCTTAGAAGAAACAGGCTTAAAACTTTTGGGGAAGTTTAACCTGAAAGCGTGTCAGAGTCGGCCCCTGGCCGGGGCACAGGCTGAGATCTATGACCCCCTCCCTCCCCCCATTTGGACACGTGTGGGTCATTTCTGGAAGCCTCAGCCCCCAGCCACAGGCTTTACCAACAGACTCCATGTGGAAGTAGCGCCCTCAGGTATGACCAGATGAGGACGCAGCTGGGACGGGCCTGGGCACTGGCGGAGGTGAGGAAAGGAGCGGCGGTGGGCCTGAGGCTGGGAGCTGACGCCCCCTGACAGTCCCCAAGGGTCTTTCATGGCTCTTCTCTGTGTTTGTCATGATTCTTCACTTAAACACACCTTTGCAAATACAGGATTTTACGGTGGAGGCTACCATTTTATCCTGTGCTTTAATATATGTTTGTGAAAGTTTTTGTTCCCAGAAAACATTTGCCGTCCTTGTGGATGGCATTGAGCACCCGGCCTAGAGGAAGAGCCTCCTCAGACCAATTAGACACATCTGACTATTATCAGAACAACTCCGACTTCTTTTCTTTAGTTTTTTTTTTTTTTTTAACTGTCTTCCACATTAAGATAAGGACACTTTATTTTTAAGAATTTAAAATTTATTTATTTATTTAGCTGTTCCAGGCCTTAGTTGCAGCATACAGGATCTTAGTTGCCTGACGAGGGATGGAACCTGGGCCCCCTGCATTGGGAGCTCAGAGTCTTAACCACTGGCCGGCTGGGGAAGCCCCCTGACTTCACCTTTGAGCTCAAATAAGTTTCCCTGTGTCCCTATGGTGATCATTTTGCTTTTGAATCCCTATTCTTATGGGGGCATAAATAGCCTTCACTGAACCTTCTCACCTGGGTGAACTCAGAGCCTTCAGCTCCAGTGTTTTCTAAGGGCATTTCCCTCTGTCCCTATCAGAGAAGAGGTGTGTTCTAGAACCATCTCTCTGTGTGGTGCCCACAAAGTTTTCACCCTCATGAGCTTCAGGATGGATGAGGGACATGTGGTCTTTTTTATTTTTGTTTTTTAGAGTGGGAGAAAGATGTGTGTGAGTGTGTGGGGGTGTGTGTGTGTGTTCAACTCTGGAACCCATGGACTATAGCCCACCAGGCTCCTCTGTCCTTGGGATTCTCCAGGCAAGAATACTGGAGTGGGTTGCCATTTCCTTCTTCAGGGAAGTTTCTTGACCCAGGAATCTAACCCTGGTCTCCTGCATTGCAGGGAGATTCTTTACCATCTGAGCCACTGATGACTATGGTCAAAAAAGAGCTCTAGAGCCCATGTGCTCTGTAACAAGGAAGCCACAGCAGGGAGAAGCCTGCACATGAGTGGCCCTGGCTCCCGGAACTAGCGAAAAGCCCTTGTGAAGCAAGTGAGACCCAGCAGTCAGAAGAAAAGCTGAGAAATGTGAGCTATATATCCCCAGGCAGGAAAAATACAAACTAAAATCTGAAATTTAATTTCCTCAAGACTGTCAATGCCTGAATAGCCCTCTGGAAAAATGTCCATGCACCCCTTTATCAGAATACTGATTTCAAACCAGCTC
Source organism: Redunca redunca (assembly GCA_006410935.1). Classification (NCBI taxonomy): domain Eukaryota; kingdom Metazoa; phylum Chordata; class Mammalia; order Artiodactyla; family Bovidae; genus Redunca; species Redunca redunca. The sequence goes on from SJYQ01095547.1 coordinate 54,806, forward strand.
TTGTCGGCCAGCTTGACCCCTGAGCCCTCAGTCCATTCAGTGTTTAGAACATGGGCACTCATCTCTCAACCACATTTACTGAATCCACTTCTCTCCTTTTAGAAGAGTGTATGCTCGGAGGACAAACCACCCCGAGGCAAAGCTGCCCTGATGTTTACAGGCTGTGGGCTCCTGTCCCACACAGATTTCCTGCCCCGAGCTTCCTAAGATAGGACCCACCTCAAGTAAGTCCTGTGGGGGGAGCTGATGGGGTTAACTGAGCTCCAGTCTATCTCCATGACAACAAAACAAACGGTATATTTTATAGAGTCAGTTTTGCTACGGCTGAAAGAATTTCAACCTGTCCAGCACTGGTTTTATGGGTCTAGAAATTGAAGCCAGAGAGATGGGGGGTTAGCCGTCCCCAAATCTCACTGTTAGTAAGTGGCAGAACTGGGCTGGAAGTTGATCCCCCGCCAGACCAGGGCTACTCTGGGAAAATGAAGTATTGGTTGGCGTCAAAAAGGTTAAACAAATGGGTTTGCTGACCGGACCTCTCAAGTTTTCTTTGCTGTCCTGGTGTCCTTCAGACACAGTTGTGAGTTCTTCATCTCAAAAGCCAGATGGTCATGGACTTCCCTGGAATTTTAGGAAGAATCCAAGCCAGAGATCCCTGGAAGGTTTTTCTGGCTATGACTTTCCCAAGAATAAATTTTTAGCATCTCTGTCACCTCCCAAGTGGCCGCATAGTCCACAGGATTCCTGCTGGACAGCAGCCTGAAATTATTATTTGAATTATTTGAATAATTATTTAAATTATTACAAATTGCAGGTGCTTCAAAATAAGTGTCTTTTAAATGTTGAGCAATATTGGCCTCATCTCCAGGGCTTTTCTCATTTAATTCAGACTTAACAGCTTCTTTCCCACTTTGCACCTGCTGAAAATGCCAGAGGATAAGTGGTCCAGCCATTTAATTGGCCCAACCCCCAATTAAAGACCCCAGTCAGTCACTTGACTCAGACATGAGACAGCCTTTGACAGTTGTGGGAGAGGCCAACATAAAGGCCTGTGCAGAGTGGGAAGCCACAGGTCGGGAGAAGCCCAGACCTGTAACCTCTTGCTTGGACCTCATTGCTGCCCCACTCCTCTGTCTGAAATGATCCCAAGGTGTATTTGCAATTGTTGTTATCCAGCCACTCAGTCGTATCCAACTCTTTGTGACCCATGGACTGCAGCACACCAGGCTCCCCTATCCTTCACTGTCTCTCAGAGTTTGCTCAGATTCGTGTCCATTGAGTTGGTGATGCTATCTAACTATTTCCTCCTCTGCTGTCCCATTCTCTTTTTGCCTTCCATCTTTCCCAGCATCAGGGTCTTTTCAAATGAGTCAGCTCTTTGCATCAGATGGCCAAAGTATTAGAGCTTCAGCTTCAGCATCGGTCCTTTTAATGAATATTCAGGTGATTTCCTCTAGGATTGACTGGTTTAATCTCCTTGCTGTCCAAGGGACTCTCAAGAGTCTTCTCCAGCACCACAATTCAAAGGCATCAATTCTTCAGTGCTCAACCTTCTTTATGGTCCAGCTCTCATGTCCGTACATGTCTACTGGATGTATTTGCTTAAGTCAGCATAATGATACATCTGAAACGCATAGTCTGTGGAGGGTGCAGATGAATCAAGTCTCTTGAGCTGGAGAAAGAAAAAATGAATTACTGGTGAATTCAGGAAGAATAGACAGTTCATCAGTGTAATCAGAAACAATTTTTAGCATCCAAATTAGCGATCTCATTTCCTGAGTCCATCGGGTAATTACTTCTCTTCATTTTAGAAGTGCCTATAAAAAACCCTTTAAAAAATAAATGCAAGTCACTTTGCAGAAAAATAAGAACCAAATGGATATGAAACTTAATTATATAGCATCTAAAACTATTAGAATGAGTGGGGATGTTAAAAATGCTCTGTAGTCAACTAGATTTCAATAATTTTTTTGGGGGGGGGTCATGTTGTGCAGCATGTGGGATCTAGTTCCCTGACCAGGGATCAAACCATGTCCTCTGCACTGAAAGTGTGGAATTTTAATCATTGGACCACCAGGGAAGCCCTTGATAACATTTTTAAAAACTCAAAAGAAATGCTCTGTAAAATGGAGATAATATACATACCATGTAGGATTGTGCTGCCGATGAACGGTTACAATAACTACGAGGCATCTGGCCAGAGCCTTGTTTATACTGCTCTGATTTCATGAATTCAGCCTGTCATTCTATAGATGGAGGACCTGAGGCTGGGGGTAGCTGCCTTGTCTATGGTCAGAAAGCTGCTGGGAGCCAACTGGGTCCTGGGCTGACACCCTATGTAGCAACCTTTCTACTTTACATGCTTCCAATGCCCAGTGTGTAAATCAGCACATTTTGACTCAAAACCTTAAACTACAGAGAGTGCCAAGGGAGATGAGATTTCTTGAAGGCTTCTGCTACATCTGTCACAAAAGTTGCTTGAGGCTGCTCAGTGACTCACATGGGAGCTTTGGTTTCCTCCAGAGCCTGCTGCCTTTGTGATGGTTGGAAGCTGCTTGCAAGTCAGACTGAGGCCTGATCAGTGAGGCTTAGGGATGTGAAAGATGCTTAAAACACACATAAAGATCCTTCTGGAAGGAGAACTGGGAAGAAGGTTGTAAAGGCTTGTAAGATGGGCATTGCTTTAAGGAAAGGAAGCCACGGAGCCTTCTTTTTTCCCCTTAATTTCCAGAAATCTTGCCTACAGGGATATTTATTTTGACCTTTCTCATAAACACTGAAACCAACTTTATATCAGAATTAAGAGGAGCTGGCTAAGGGGAGAGCATCAGCTGTGAAAGCATGAGAATGATGAGCCGGGTCCATCCTGCTGCAACTTCCACCAGGGGCTCAGTGAGTGACAAGCAGTTCCTGATTTCTCAGTTCACATGCTATTACAACTTTGCATAATAACACTTAAACCCTATAACTTTTCTATACCTTCTCTTTACTTTTACCTTAAGCCATTAAACACACCACTGCATAAATGTATTTTTTTCCTAAATATAATTAGAATGTGAAGTGTTAGTCACCTGCAACTCTGTGTGACCCCATGGACTGTAGCCCACTAGCCTCCTCTGTTCTGGAATCCCCCAGGCAAGAATACTGGAAAGGGGAGCTATTCCCTTCTCCAGGGGATCATCCCAACACAGGGATCAAACCTGGGTCTCCCACATCGTAGGCAGGTTCTTTACCACCCCAGCCACCAGGGAAGCCCATAATTAAAATACTTTATTACTGATATATTCTCTCAAATTCATTCCCTTAAAAGTGGTTTATCTTCTCCCTGTTAATTGGATTTGACTATTTTCACTGTTTTAGATCCTTTATACTTTAGTTTATAAACTGCTGTTTAAAAGGGACTTCCCAGGGAATAGCTTCTAAGAATGCATCATGTTAACATGAGTCCCTGACAGCCATCAGAGCTTCCTAGCAGCACACTGATAGTATTGAGTCATACCGGTGAGGAAAAAAAAAACAAAAACATTCTTACCATTTACTGAAACCTTGTATACTTGTTGAGCTCCTGCCGGGCACTCCAGCTAGGTATCACAGAAGACCCAGAGATTCCCCAGGTGAAGGGGATTGTGAGAAGCAAATATTTTGAGGAAAAACCTGAACTAAAACAGCAGGTGGGCAGACCATCAAGATGGGGGCCCCTGTGGCTCCCTTTCCCTCCTGTCCTAAAACTGACACAAAAGGTAACATATCACCAACTACAAAAATTCCTAACAGGACTGCAGATTAAAGAAAAGGCTTCTGTCAACTGGAAATTATTAGGAATTTCTAAAAGACATTTGATAGGAGCCAAGTAAAGTGAGAAACCAGAGCTCCCGACATTCTGAGGAGTGGTCTCTAACCAGATGGTGCTGGGGTAGAAGCGGCAACCAGCACCAGGAGAAGCAGGTCCTGGGCCCCCATCTGGTGAGTGCACCAGAACTGCACTGTATATAATGTGTATTATATACACATCCTCAGGTGTGTATATAATAATAAATGCATCAGGAGGGACCGAGATTGGGCAGGTAGTCAAGTGGAACTTTAGCTGTACCTTCTTTTTAAAAAATATTTTACATTTAAAATTTAAACATATAATACTCATTTTAAGGAGGATATTTTCTCTTTCTCTCTTTTTTTTAAACAAGTAATTGCATTCAGTAGGATAAGTGTCATGCCAGAGGCTGGATTCCTGCTAGGACTTGAGAGCAGAGAAGGGACCAGGAGAGGGTGTGCAAGCAGGTAGAGGTGGGGAAGTGAGCCCTGTTGGGCTGCGGTGAGCCAGCCAGGAATGAGGTGTGCGAGGGGATGGGGCTGCAGTGTAGGCTGAGGAGGACTTGGGGTCCAGATTCAGTCATTTTTATTGTGTTCTGTGAACAAAGAAAGTGGAAGATTTCTGAGTTGGGCAGCAATGCCATCCTAGTTTCAATGTATGACTTCTGGTCTGGCACAGGTGTCCCACGTGGTACAAACGCAGCAAAACTCTAACCGGGAGCTGGTAAAGGGCTAATGTGGACATTTGCTCCAATAACGTGAAGGCTCGATCCCCACAGGGCCAACAGGAAGAGGGAAGGAGGAGACACGTTTGCGAAAGTTTCTGAGAGCGTTCAGCCCGGGTTGGAGGAAGAGTGCCAGGATGGAGAAAGGACGGTGGAGACACCACAATGTGATCCATTCCTGCAGCTGCATCTGGGGGACGAAGGTGGAGATGCCCCTGAATTTAATTCCTGAAAAGTAGGTGACAGAGCAATTCCAGGAGGTGGTGGGGCTCAGGGTGCAGAGCGAGCGGAGGGGTGGGTGCTCAGAGCTTCTCAGGGTGGCAGCACTGTTTAAGACCTTGGTAGTAACAGGCAGGAGAGAGAGGCCACCAGAGGGCAAAGCTATTTTAGGAATAATCTTATTTATTAAGAAGGGCATCCCTTTCTAAAAGACCCTTGACCTCTGAGTCAACCCATTCTCCTAGCTTTCTTCTTCTCTCACTGTGCCTTCCATTGTTTTCAGAAAAAAGCAAGGGCTGGAAGAGGCAATTGGGGAGCTGAAGTGACATTGTACATTCTCCCAAGTCTGACTCCCTAGTTACAGTCTGCTCCTTGAACAATTCCCAGGTGAAATGGGTTGTTTTGTTTTGGAATGGCATTTAACAGGGTGACAAATTTGGAAAGCACCGCTTTTTTCTTTACGGAGTGATACAGTGACCCCTTTGTTATGAGGCAGATTGATGAGTACAAACTAGCTGAAGAAATCGTACAAGCAGGACACATTTTAAAATAGTGTGACTGTTCTCCAATGGTCTAGCAGCATCACAGGAAGATGCAGAGGAAGCACACGTTAGATTTGCTAAAGCAGGAGGCAGCAGCTCGAGCACGGTGTCTAAACTGGAACCAAAGCAGCCTACAGAGCGGCCTTGGTAGGAGGCAGGCTTGAAGGTTGATTTTGCTCCGTCTAGTTCTGGGACTTTCAGTCACCCGCCTGCCCAAAACCCCCAAAGAAGGGAGACAAGTGGGAAAGAGCTGGGCATGGCCTCTTCTGCCATCAGCATTTGGGAAAGTTGTGCAGACAGAGACGGGGCTTTCTGAATGGTGCTCTGCCCCTCCTAGACTTGGGTCATAAAAGCCCGAGTTCCCTGTTGGATAGATTTGTTTGTTTTGATTTTGTGCCAACAATAAGAAATCTGGGCTCCCCCGGTGGCTCAGTGGTAAAGAATCCGCCTGCCCATGCAGAAGACACAGGTTTCAGTCCCCGGTCCAAGAAGATCCCACATGCCCCGGAGCAAGTAAGCCAATACACCACCACTGCTGAGCCTGTGCTCTAGGACCCAGGAGCTGCAACTACCAAAGCCCGTGCTCCCAGAGCCCGTGCTCCACAACAAGGGAAGCCACTGCAATGAGAAGTCCGCACACCGCAGCTAAAGAGTAGCCCCTGCTCGCTGCAACTAGGGAAAAGCCTGAACAGCAGTGAGGACCCGGCATAGCCAAAACTACATAAATAATTAAAATTTAAAATAATAAGACGTACTGACATACAAATTATATCAGGCAGAGAAGGGGGAGAGATTCTCCACTTTCCACTCTCCCTGCCCTCCTGTCTCCGGCTAGTGCCCTCATGGATGAACCCAGCAGAACCCCACTTCTCCAGGAGTTTGAGAAACAGCCCAGAGGGTCCGCCCCTGCGAGCCGAGCAGATGGGGCATGAGGAGGAATCCATGTGCCGACAGGCCCAGGACTGCCCCAAAGCTGAGTCACATCATTATTTAAACTCATTTAGCACAATTAAGCTAATTTCAGTTTTCAGCGGGCTCTTCACTTCCTCCACCCCAGGGCTCTTCTCCTCTTTGCCATATTTTCCTCATAAACTCCTCGGTTCCTTTCAAAATTTGGGGGTCATGAAGAAGCAGAACTGCTGTCTTCTGGGACACAGGCTTTTTTCTCAAATTCTGAGGAAAGCACTCTGTGGGAACGTGAAGACTGGCTAGAGGATGGACGCGAGGCAGAGTGGAAGAGCCCAGGCTGGCCATCAGTTCAGGTCTGGCTGATGCAGGAGGTGGGCCAGCGGAAGCCGGCGGACGGGGAGAGTTAGCACGGAAGGCTTAATGAAAGCTGGGAAGAGAACAGCCTGTTTCCCATCGCCTTTCCTTTTCAGGAGCCCAGTGCTTCTCTGCTTTTCTGTTGTCCCTCTGCCCTCAACCCTCTTAACTAGAAAAAAAGTGAAAATGTCAGTGACTCAGTCATGTGTCACTCTTTGGGATCTTACGGACTGTAGCCCTCCAGGCTCCTCTATCCATGAGATTCTCCAGGCAAAAATACTGCAGTGGATAGTATTCTCCAGGGGATCTTCCTGGCCCAGGGATCGAACCTGGATCTCCCTGCATTGCAGGCAGATTCTTTACCATGTGAGCTACCAGGGATGCCCCTTAACCAGAAGCCCAAAGCTAAATGTCTGCAAACAAACACACACAAAGAAACCTGTGTTTTAAGCTGAGACGAGACCAATTGTGCCTCCCCATGAATTCAGTTCCCATTGCTCTCCCAGGGGAACTCGCATGAACCGTTTCATCTCAAATTATGAAATGAAACGCCTTGTACGCAGTTAAAGAAATATGAGGTGTGGGAAGTCTGTTTCACCCCCTTAAAGCATATCAGATGCTTGTCTGCAGAGCATGTTCTGGTAGGAGAAGAGGGCAGCTGAGAAGAGTGGGCAGCGAGAGGCACCGTGGACCAATGGTGAGTGGGTCGGGCTGAGCTGCGGACCACCACCCCACTCCCTGGCCTCTTGGTTGTAAATCAGAGGTCTCCTGCAATCTGAAAAACTGGGTGGAGTAGTATTTCTGCATCGGATAAGAAAACGAGGCCAGTAGAGCCTTAGTGAGAACTGGATGAGACTGGAGAAGAGCTGGAAACCATGCCACTCGGAGCGCCTGCCCCGTGGGTCCAGTTTATCCTGCAGACAGGATTGGGTGTGGGAGCCAAAGAGGGCAGAGGGAAAAATAAAGAAGCTGAGTGACGAGGTTATGTAAAGAAAAACAGAAGAGGAAAACATGGCCTAATCCAAAAAGAACACACTTACATTTTGATTTCATGTAATATACTTCCTGCCCCTCAAGGAGTGGGTCTCCCCACCCACCCACCCCCG
>SJYQ01095547.1:62476-76223 GCA_006410935.1 Redunca redunca
CCCTCCCATCCCCGTGCTATGTGATACCAGGCAGGGCGGAATCCCTGAGCCCTGCCTGGAACAGCTCGCACAGAAACATCTGCATGGATTTGCTGGTTTTCCTTAAGCTAGGGCCAGCTCAGCTCCTCCAGGGCCGTGTGCAGCAAAGCTGCTGACAGCTCCGCAAGGCAAAGGCACGAAGTTCTTCCTCGGTTACAAAGGGCTCTGTTCCTCCAGACCAGGCAGTGGAGCGTCCTCTAGGGAGGGACGGCAGTCCAGGTGAGGAGTGAGGCGCGTGAGTGGTGAAGACCTTAAACCGGACGCTGGGTTAAACCCCAAGGGGCTGTCCCCTCCATCCCTCTCCCCCATCCCCAAACGACAGAAGCCAGGAAGTTCCTGCTACAGGAAGTAGCCATGGGGGTGAGGGGTGTAGAGTGAGACCAACCCTGCTGGCTGGCTCACAGTTGGAAGCAAGAAACAAGTTCTGCTCAAGTTATAAAATAAGCCGATCAATTCCTATCTTGGGAAGTAAGAGCGCATGGTGCCCCCAGTGAGAGTGGGCCCATCAGGCCCAGACTCTGCCCCGAACATCAGTGGGCGATGCTCCCTGCGAAGCCTGCTCCCCTCTCAGGGGCAGCCGTGCTGTGTCCCAGTGCTGGTACAGATTGCAGGCCTTGCTGTACTGCATCCAGGCAGTAAGCTCTCAGCCCCAGAGATCAGCTCAGCATGAATTCAAAGTCCACTAAGAGGATCGTTTAAAAACATTTTCACAGTGAGGTGGGGCTTGCTGCTGTAGCATCCTGAAGTGACTGTCTTCTGTGTGTCTGCCTACCTTGTGAATATATCTACATGGGCTTCTAAAATGCCTTCTCGACTTGAACACCTTGAATGTTTTCTTAAATGCGACAGGTCTGAGTAGCTGGAGCGGAAGCACATTCTACAACATTCTCTCCAATCTGTGGTGCTTCCCAGGGGACCACCATTTCAACCCAGTCCACTCTGCCTTGAGAGCCCACAGAGCAAGCTCCTTCGCTTGGCCTGACACCATCCTCCCCATGGCAGTGAGCAAACGGGTAAGACATTCAGAGGGCCTGGGCATTTGTAATCTTGACCTGAGTTTGCCTTGATATGACTTAGCCACTCATGCTATGGAACAACAGTTGTCCAGGTGAGAAAGCCAGCAGTGGAATCGGAGCGACTGATGATGAGAACTTGTCCATTTCCACCTCTGTTGCTGGCTTCCATGCTGGGGGACTCCAGGGACTAAGCTCCTCTCATGCTTCCTACTATTCCCACTTTTGTTGTTGTTTAGTTGGTAAGTCATGCCGGACTCTTTTGTGACCCCATAGACTGTGTAGTGCATCAGGCTCCTCTGTCCATGGGCTTCTTCAGGCAAGAATACTGGAGTGGGCTGCCACTTCCTTCTTCACAGGATCTTCCCTACCCAGGGATCGAACCCGGGTCTCCTGCATTGGCAGGCAGATTCTTTACCACTGAGTCACCAGGGAAGCCCTCTTATTTTTAAGGAACACATAAACATGCAAGCCATATAATTCAGCAAACACATCACATCTTAGGTAATAATCTAAGACGTAAAACTAGAAAGCTAATGACAGCAGAGAAGTGCCAATTAAGCAAAAACAGTAGATTTTAGACACGGCCATGAGACGGCTTCCGAAGATCACTTCATGTGTTGCCCTGTTTCCACCTATCGTAAAACTTCCAGAGAGAGAGAGACTGGAGGTAAGATTATGGTTCTTAAGTAAACGAGCTACTTTCTTCTAAGTCTAATTGGTTAGAGCTTAAAGAAAGGACTTGTGCTCACATGAATTGTGCAGAAAGGAGTTTTAACAAAAAGAGGCAGTGCTAGACAGCACAGACTGAGCTCAGAATTCAGAGAAGAAATCGCTTTCTAGAAAGAACCCACACCCTGCAAACTCTGCAGTCACAAGAAGTCCTTCTGTGCACTGGGGTTCCCTGGTGAATACATTTGGAGGCACAGTTAGTAAATAACTGTGTTTACTCACTACGTATGAGTAAATCGCTTGTCCTCCCATTACTAATAGTAGAGATCCGAAATGCTCTGAGGCCACACCTTTCTGGATTTCCAGGGTTTCTCACCTGTAGCACTAGTGACATTTTGGGTTGGAGGGCGGTCCTGGGCATGGCTGGATGTTTAGCTGCACTTACCTACCTCTACCCACTAGATATCTCTGTTAACTCTCTCCCTGTCCTGCAGCCAAAAATGCTCCCAGGCATTGCCCAGTTGTTCCCAGGGGATGAAATCCCTCCTCTCCACCATGGTGAGAACCCATGATGTAAGGGGATGTAAGGACATCTTTTTTCTCCATTGTTTTCTGACAATTAAGTTAGCTCTTAGGGGAGCCCAGAGAGACAGAAGATGTCATTCCCAATGCTGCTGATCCCCAGCTGATCAATGGAGTGGAGAAGTGCAGAGCACGTGGGTGCCCTGAGTTAACCAGTCCATCTGGGGGGTAGGTGAAAAGTCACAGTTATTCCCACCCCCACCCCAAGCACCTGGGTTTCTCATGAACAAACGGCATCAAGAGCCAAGTGGGCCAGACCCTGCTGTGGCTGTGAGGAAAGAGGAATTCTGGATTCAGAACATAAAAACGACCCTTTGGCAATAGGCAGTGACTAGAGCAGAGATGAATAATGGCATGTCTCCCTAGAAGCAGTCGTCTTATTTTCGTAGCAAAGCTATCTCTGTGTGCTGAGGCACAAGGGAGAATACTGTCTATATACAAAATGCTCCCCAAACATATGATGTTATGACAAAAACTCTGAAGAGAAGGATATAACATCAAAAACAAACAAACAAACAAAAACAGGCAAAAGCCTCTTGGCTCTGTAGCCAGAGCTAATGCTTCCTCTACATTGAAAAAAAATATTTGCTCTGTGGTCGGTCACATCTGAATGCTGCTGGGTGAGGTAACGCTGTGGTTGCCATGGAGACATGCTTTTCCAGCAGTGGAAGCTTTTCCATCAGGAAGCTTCACTGAGTCGCCTCTCATCTGTAGCTGAGCGCCTGCTATACTGGGGGAAGAAAGTCATGGCCCAAACCAAGACGCAGCTCGAGAGGGAGCAGAGCCGTGGCACCAGGGACACTCTCCAGATTTGTCTGGTCTGAGGACCTCAGAGTCCCCTTGGTGTGTAAGGAGACCAGTAGGGGGACAGCGGTGGTTTCTGAGCTTGCAGTGAAGGTAAGACAGGGACGGGGTAGAATGTGCATGAAGGCCAGCCTGGGACACTGACTCCTCCTCCCGCTGGCACTCGAATCCAAAGAAGCATCTGCTTTGAGCTCTGCCTTTGAAATGGGAGCTGGCCCTTGCTGTCAGCATTCTGGGTTCTCAAAAGAGAAGACAGTTCTATAGCCACAAATAGACTAGAAAAGGCTTTGACGGTAACATTTGGCCAGACTCGAGCACTCTGAATTCTCCTGGAAGAAGATTCATGGGCCGCAATGCTAACCCACAAACGTCGCACACTTTATGGTGGGACTCAGCATGGTGTTTTTTCACAAGGAGCAGTATTTATGGTGACCTGGGCAGGTGCCTATACAGCCCGAGATGCAACTCAGGCTCCCGTTCCTAGTAGCTTTCTCTGTAACGACCAACTCGTGTCCAAAGAGGCTGGGTCGGTATCTGACAAATGATGTCTCACGGTTGAAGTGTCTGTTTCCCAACAAGCCAAGGTTAACAGTCTGGCAGTGGACTGGCTACAGCGTTATAAAGGTTGATCTCACAAAAGAGGAGCAGGAGTGGCTGACACACCACGTTGTGTGTGTGTCATTCCGTGCTCTGGCAGATGGGCTGGCCCTCACTTACAGCAGAGGAGGTGACATAAAAGCAGAATAATTGGATTTCAAATAGAATGGGGATTTTTGTACCCCATGGGGCTGTGAGGGGTGAGGCCTATTGTGTGACTTCTGATTTCCAGGGAAATACGTTTCCTGTGCCACTGCTGAGATGTGCTGGGTAAATTCCAGAACGAATAAGGCAGAGTGAGCTATGGCTTCTGGCTTCTTTTGCACCTAGAGTGAGAACTGACACATTTTCTGAAAGAAATAATAGACTACAAACTAACATTCTTGAAGCTTTTAACACTTTACCTAATCCCAGAAATTTTCTGAAAATATGACGGCTTCCGTTTTCACTTTATGGTATGTCTAGTTGCTAGGGGAGAAGGCAATGGCAACCCACTCCCGTACTCTTGCCTGGAAAATCCCATGGACAGAGGAGCCTGGGAGGCTGCAGTCCATGGCGTCGTTAAGGGTCCGACACGACTGAGTGACTTCACTTTCACTTTTCACTTTCATGCATTGGAGAAGGAAATGGCAACCCACTCCAGTGTTCTTGCCTGCAGAATCCCAAGGATGGCGGAGCCTGGTGGGCTGCCGTCTATGGGGTCTCACAGAGTTGGACACAACTGAAGTGACTTAGCAGCAGCAGCAGCAGTTGCTAGGGGAGGTAGTAAAAGAGCAGCTCCTTTTAAAACACGATCTGAGTCCTGGTTTCCCCTGGTGCCTCAGAGGTAAAGAATCTGCCGGCCAGTGCAGGAGATAGGTTTGATCCCTGGACCAGGTTGATTCCACATGCCACAGAGCAACTAAGCCCGTGAGCCATAACTGCTGAGCTTGTGGTCTAGAGTTGGGAAGCTGCAACTAGTGAAGTCCACGGCCTCTAGAGACTGTATTCTGCAAGAGGAGAAGCCACTGGAATGACAAGCCCGCACACCACGACTAGAAAGTAGCTCCTGCTCCACAACCAGAGAAAAGCCTACGCAGCAAGGGAGACCCAGCACTGCCAGAAATAAACAAATAAATAAACAAAAATTACATTTTAAAAATAAAACAACTGCGGTCATGAACATTCACCCTGCTTTGCAGTCTGACCAACAGATTCTCCTATTCCCGGTCGCCATGCCTCTTTTCAAAATTTCATTCCAACCGATGTTCTAACTGAGGACTTAAGGAGAGGACAGCCCATCACGTGATGTGGGACAGATGCATTCAGCCCCTGCAGAGAAAGAGAGTTACTTGTAAACACACAAAAACGTGGGTGGGAAGTTCACCAGGGAACGTCACTGAGACCTGAGGCTGCTGCAGGAACTGGTCTTCCGTCATTGGGTTAATTTTTACTGTCATGAAATGCTGTTTCCTGTCTCTCCAGCTGGTTTCGTTGCTCTCAGCTCCCACATAGCCAACTGGGACCCTGCTCTGGGTTCCCCAGCTCTGACTTAACTTCAATGGACCCTTCATCTCACCTCTGCTACTCATGCCTCACTCCTCAGCTTACCTTTTCCAGCCACCTTAGCTTTGGCAGCCTGTAGACCGGCTACCCCAGGTCCTTTGTTTGCCCCTCAGGTTCCAGGACCAAGAGAACTATGCCACCACGGCTGCCTGGCGTGTGATGGAGCATGCTTTCTGAGAGGGGCATTGCCCTGTAAGTGGAGATCAACCTCTTAGTTCAGCCATTGGCTGCCATCCCAGCTCTGAAAGACATCACTCCTTCCCTCCCTGATTTGGCTCCAGCTTTCTTTCCCGACCCCCTCCCTAGCCCAGATGGAGCACTGGCAGGTCCTCGCAGACCTTCCTCTCTCTCATCTCTGTGGGTTTTTGACACCTGTGGGAGATCGGCTACAATGCCCAGCTCCAGCCACTTCTTGGAGCCCATTCTTTCTGTGAAGCTTCCTCTGATCCTGACTGATGGAAAACAAAACAAACTACACGCTCGTCCAGTCCTGCTAAGCATGTCTCGTTGCAACATGCTGGTGCCCAGCAGAGGGGACCGGGTCTCTCCACCCTTTGAATCACAGGCTTGTTTTGGCCGATGGAATATGAGCAAACACGACACATGGAGGGGCTGGGAAAGCGTGTGTGCATCAGGGCTTTTCCTCTATCTAGCTGATCCGAAACTTTTTCCACCAGGAGAGTGAGGCTGGACCACAACTGGAGGACAAGACATCCTCTCCATCTCAACCATCCCAGATGGGTAGGCCAGGCTCCCCTAGACACCCCGGCACTGCTGAGCCAACCCCAGATAGAAGAACAGCCCACCCCCCCCCTCACAGGTTCCGCAAGACAACAGGTAGGTGTCTTCTGAACCACTGAGTGTTAGAGCAGTTTGTTAGGCAGCAAACCATCCCTTTGCATCTCCCACCTTGGAATCCTTCTCCTTTTTTGAAGCCGCATAGCAGCTCAGCTGGTAAAGAAACTGCCTGCAATGTAGGAGACCCTGGTTCGATTCCTGGGTCGGGAAGATCCCCTGGAGAAGGGATAGACTACCCACTCCAGTATTCTTGGGCTTCTCTGGTGGCTCAGACAGGAAAGAATCCACCTGCAATGCGGGAGACCTGGCTTCAATCCCTGGGTTGGGAAGACCCCCTGGAGGAGGACATGACAACCCACTCCAGTATTCTTGCCTGGAGAATCCCATGGACAGAGGAGCCTGGTGGGTTCCAGTCCACAGGGTTGCAAAGAGTCAGACAACTGAAATGCCCTCACAGGCACACAATTCAATGTGTAGAAAATTCTATGTTCTCTACATTTGGAAGTATAAACAATATAAACCTGTTAATTCTGTAAGTAATTTTTATAATTACGATGTAAGTCTATTCTATCCTTAAAATATTTAAAATAAGCCCTTTATGGGAAAAAAAAATCTTGAGCCTCTTCTACCAAGTAACAGAATCTGACAATCAGCTGGTCCAATGAGCCAGCATAAATAGAGATGGCTGTGGCTGGGCTCTGGCGGGGCTCCTCCCCTGCTTTGGAGCAGAGGGAAGTTGAAAAGGAGATCGCTGTTAAAAGCCAGCCTTTGGAGCCATTTAGACCGCAATGGGCGTACTGGTTCTATCGGGCACTGTTCGGGGCCCTGGGAGGACAACCTCTCTCTCTGTGAGTCTCCATTTCTTTGTCATTGGGTGAGCAGCCAAGACCCCTCCTCCATGTCCTCCTGTTGCTTCTCTCTCTGCTACAAAGGCCGTGCATCTTGTCTGAAGAAGATGCTCATGCCAGCAATGCCTGCCAAAGGCCCCATTTTATAGTTTTGTTTATTTGTTTATTTATTTGGGGCTGTGCTGAGTCTTCCTTGCTGCTTGGGCTTTTCTCTAGTTGTGGCCAACGGGGACTATCCTCTCATTGCGGTGTGCAGGCTTCTCTTGCAGAGCGCAAGCTCTAGGGCGCACGGGCTTCAGTAGCCATAGCACAGGGCCTCAGTAGTTGCAGTTCCCAGGCTCCAGAGCACAGGCTCAGTAGTTGTGGTGCACAGGCTTGGTTGTGTGAGGCATGTGGGATCTTCCCAGACCAGGGATCAAACCCGTGTCTCTTGCATTGGCAGGCAGATTCTTTACCACTGAGCCACCAGGGAAGCCCCAAAGACCCCATTTTAAACTCAACCAATTAAGGACAATCAAACCAGTCAATCCTAAAGGAAACCAGTCCTGAGTATTCATTGGAAGGACTGCTGCTGAAGCTGAAGCTATGATACTTTGGCCACCTGATGTGAAGAACTAACTCAATGGAAAAGACCCTGATGCTGGGAAAGATAAATGGCAGGAGGAGAAAGGGATGACAGAGGATGAGATGGTTGATTGGCATCACCGACTCAATGGACATGAGTTTGAGCAAGCTCAGGGAGTTGGTAATGGACAGGGAAGCCTGGCGTGCTACAGTCCATGGGGTCGCAAAGAGTCGGAAACAATTGAGTGACTGAACTGAACTGAATTAAGGACTGCCGGAAATATCTTCATCTCCTGTAACCTTCATCTTGCAATGGCTATTGAGTTCTGCCTCCATACATCGTGGCCATTTGCAGAGCTGTAAAACACCCTCTCCATCCTAGACTCACCACAAGCTGTGAGCCTGGATGGGCCACACCAAATGTCAAGGGAATAGAAGAGACAGTGGTGCTGGAGCACATGGCTGCATTGAACACTTAATTTCACCATCCGAATAGCTCTTCAATCTGTCCATTCCTACAGCTGCCACTTTAGTCCAAGCTCCCATCCTGTCTTACCTAGACACCCGCAGGTGCCTCCTTCTTACTTGGAATACACAGATAAAGCAGAGCCTACAAGGTCTTCTGTGAGGATCACTTATTTTAAAGTAGTCCCAGGAATCAGAGGGGAGGGACAGGCAGACGCGGGGAGAAGGAATGTTCATATACAAGTTTATAAGTGGGGTCACCGCTGTGGGACCTAGAGAGTAGAGCCTGGAGGCCCAGGAGGATGGTTTATCCATCGTCTCCTGTTCTCCACTGGCTGAGGACTGCTCCTGGAAGCACGAGCTCTCCTGCAGTTCAGGTCATTCCTATAGGTGCCCCAACAGCTACCCCAGCATTGAGGTCATTGCAGGGAAAAGGTGCACTTGAGGCTAGAGCTGTGAGTGTGAGGTGGAGACCAGCTGGGAGTGTCCACCACGGCTGAGGCTGAACGCAAAGGGGATGCTGAACAGGTGAGGGGCAGGGCTGCCAAGGCTTCCTGTGCAATCTCCTCACTGTACTGTCTCTTCCTGTACCATCTCTGACCCCCTCCATGCTGGCTCCTTGCTCTTCTCTGCACAGGAGCAACAGTGATTATGTTTTCAAAACATTAACTGGATCTGTCACATATACAATCCAAACTCTCAGGGCTTAAATCTGTGGATAAAGGTCAGGCTTCTCCAGAAGCTTGGCTGTAAAGAACCCACCTGCAATGCAGGAGCGTCAGGAGACGCAGGTTTGATCCCTGGGTTGAGAAGATCTCCTAGAGAAGGGAAATGGCTACCCACTCCAGTATTCTTGCCTGGAGAACACCATGGACCAAGGAACCTGGCAGGCTACAGTCCATGCAGTCGCAAAGAGGCAGACACAACTGAAGCAACTTAGCACGCATGCATGTATGGATAAAGGTCACACCCTAAGATGGCTTGGGGAGCCCTGCCACCTCTGCCCACTGCTCCTGCCCGCGCCCACCTCAGTCTCCTGGAATGTGTCCCCACCTCACTCTCTCGGAACAGACCACCCTACCTGCTTGCCCTCTGCTCCAAAGTGCTGTGGCCACACTGACCACAGGGCCTTTGCACATGCAGTTCCTTCTTTCACCACAAACCCCTGCTTGTCCTTCACCTCTCAGCTCAAGTGTTGCTCCCACAGAGGAGCCTTTCAAACTCTATTTCTGGGATGGGCCAGGGTCCCTTGTCAAGCCTGTTAGAGAACCCCACAGTCTCTTTTCAGGGGATCTGTTGTCAGCATTTGCCTGGTGGGGAAAGGGGAGGGGGCCGTAGGTGGAAGAGAGCAACCAACTTCTCACTGTGTAGCCTTTGGGATGTTAGGAAATCCCTACCTGTTCTCGTGGTACCAACTAAACTATCAGATAAATAAAAATAAATCAAAGCAATAAGACAACCTCAAAACCCCTAACTGGCCAATTGGTTGCTCTGGTCACTGTGTCTGGACGGCTGCCCCTTTGGGACCTGCCTGTCCCAGGGCATCCTCATCTCTGGAGCCTGCTTCCTACCAAGATGTATCTGACTGCTGTGGAACACACCTTTTTCCCTTCCAGAGATGAGAAGGGTCAGAATGTTTCCTCCTGGGTCTTTATTCAAGTTTTGAGGTTCCCCACTTCCTGAAGGGCTAACACTGGCTGAAGCTTGGGAGCCTTATGGTTAGCAACAATCTGAGCATCACACTACCAGGACTTTCTCAGAGAAACAGATGGAGGTATTTTCACTCACCTAATCTGAAGAGATCACAACACTTGGGCAGTAAGTTTGACTTTTAAACTCTTGAGAATCCCTTGGACAGCAAGGAGCTCAAATCAGTCCATCCTGAATGAAATCAACCCTGAATATTCATTGGAAGTGCTGAAGCTAAAGCTCCAGTACTTTGACCACCTGATGCAAAGAGATGATTCATTGGAAAAGACCCCAATGCTGGGAAATATTGAGGGCAGGAGGAGAAGGGGACGAAAGAGGATAAGATGGTTAGATAGCATCACTGATCCAACTGACATGAACCTGAGCAAACTCTAGGAGACAGTGAAGAACAGGGAAGCCTGGTGGGCTGCAGTCCATGGGGTTGCAAAGAGCTGGACACGACTGAGCGACTGAACAACAAGAAGTTTGACTTCTAAACTCTCTGGCAACTGAGACCAAAAAAGGGGGGCAAAGTCCTTGGATATGGAAAATTTTCATCTGGGAATGTGTCTGAGTTTTAGAAAGAGCTGACAGCTTTTAACCTTTATCTCCAAAGATCCAGCCTGCCTTCCCTAATCATAGTCCCTTCCTTCTTCTCTGTAACAGCTTGACTGAAGTATAGTTGATATACGGTAAACCACGTGTGTTTAATGAATGCAGTTTCAGGAGTTTGGGCACAAATGCACACCCGTGATACCATCACCTTGTTTTCAGAGTAATTGACATACCATCACCTCCAAACACTGTCTGGGACACACTGTCGTTGTGTCCCTCTGTTTGATGGTTGTGTGCATTCAGTTCAATTCAGTCGCTCAGTCGTGTCCGACTCTGCGATCCCATAAATCGCAGCATGCCAGGCCTCCCTGTCCATCACCAACTCCCGGAGTTTACCCAAACTCATGTCCATCGAGTCAGTGATGCCATCCAGCCATCTCATCCTCTGTCATCCCCTTTTCCTCCTGCCGTCAATCCCTCCCAGCATCAGAGTCTTTTCCAATGAGTCAACTCTTCACATGAGGTGGCCAAAGTACTGGTTGTGTGCATAGTGACAAGTTAATGTGACACCTACTCTCTTAACAAAGTTTTAAGTGTATAATACAGTTTTGTTGACCATAAGCCCTACATGGTACAGCAGATCTCTAGAACTAATTCATCTTGCATAACTGAAACTTTTCCTGGAGGAGGGCATGGCAACCCATTCCAATATTCTTGCCTGGGAAATCCCATGGACAGAGGATCCTGGCGTGCTACAGTCCAGGGGGTGGCAAAGAGTCAGACATGACTGAGGGACAGCACAACTGAAACTTTATACCCACTGAACAGCAGCTCCCCACTTCCCCCTCCTCCTTCTCCAGTAAGCACTGTTCTACTTTCTGCTTCTGTGACTATTTGAGATTTCTCATATAAGGGGCATTTGCTGTCTGGCTTATGGACTTCCCAGGCAGCTCAATGGTAAGAAATCTGCCTGCCATGCAGGAGACTCGGGTTCAGTCCCTGGGTTGGAAGAACCCCCCTGGAGTAGGGCATGGCAGCTCACCAGTATTCTTGCCTGGAGAATTCCATGGACAGAGGAGTCTAGTGGGCTACAGTTCACAGAGTTGAAAAGAGGTGGACACAACTGAGCAACTCAATAGCAGCAGCAGCAGTCTGGCTCATTTCACTGCGCACAGTGTCCTCTAGGTTCACCCAAGTTGTTGCAAATGGCACTCCATGTCCATTGACAGACAGGTGGATAAAGAAAATGTGAAATGTACACATAGGGGAACATTACTCAGTCTTCAAAAAGAAGAAAAGCAGTCCCTCTCTTCTTCATTCATCCTTTTTGTAAATTTAAATTTTTAATATAAATTTATTTAATTGTAGGCTAATTACTTTACAATATTAATTTTTTATTTTTTAAAAAGTATTTATTTATTTGGCTGTACCAGGTCTTAGTTGTGCTCTTGATCTTTAGTTGCACCATGTGGGATCCAGTTCCCCAACCAGGGACTGAACCTGGGCATCTTGCATTGGGAGCGTGCAGTCTTAGCCACTAGACCGCCAGGGGAGTTTGTAATCTTTGTTTTATGTTGTGGTATAGTTTATCTGTTTGTTCAAGCTCTCACCCCTCAGAACGCCCCATTCTTTATTTTCTGCCTCCTGACTCCCCTTTGCCTTGGCTTTCTCTCTCTCCGTGTCCTCTCCTTCCTCCTGCTGCTCAGCCTTGCCCTCTCCCCTGCTTCTAACTCTGCCTCCCTTCCCTTCCCCACACCCATCCACGAACTTCCTGTTCCTTCCATTTTCACTATCTGAAGTGCTTTCAGCAATATGAAAGACTTGAAAGGGAAGAGGACAGGACACGACTGTCCTGAACATTCCTTTCCAGCCCTTTTCCCCAAGGACTTCAGAATATTTCAGGCCCAGTGCTGTTCTCTCCCTCTGAAGCTGCGCCTCTGCCATCCCTCATCCCTCCTAAGAGCCGGGAGCAGATGCCCCCTGGGCTTCCAGGGAAAGGGCGGCACACCCCCCATCGCCTCTCCCTCCCCATGGTGCCGTCAGGCACCTGTGTCCTAGAGCCAAGGCCAAGTTCCCTGCTGGGCCCAGGTGAGTGAAGCGTCACCCCCCTGCCCCTGCAACCCAGCCTTGGACAGCTGCTGCCCACCAGGGGCACGGATTAATGGAGCTTCTCCAGAGAAAGCCGCCTCAGCCTGCCTTACAGGCAGAGTCACTAATGATTTGGCAGCAACAGAGCACAAAAGTCTTAAAAAGAAAGTTTCCCCGTATCAGTCAGAAGAGCAGAGCCAGTTGTTAATACTTTATCACAGTGTATCTCCAGAGGTGGGTGTGGTGAAGGGAGGCCCGAGGAGTTATTTCCATGCATAGACAGACCCGGGCCTGACGTTTGCAGAGTCTAGATGTCACCATGGCCAGAATTCCTTTTCCTTTTTCCTCCAGAGAGGAAAAATTAAAACCAAGTCTGTCCACTTTGCTGGTGAAGACATCTTGTTCGGTTCAACAACAGATGGCACTGGGATGCCTTGGAGCTGTCTTCATTGCCAGGGATAGCTGTATGATGGGCATAGCCCCAGCAGCCTTTCTATTCCCATGAGGCCCGGCCCATGAGCATTTATTTGGGATCCTTCCCAAATCAGGCAGGGGCCAAAGGATATGAGCTGGTGACCCCAAATCAATACACTGTTCTTCCACCATCTTTGTTCTTCTTGTTTGGCTGTTTTTGGAATTTGTGTCTGAGAGGAATGTCCAGGGCAGTTTGTAGATGAGGTTTATGGATTGTGAGCTAGGGGAGAGATAGGGAGGGGACGGAGGAGGAATAGGGAGAGGTTGGAATGGTGTGAGGAGGAGGTGATAGTGGTTTGATGGGGTGATGGAGGAGGGAAGCAGGGGGTGTGTGTCACTGTGGGCAGAATATGGCCTTCAGTTTTCTGCACAGCTTGTAGTAAGTGCCTGTCCTCAGGGCTGCATGCGGGGCTAGATCCCACACGTGGCTGCCACCACCTAGAACCTGCCAGAACCCAGGCAGCCACCTGCCCAAGTTCTAAGCCTTTCCTGTGAGGCACAGGTGGGCACTGAAGGGAAGGCAGGGGTGGGGGCAGGGAGTGGGTAATGGCATTAATGATCTTGACCCTGGAGCCCGATGCTGGAGGGTGTTTCAGCTCTGGGTGCCAGGGGTGGGGGCATCGTGCCAGGGCAGCCTTGCCTTGGTGAAGCCCGCTTTCCTTCCTGGAAGAGACTTGAGCCCCCTTGGAGGTTTTCAAAACCAAGTCAGGCTACAGGAAGGGAAGGGGGCATCCTTCCTGTCTCCCTTGGTTTATCACGTTCCTCCTGCTCATGGACATTACGCCTGCATTGGTTCAACCACTATATTTTTTCCAGGCAGCATTCAAGGTGCTGTGACAAGCTGCCGCTAGGGCCCCTGGCACCCCAGTGATGTGGCTGCCTACCCCCCATGGGAAAGGAGAGACACTGGCCCTTTGGAAAGAGACTCAGTGACCCCAGAGCCATAGATAAACAGCAAGGCAGACAGAACCTTGTACATATCCACCCCTCACCCACCCCGTCTCCGAGTGCAGT
>SJYQ01095547.1:76448-114409 GCA_006410935.1 Redunca redunca
GCAATGGTTTCTCCTGTGGTCATGTATGGATGTGAGAGTTGGACTGTGAAGAAGGCTGAGCGCCGAAGAATTGATGCTTTTGAACTGTGGTGTTGGAGAAGACTCTTGAGAGTCCCTTGGACTGCAAGGAGATCCAACCAGTCCATTCTGAAGGAGATCAACCCTGGGATTTCTTTGGAAGGAATGATGCTAAAGCTGAAACTCCAGTACTTTGGCCACCCCATGCAAAGAGTTGACTCACTGGAAAAGACTCTGATGCTGGGAGGGACTGGCGGCAGGAGGAGAAGGGGACGACAGAGGATGAGATGGCTGGATGGCATCACTGACTCGATGGACGTGAGTCTGAGTGAACTCCGGGAGTTGGTGATGGACAGGGAGGCCTGGCGTGCTGCGATTCATGGGATCGCAAAGAGTCGGACACAACTGAGTGAATGAACTGAACTGAACATGAAAAGATGCTCAACATCACTCATTATTAGAGAAATGCAAATCAAAACTGCAATAAAATATCACCTCACACCAGTTAGAGTGGCCCTCATCAAAAAGTCTACAAACAATAAATGCTGGAGAGGGTGTGGAGAAAAGGGAACGCCCTTGCACGGTTGGTGGGAATGTAAATTGATGCAGACACTATGGAAGACAGTGTGGAGACTCCTTAAAAAACTAGGAATAAAACAACCATATGACCCTGCACTCCCAGGCATATACCCTGAGGAAACCAAAATTGAAACAGACACATGTATCCCATTCTTCATTGCAGCACTATTTACAATAGCTAGAACATGGAAACAACCTAGATGTCCATCGACAGATAAATCAATAAAGAAGTTGTGATATATACACACAAAGGAATATTACTCAGCCATAAAAAGGAATGCATTTGAGTCAGTTCTAATGAGGTGGATGAACCTAGAACCTATTCTACAGAGTGAAGTAAGTCAGAAAGAGAAAGATAAATATTGTATTCTAATGCATATATATGGAATCTAGAAAAATGGGACTGAAGAATTTATTTACAGGGCAGCAATGGAGGAACCAGATGGGTAAGCTGGGTAAGAAGCCCACCACCAATTCCATCCCTTCTGTTGCACCCCTACCCCAGCTCTCTCTCCCTCTCTTCACCTTTCTGTCCATCCACAGGAGACTGAGAACATCGGCCAACAGCGCTCCAGGTCCAGAGGCTGGACCTCAGGGTACCAGGGCGCTCAGTCCTGTGGATTCAGACTCTGGGCTACCGGGGATGAGTAACTGGATTCCAGAAGCCTCTGT
This sequence comes from Redunca redunca, assembly GCA_006410935.1. Taxonomy (NCBI): domain Eukaryota; kingdom Metazoa; phylum Chordata; class Mammalia; order Artiodactyla; family Bovidae; genus Redunca; species Redunca redunca. The sequence continues at coordinate 77,718 of SJYQ01095547.1, forward strand.
CCTCTGGGAGGCAGGGTCAGATCCAGCCTAGGCCCGGCACCTGTGAAGGGAGTAACGTCGCTGGAGGGCATACATTCGCCTATGCATTCCCCTCTTGGCTGGGGTCACCCCAGGCCACCCTTTCGGGCTCTGCACTCCGTCAAGCTCATCACTGTGTCTAAAGAAAGTCCTTAGAGAGCTCAGGTTCTCCCTGCCAAGGCAGGACCAGCTGAAGAAGGATCTGGAGCTGGAGGGGCCTAGGGAAGGGTGACATGGACAGCGTTGGTCCCTTTCGGTTCCAAGGCTCCAGCTGCTCCCAGATCCTCTGACCAGCATCAGGGTCCCTGCGGCTCCTGCTTTCCCAGGGCCTAGAGCCATGCCTGGCACTCAGCAGCCTCACGGCAAATACACCTTGACTGGGGACAGGCATTGTGGAGAGGGGCAGGGGGCTCTCAGTGCTCTGGAGCACCCTGTTTTCTTCCTACAACAACCAGGGGTGGGGGCGGGGAAGCGAGTACAGGGTGTCTCCAAGGTTGTCAACTTTGCTCCTGCCATCCTGCCTACCTTTACCACTCACTGCGACACCTGCCTCCCCCGGCTCCAGCCCGTTACCACAGCTTCCCTCCCCTCCTCCATCTTTTGATGTTAAGATGCACATACAAGTTCTCATCAGTGATCTCAAGAATCAGTCTTCCGCTAAAAGAAATAAATCTCTAAGATGACAGACATCAGGCATCAACAAGAGAGAGGAAAGCCTGTCTTGGGGAGGGGGTGACAACGGGGACTTCCAGAGGCACAGAAAATTCCCTTGAGCCCCAGCTCCCCCACCAGCCTCACCCAGGGCATCCTGTGTTAGCGCAATGGCACTAGCAGGGAGTGACCCAGAGCCTCAAAGAGGCCCATCTGAGTATGAAAGCTGATGAGTGGATGTGGGGGGGTGGGGGGTTGCTGAGCAGAAGCGGCCCTACGGTGCCTTTCTTCTCAGCACAGCCCCTGACTGCAGCCAGTCCTGTGGCGAGCAGTCAGCAGTCAGGGAGTGTGGCTGCCAGGCCCACCTTCCTGGCTGCCTGGGTATGGTCTTGGAAGGGGGAGGCTGGGCTGTGAAAACAGACGATGTCAATTTCAGGCAGCATTTGGGGAGAATACTGTTCCACTTGCTCATTCTCCTTAGTACTCCCCCCAAAACTTGATTCGATCAGCCGCGGATGAGAAAGGCCTGTTACCATAGCAACACCACTGTGAGAGAGAAAAATCAGCAACAGAGCCGGCTGGGTTCTCATCTGGAAGCAGGCACCAGGAGGGTAAAGAAACAGCAAATCCCGGGCGACCCTGAGCCCACCATGCTCCCTGTGGTTGAAGTTTCATCCCATGTTGCACCCCAGGAAAGGCACAGGGCGCCCCCAAGATGATTATGCCGAGGGAAACACACCTGCTCATTGCCTGGTTTCTATTAAGCCAGCCTGACTCTTTAGTCCTGTGTTTATTTTCGTGGCTAATGTAACCCATGCAGACTGATGATCTGCACGCTTCTTTTTCTTATATTGTTTCCTGTTTAGTGGAACGTGTTCAGTATTTCTGTGCATATTCCTTTCTTATCTGACGCTGCCAAAGGGAACCATGGCCCTTATTTCCCTTCCAAGGCCATGGCCTGGATAAGGTTCACAGTCAAAGGGAGAGAACATTTGCGAAAGATGAAGGGTTTTGGTCCAGTCTCTACACCCTTCTGGAGTTGGACAAGCTGGAGTTTCTAAAGAGAAATCGTTGGCTGGCTGGACCCAGTGTCCCAGCCCAGGGCCAGAATGAGATGTTCAGGAAAGGTGTTTCTAGGAGGCATGCGGCTTTGAAAATTTCCAAGTCTGGACTTGAAGATTTGAGATAAAGTGACCCTCCTACCTTTCTGAAGCTCTCTTTCTGCCGGTTTCCTCAGAGATCCACTTACCAGCCTATCTCTGGGCCTAGCCAGAACTAATAGCCCTGGGTTTGGAATATATCCCCCAGTATAACCTCCTCCAAGGGTTTTACCCTTCGCTCAGAACTCCACTGGGCCTTTTAAAGTAGATTGAATCCATATGTTTCTGATTCATTTACACTTTACTCATCAGAATGTTCCCTTTTTTATGAGTGATTTGTTGTCTTAAGATGACTTTGCAGTCTTGTTTATAAGCATGTCTTACCCCCTTAGAAACAAGATACTGTGTCTTGTTAAGCATGGGGGTGAGGTGGTAAAAATGTAGCTTCAGGTCTGAGTTTGTTTTGGGTCACAAGAGGAAATGCAATGTTTCAGCAGAGCTGTTTGGTTTAAGTGTCAAGAGATTTGTCTTTTCTGCTCAGAGTATTGGGCTTCAGAGTGAATATCCATCCTCTCCTCCTAGATTGAAAACTCAAGCTTCTCTGAGCAGCTGTGTAGCCGTAGGCTGATCACTTAATCTCTTTTCTCCTCAAATCCTTCATCTGTGAAATGGGGATAATAGTGCTCCCTGCCTCACAGGGCTGTTGTAGTAATAACGTGTTGCGGCTGTTATAAAAGTGTGAATCATACATAATTAGCCAAAGTTCCTTTAAACAGTGCCAAGCCCACGCATTCTCTGTCCTTTCCATCAATATGCCACCCCTCTGATCCACTTTGCTCCAACGAATCGTCCAGGACTCAGTTCAAATATCACCTATCGTAAGACCTTCGACATTTTCTCCTGTGTCCCTGCAGCATCTTACACATGCCCCCACTGTCAGTCTCATCACTTGGCTTTTTGTTTCTATAACTTGACTTCCCCTCAAGGAAACGGACATCTCCTTGAGGGCAGTAAAGTGATTTTTATCTTGGTCTGACCCGTAGGAGGTGCTCAACAATAGTTGGAAATTAAGGAGATAAAAACAGAAAAGGGGACACAATGGTGCTCGCTCTTTTTTGTACTCAAGATGAATCCAGTTGGCTCTATTTTGTGAGAACTCTGGCTTTACAAGAAAGGAGACAGATGGAGTAAAGTAGTGGAGACACTGTCTCCAACATGACTGGGGTAAGGGGTGGCCAGAGAGAGAAAGGAACCAGAGAAGAGTTGGGATTTGAACCATAGAGGCAAACCCAAGTTTCCTGGAGAAGGTGGAGAGTTCATTTTGGGATGTGCTGAACATAACACTCACGTTTAAATATCTCACAAAGTATGGACGGGTGGGCTGGAGAAAGTTTGGAGCTACAGATGTTGAAACACCGAGGGAACATTTGAAGTTATGGTGGGTCATACCATCCAGGAAGCATGGTCTCTGAGGCCTTGTATCATTTTTTCTAGACGCTTGGAGTATAAAGTTAGGTTGTTCATTAGAGACCTTTCTATAGCATTTACAACTATAAATTTCCCTCTTAACACTGCTTTCACTGCATCCCATAAGTTCTGGTATGTTATGTTTTCATTTTCACTTGTCTCAAGGTATTTTCCCCATTTCCCTTGTGATTTCTTTCTTGACTCACTGGTTGTTGAAAAGTATGTTGTTTAATTTCCACATATTTGTGGATTTTTCAGTTTTCCTTCTGCTATTGATTTCTAATTTCATTCCATTGTGGTTGGAAAAGATACTTTGTATGATTTCAGTCTTTTAAAAAATCTATTAAGACTTGTTTGGGGGCCTGTCCTGGACATTGTTCCTCGTGCAATCGAAAGAAATGTGTATTGTGCTGTTGTTGGGTGGAGTGCTCTGTATGTGTCTGTTAGGTCCAACCGGTTTCTAGGTTTGTTCAAGTCTTCCATTTCGTTATTGGTCTTCTGTCTGGTGACTTAAAGTAGGGTATTGAGTCTCCTACTATCATTACAGAGCTGTCTTTTTCTTCCTTCAATTCTTTTAATATTTGCTTCATATATTTGGACCCTGATTCTTGTTGCATATATGTTTACATTTGTTACATTTTCCTGGTGAATTGACCCTTTTATCAATATATAATGTCCTTCTTTATCTCTTACAGTAGTTTTTGACAAAGTATATTTTATCTGGTATTTGTATAGCCACCTCAGTTATCTTTTAGTTACTATTTGTATAGAATATCTTTTTCCATCTTTCACTTTCAATCTATGTGTCCTTAGATCTAAATTTCTTATAGGCAGCATAAAAGGAGATCATGCTTTTTATTTTTTATCCGTTCTGCCAGTATATCCCTTTTGATTGGGAAATTTAAGCTATTTACATTTAAAGTAATCATTAACAGGGAAAGACTTACTTATGCCACTTTGCTATTTGTTTTCTGTATGCATTATAGCCTTTTTTTGTCCCTCATATCCTCTATTACTGCCTTCCTTTGTATTTAGTTGATTTTTTTTTTTTGTAGTGACATGTTTTGATTTCCTTCCCATTCCCTTTTGTGTATATTCTACATGTGTTTTCTTCGTGGCCACCATGGGGATTTATATCACCATTCTAAAGTTATGACAATCTATTTTGAATTGATACCAACTTAACTTGAGTGACATACAAAAACTCTACTCCTTTACAATTCTATTTGCCCCCAACTTTATGCTATTGATGCCACAAATTACATCTTTATATCTTATATACTAGTTAACAAAGACTTTCTCCATGTATTTACCTTTACCAGAGACCAACATCTTCCCAGGGCTGTGAGTAGCTTTATAACATCCTTGCACTCCAACCTGAAGAAATCCCTGCAACATCACATGTAGGGCACACCAGTGGTAATGAATTCCTTGTTTTTGCTTATTTGGGAATGTCTTGCTATCTCCCTTATTTTTGAAGGACAGAGTTGCTGAATATAGAATTCTCACCTGATAATTTGTTTTTTTTCCTTTCAGGACTTTAAATATATCACCCCATTGACTTCTGGCCTCCAAGTTTTCCAATAAGAAATTGGCTGATAATCTTACTCGGTATTCTTTATATACAATGAGTAATTTTCCTCTTGCTGATTCAAGATTTTTCTCTTTGTCTTTCAACAGATTAATTATAATGTGTCTCAGTGTGGGTCTTTTTCGTTCTACCCTACTTGGAACTCATTGAGTTTTTTGAATTCAGATTCATGTCTTTCCTTAAATATGAAGAGTTTTCAGCTATTATTTAGATACACTCTCTGATCCTTTTTCTCTTCTACTTTTGGGACTTCCATAATGCATATTTTGGTCTACTTGATGAGGTTCTATAAGTTTCTTAAACTCTGTTCACTTTTCTTTATTCTCTTTTCTTTCTGCTCATCAGTCTTAATAATTGCCAATGTCCTATCTTTGGGTTCATTGATTGTTTTTCCTGTTCAATTTGCTGTTGAACCCCTCTAGCTAATTTTTCAGTTTAGTTACAGGTACCTCACAGTTTTTGAAAGTTAGCTTTATGTCATTTCACTTTTACAAAAGACCAATATTAGTAACTGTTTTTACTAACCAAAAGAAATCAGAAGAGAATATTCACTTTTACAGAAAAAAGGTGAAAATAGCCTTCCGCATTTGTTTTGCAGTGAGCTATTATAGAGACAGTACTTCTCCAGGAACTAGAGTCAGCATCTCAGCATCAAGCCACCATAGTTTTGAACTGTGTATGTGAGCATCTGTGCTTTATCCTGATTTATTTTGTGCATCCATTAGCAATATGTAACCTAAGGTAATTGCTTCTCCACTTTATGCCACTTTGGCTTATGAAAAAGTTTCACAGAAATGCTCTGCTTTCAGGGAGTGGGGGAAACCTTATTGCACTTTTCAGCTTCAGAATTCCTGTTTGGTTCCTTTACATAATTTCTGTCTCTATTCTCCTTGTGCTCATATGTTGATTCCTGACTCTCCTTAGCTCTTTTCCCAGGCTTTCCTTTAGCTCTCTAATAATATTTTAAATGACTGTTTTCTCATGGATACAGAGAACAGATTGCTGGTTGCCAGGGGCAATGGAGAAATGAGTAAAGGTGGTCAAATGTCCTTCCAGTTGTGAAATAAATATGTCCTGATGATGTAATGTACACTGGTGATGTAACGGGCACCATGGTAACTACAGCTAACAATATTGTATAGTATATTTGAAAATTAAGATCTTAAAAGTTCTCATCACAAAAAAAAATACAACTCTGATGATGGATATTAGCTAGAATTATTGTGGTGATGATTTTGCAGTATATGCATATATCAAATCATTATGTTATGTACCTAAAACTAATGTACTGTTATATTTCAATTATGTCTCAATACCAAATCAAACCAAATTTTGGTATAAACATTGAATTTCCTTACTAAAATTTGAGAAATTCATCTCATTTAAATGCTTTCTTCTCTGAAATCACCCTCTGTGCTTTTCCAGTCTTCTAACTTCACTGAGGTTTTCAATGGCTAAGTCAAAGCTCTCTTTTGTAAATGTCACATTGCACTTGAAAATAAGTGGGTTATTTTCAAATATCTTTTGATACCGATTTCTAACATTATTACACAATAATAAGGGAACAGACTCTGTATGATTTCAATACTTTTAGACCATGAAGGTTTTGCACCTTGTTTTATGTCCCTGGGTATATTCCAATGTCTCCTGGTTTATAGTCTATGGGAACATGAATAGAATTTGTATCCTGCTATTGTGTGGAAATTGTATAAATCTTAATTATGTTAAATGGGTTCAGAATGCTTTTCAGGTCTACTATATCCTTCTACTTTTCTGTCTATTCATTCTATTAATTTTTGAGAATTTGATATTAAAACTCCAACTAAAAATCTTAATTTATCTACTTAAAAATAATTGTATAATCGGTTCCAGCTCCATCCATCTCCTTAGAACTGATTCAAATGTATTCTTTTTAATGGCTGAGTAATACTCCATTGTGTATATGTACCACAGCTTTCTTAGCCATTCATCTGCTGATGGGCATCTAGGTTGTTTCCATGTTCTGGCTATTATAAACAGTGCTGTGATGAACATTGGGGTACATGTGTCTCTTTCTATTCTGGTTTCCTTGGTGTGTATGCCCAGGAGTGGGATTGCTGNGGTGTTAAAAGCAGTTGTCTCTGCACAGATGTAGACATGTGGACACCAAGAGGGAAGAGGGGTCTGAGAGAAACTGGGAGATGGGGATTGACACAGATACATTATTGATACTACATATAAATCAGATAACTAATGAGAACCTGCTGAATAGCACAGGGAACTCTACTCAGTGGTCTCTGGTGACATAATTGGGAAGGAGATCCAAAAAGAGGGGAATATATGTATACACATGGCTGGTTCACTTTGCTGAACAACAGAAACTAGCACAACATTGTAAAGCAACTATGCTCCAATAAAAATGTTTAAAAGAAGCAGAGTACTGGGACCATATGCTTTGTTTCTTTGTACTGGTTTTGTATTTTCAGTACTTTCTATACAATAAATAAATTATTTTTAAAATTATCAGCTCAGTTCAGTCACTCAGTTGTGTCCGATTCTTTGCAACCCCACGGAGTGCAGCATGCCAGGCTTGCCCGTCCATCACCAACTCCCGGAGTTTACTCAAACTCATATCCATTGAGTTGGTGATGCCATCCAACCATCTCATCCTCTGTCTTCCCCTTCTCCCCCTGCCTTCAACCTTTCCCAGCACTGGGGTCTTTTCAAATGAGTAAGTTCTTCGCATCAGGTGGCCAAAGTATTGGAGTTTCAGCTTCAGCATCAGTCCTTCCAATGAATATTCAGGAATGATTTCTTTTAGAATGGACTGGTTTGATCTCCTTGTAGTCCAAGGGACTCTTAAGAGTCTTCTCCAACACCACAGGTCAAAAGCATCAATTCTTCAGCACTCAGCTTTCTTCACAGTCCAACTCTCATCCATACATGACCACTGGAAAACCATAGCCTTGACTAGACGGACATTTGTTGACAAAGTAATGTCTCTACTTTTTAATATGCTGTCTAGGTTGGTCATAACTTTTCTTCCAAGGAGCAAGCGTCTTTTAATTTCATGGCTGCAGTCACCATCTGCAATGATTTTGGAGCCCCCCAAAATAAAGTCTGTCACTGTTTCCACTGTTTCCCCATCTATTTCCCATGAAGTGATGGGACAAGATGCCATGATCTTAGTTTTCTAAATGTTGAGTTTTAAGCCAACTTTTTCACTCCCTTCTTTCACTTTCATCAAGAGGCTCTTTACTTCTTCTTTGCTTTCTGCCATAAGGGTGGTGTCATCTGCATATCTGAGGTTATTGAGATTTCTCCTGGAAATCTTGATTCCAGCTTGTGTTTCATCTATACAATCCATAAATTATTTTTAAAATTATAAAAATATCTTAACAAATTATATATTCATTGCAGATGTTACAAGACTTCTGCAATCCATATTCTTTTAACAGTCAATCCAGTTAGTTTCTTTAAACTTGAATAAAATACAGTCCTCCAGAAATTATAGAATAATTAAGCTTATACAGAGTGAAGTAAGCCAGAAAGAAAAACACCAATACAGTATACTAATGCATATATATGGAATTTAGAAAGATGGTCATGGTAACCCTGTATGAGAGACAGCAAAAGAGACATGGATGTATAGAACAGCCTTCTGGACTGTGGGAGAGGGTGAGGGTGGAATGATTTGGGAGAATGGCATTGAAACATGTATAATATCATATGTGAAATGAATCATCAGTCCAGGCTCTATGCAGGATACAGGATGCTCAGGGCTGGTGCACTGGGATGACCCAGAGGGATGGTACGGGGAGGGAGGAGGGATGAGGGTTCAGGATGGGGACCACGTGTACACCCATGGCGGATTCATGTTGATGTATGGCAAAACCAATACAGTATTATAAAATAATTAGCCTCTAATTAAAATAAATAAATTTATATTATTAAAAAATAATAATAATTTAAAAAATTAAAGTGAAGAAACTAGGGAAAATCACTAGGCTATTCAGGTATGACCTAAATCAAATTCCTAATGATTATACAGTGGAAGAGACAAATAGATTGAAGGGAAAAAAAAATAGAATAATTAGGCTTTTCACCAACAGAGACTTTCTTCCACTTCAATTATTCCAAATAATTAAAGAAGGGGTATTGCCTATGAATTTTCCTCCCCCGGCCATTTATTTCTTTTAAGGAAGAACTGGAAGCCTGCAGGCTTGATTTAGAAGGAATTCACATGTCAGATGACAATGCATGACAGGTGACAGACTTTTCTGCAAACAGAATAGAATGAACAGGTATTCTCAGGAACTTAAGAGCACAAACTCTCTGTTCTGTTCTCTGTTTTAACCATTTAACCAGGCTGTGGGCTTGGCAGGAGGGAGTAAATGAGTGAAGAAATGAATAAGCTAATAACTAATTTTCTGTGTGGAGCATTGTTCAAAAATCATTCTACCTGCAATACATAAAGGATCAAAGAAGATCCTCATAGAAACACATACCTTATTTACAAGTTTCTCTGGAAGTTAATCAGTAACTCCTAGAGCCAGTAATTTTCACATTGGTCAAAGTAGTACTAAAAAAAATAAGTGTCTGAAGTCTTTGTCTTGTATCCAATGCCTGTATTTCTCTGGCGATGGTTTCTGCCATTATGTTTTCCTTCGAATGTTTTACTATTTCTTAGTATGCTGATGATTTTCTTTGGTTGAAAACTGAACATTTGTAAAAATGACCACCTCTCCCAGTGCAGAATGGCTTTGTGCTGGGGGAAATCCTTAAGTGATTAGCCAGGCACACTGAGTCTCTGGACCATCCCACGGAAAAAGCTTAGGGTTTTCTTGGAGCATGCGTCTTGCCTGGGCCTGTGTGTGCGCTTTTCAATCACCTCACATACATGGTCGCTTATGAATGTCTTGACAGTACAGAGTCTCACCTCAGTTTCTCCTTATGGCCTTAGATTGTTGACAGTGTGTCTCCACCTGTAATCCTTTGTCCCTGACACCAGCACACCCATAGTTTTCTGAGCAGTGCCAGCTGCTTCTCTCTGCCTTGGATCTGAATTAGGTGACATAGAGGCCAGTCCTTCAAGCAGCCTCCAGAGCGGTTACAGTCTTGCAAATCTGCTCTGTTCCTTCCCGTTCAAGGGAGGGGACTGGGAGCTCCTGTGTCCTCCAGACCAAGACCACCAGGGAGAGGGTGGGGAAAGGGCAGGCAAAAATATCCATACCACAGACTTTCCTACTGTTCTGAGAGTGGCATTTCCTTGACTGCGTGTTTGCTAGGCTGCTGTAGACTTTTGGTTGTTTTTCCATAACTCATACAAGGTTATTTTATCCAGTTTTTGTTGGTTTTTTTTTTTTTTTAATTTTATGTTTCCATGAGGAAATAAGGCAGTTTCCTAGTCTGCCATTTCTTTCACTGGTGTTTCTCTTTGTTATCATTTTTATCGCTCCTTCTCACCCACTGGCTGATGGATATCTTTGACAGATGGAAAGGAAGACGGATCAGGGCACACACAGGATGACAGATGAGTTTCTCCCACGGGCAATCTCACTGCTTAGGAGCAACAAGCTATGAGAAGCAGAGGCCTTAAGAAGGCCAGCTTTTCCCACCCCAAGCACTACCCCCAAGCACCATACAATCCTATCCCAGTGTAACTGGACCAGGTGGTGGTTTTACCATGGTTGATCCAATGGGTGTCTCATGTTAGACAAGTAGTTCTGAAAAGACTCAGTTTCCCTGCAAACAAAGCCAGACACAAGAGCATCTAGGTAGGTAGTCTATTTGGGAGGTGATTCCAAGTTGCAGAGATGAGGATGGGCGAGAGTGATAGACAAGAAGAAAAAGCCAATATGAGAACGTTGCATCAGTGGCTGCTTCTGTGGCCAAGAGGGGCCTCATTCTGCCCACTGTGTTGAACTCCCCCAAGAAGCAGACAGAACCATCCATTCCCGGGAATTTCCCAAAAGAAGACTGGGGAGCTGAGCAGTTGTCCTTGGGGGGACTCAATCTTTCCTCCACCTCTCCTCTGAGCTTCGTATCTTGAGTTTGCTGGGTTCCCATCTGTCTCTGAGGTGTTACCCAGCATATGTAAGGCAGCAGTGGACTCTGGCATTGGTCAAGGGTGTGTGTGAGCTGGCTAAGGTGGTACTTGTGAAGACTGAGGATGCTGATGGGGAGTGGGCAGGGTCAAATATCTTTGAAGCCTGGCAGTTGTGCTACAGCCTTGTAGGTAGATGTGTTATTTTACCAAGCAGAACTCACCAGTGTAGATGCAGCATCTCATTTCTCCTCTTCCTCCTCTCTCTTTTCTCTCTTCTATTCTTGTCAGATTTCACCCGTTAAAAAAGGTGTCAGTACTATAATTATACGGAATTGAATGCTATGCTTCTCCAAGGCACTGGTGGTATACAAGTTTTCCCCTTGTTCTCAGAGTTTCCTAGTGGCTGATAATCAGAGACATACATCTCAATCCAAGAGGAAAGTCCTTAACATATTCTTGGATTTTTCCGTGGTGCCTTTCTGGGTATTGAAGATGCAAGGGAACCAGGTCATATCCCAACAGCTACGGATCTGACTAGTGACCCTGCACTGGTCTGCACTGGCTTCTCTATGGGAAACACAGCACAAAGGAGGTGCCCAGCAACCCTGTGTGCAATCTGCAGGCATTCATTCCCTTTTCCCTGAGGGTTTTTTTTTGGCTGAACAGCAAGCTCTCTGGCTCTGCAGCTAGAGAACATCACTAACATAACATAAACGCTGGGCAGCTGCTGGGAGCTGGAGGTGGTTCATGATGAACAGCTGTGTGAGGTTTGACCTTTGGGGAGAAGCAACACCAAGCCCCACCACCATAGGCTGCTTTCCATTTGGGTTTAGTGCCAATGAGGCATGATAACAATTAAACACATGGTTTTGAAGGGGGAGGAAATTAAAAAGGCATTTCATCTGCAGTAAAGAGAGGGGGTTCAGAGAAAAAATTCTATGAATGACAGTAGAGAGAACTGTTACTAGAACTCCTGGAGGTATGGACTATTAGGAGTCATTAGCTTTATGAGAGTCAGGATGTTCACTCTTAATTATGTGATTCTGCACTAACATACTGCTAGAACACAAAACACCCTGTGGTTGCACAAGTGCAGTTTTTTGAAAGGAGAAGGGTCAGGAGGAAGGGGGTTCTTGAGACAACTGGGGACACTGGGTCAGAGAACTTGGGATGCTCACTGGGGTTGGATATTCAGTCATAAACATCAAGGCTAAGATGTTCTGGGAAAGGTTGTCAAGACTGGGGGCTTTAAATCTTGGGAGAAGATTTTTCTTGTAAGATCACTTGAAATTCCCTAGAAACTGCTTATTTCACTATAATAAAATGAACAAAAATAATCCATGTGAAAACATTAGTCTTCAGAGGTTGGAAAGGCAAACACATTGTGGTTGAAGACAACAGAAAATAAATTTTGGTCGCCTTCCTTAAGCAATGCCAGCTGTGGGCTTGCTTTCTCCAAGCGAGATGGACTCTAAGAGAAGAAAGGGGAGGAGGGCTTTCGCACCAGAGACCCCATATGTGTCTGGCATAAGACAACCATATTCTATTATTTTCCTCCTCAAGTCACTATTATAATTGGAGGCTTATAGTAGTGGCATCATAAATGTTTGTTCAAATAAACACCTCCATAGCTCAAAGACTACTTGGATTAAGCAAATTAAAATGACTGAAGTTGAATTCTGTGAGTTTAGTAAGCTTTCCCACCCACTGTGTTCGAAGGTAGTTTTTCAGAGAAGTTGATCAAAAAGCTTCCAACAGTGAATGTGTGTTTTACGGCACAACTTAGGGATGGAAAGCATGCTCACTGGTGTCAGAGCTGAGCTTCTGGCTCCACCATTTATTACTTGTCTGACTGTGGGGAAACTTGTTTAGCTTCTTTAAAGCTTAGTTTCATCAATTATAAAATGGATACAATAACTGCATGTACCCTGTGGAATTATGGCGATTAAACGAGGTAATTCTCATAGAATACTTAGCACAGTATTTTGCACAGAAAAGGCACTCAATGTTCAATGCAGTTGGCCAGCAATATCCTCCTCTTCCTTTTCTTCTTCCTCACCTGGAACAAGGATGAGTAAACTATGACCTACAGCCAGTTTTTATAGATGGTTTTATTAGAACCCAACCATGTCCATTTGTTTACACATTTCCCAGGGCATACATATTACGGTGCAGAGCTGAGTAATTGTGGCAGAGACTGTTTGGCTGGCAAAGTCTAAAATATTTACCATCTGACCCTTTGCAGAAAACCTTTGCTGACCCCTGCTCTAGAAGCAAAAAAATCTGGGGAAGCGTTCATGCTTTTCTTGATCTTAATTTACCAGAGTAACTTTGGTTGGGAGGAACTAGATGAATGAGCCTATAAAGAAACAGAATATTATGTTTTCCTCAGAGATTTCCAAAATATACTAAAGGGTAGAGATGAAGAAACACGAAGGGAGAAAGGTGGGACCTTTTCATTTGAACACTTTACCCAAGAGGAAAGATGAAGGTAGAATCTTTCAGCTTAAAAGAAAAAACACAGAAGCAAGCAGAGAATTTCTACTGACTTAGAGGATAATTGTTTCAATGGGGATTGAGCATGTGTTAAGTCATTTTATTAAGACAGAAGTTCCTGTTTCTGAGTCCACAAGTGTAATATGGAGAAAGTCATAGAGCAGGTATAGCATGGAAGTATTGGCACATAATAACAGACAGAGTATTTGTTCCCAGTAATCTTTTTTCCCCCCTTTACATCTGAGTCAAATACCAAGTACAATGGAATTCCTGGTCTTCTAAAATTCTCTTTTTAGATTCATAGGTGAGAAAATCCTCTGAAAACTCACTTGCAGGAAAGCAGTGACTAAAATTGGAAACTTAGCAACAGATTGGAAAGAGAATGAAAAAGGATCAGAAATGATACCTGAAAGATTAGAGAAAAATGGCTTTAGGAAAAATCAGCTGAAAGAGAGGGAGGAACAGAAGGAGATTTCTCAGGGATCAAGGACTCTCTAAAGAAGAGATCCAGGTCAGGAGGGAGCATAAGAGCAGGATTAGGGTTAAGACCAAGAAATTGGCCAGCCTCAGCTTGCCTACAATACCCGCTCTGGTGCTGTGCGAAGTGCTAAGTTGCTTTAGTCATGTCTGACTCTCTGCAATCCCATGGACTGTAGCCTGGCAGGCTCCTCTGTCCATGGGATTCTCTAGGCAAGAAAACTGGAGTAGGCTGCCATCTCCTCCTCCAGGGAATCTTCATGACCCAGAAACCACACAAGAGTTGAGCCAGGATCCCTTTTTATGGGAGCATCCTTCTTCTGGCCCAAGATGCTATGTTAGGTGACCTTGTTTCCCATTGATCATCCAGAAGGAATGATGGACGATCATTAGCACCCTGCACTTTTGCTCGTCTCTTTTCCAACTACCCTACATAAACCTAGGACTACACTGGGACATACCCTGTGGGCACTTGGTGATTGCTGGGAAGCTATTCAGAAATTGGTGTCCAGAAGTTCCCAGATATTTCTCTTTCTCTCTTAGATTTTTCTAAAGGGTATGGCCGTGATCACAGTGCCTACAGAGCAGGGGCTTCATGCATGGCAGCTTTTGTTATTTTCATTGTTGAAACCCAACCAGAAACTTTGGTTTTTGCTGTTTGATAAAGACATTCTGTTTGTTTCTTTATAGCAAGCAAGCAAAAAGCACTTGTCTAAAAAATCAGTGTAACTTTCAGATTCTCACCCTTAGAAAGTCCTAATCTCAAGTGAAGTGAAGCTGCTCAGTCATGTTTGGCTGTTTGCGACCCCATGGACTGTAGCCTACCAGGCTTCTCCATACATGGGATTTTCCAGGCAAGAATACTGGAGTGGGCTGCCATTTCCTTCTCCTTAAGCTCTCTTTCTCAATCTGTGATAAACTCCTCATGTGGCAATTTGCAGAAGGAGCCATGGCCTGAGACCATTCGTGAGATACACATGTACAACTCCAACATGATGTTTGTTTCTGATTCTTGAATGAATGTCCCCACATGATAAAAACCCCTCTACCAGCTCTCTCTTTTCCAGGAACACTGTGATTGCTCTTCTATAGATTTGCAGGATAAAAGAAATTTGAACATTTAAATAATAATGTATTTTTTAAAGGCATAATAGGGTTAGTCAGGGAAAGCCAGTCATCTCATATCATCTGCAGAAGAAATCTAATATGTTTTGGAGTTCATTGGGGAACTGGAGAATACTCAATTTTATGAGAGTATTATGTTTTTATTGAATTACATCTTTATTCAAAGCAATTGGGTTCATCCACCGAAATGGGAAGTTTAATCCAGTGATCTTTGGGCTAGTAAAATTAAAACCATGATGAGAGTCTTTTGATGAATCAGTTCTTTCAACAAAGATTGTTGGGTCAGATTGTGGTTATTCCTTGGAGATGATGTTGGCGGTGGCTCTCGACTGCCTCTATAAGTAGTCAAGGCCAGCAGATCCAGTGCCCTTAAGTGGCCCAAGCATGTTGCAGTGACCAGTGGAAGAGGATGCGGAAATACAAAGTCCTACTTATTAGGGTTTTGCCCCTAGTCGTTGAAATTACCATACTTCTCTGGGCTTCAATTTTGTCATCTACTAAAATAAAGATATAAAACGATTAAATCTGATGTCAGATTTTAATCTGACTGCTAATCTGATGTCAAGCTAGTTACTTAAAACTCTCCAGGGCAGAGTGTGAAAAATAGAGACCTCTAAGCACAAATCTGGAAATAACTGTCAGTATAGGGCTGCTGAAATAAGCTGTGGTCGATCCAACCCTAAGTGCCTTTGAAGAAGCATAAGGTGGACCTGCATGTGCTGGTGTGGGAGGACCCCTCAGAAATGTTTTCAAGTGAAAAAAGCACTGTGCAGAGCAACAGGTATGGCAGAATTTCCCCTTGTGTAAATAAGAACGCATGTGGTTTACTGAGGGATATACAAGAAACTGTTAACAGTGTTTATCTTTGTAAACTAGTAGCTCTGCACACTTCAAGTATTATTACTAATAACGATGATCATGTTATCAGTTAAGGGTCAATTTTTGTTGTTGTTTGGTTTGTTTTTCTTTTTTGCCAGCACTGTGTGGCATATGGGATCTTAGTTTCCGACCAGGAATTGAACATGGGCCCCCTGCAATGAAAGCACAGAGTCTTAACCACTGGTCAGGAAAGTACTAAGGGTCTATACTGATGCCTCATTTCCTTTGTCCCCTTCAACCTGTATCTATCAATATGTGATCACAAGCAGCTACCTTGGAGCTGTGGGAAGAACCCTGCATAAACTGTGGACCTGCGTTTAGATCATCTATTGGTGAGTGACCCTGTGCAAATCACTGTGGACTTCCCCAGTGATCCTGTGGACTTCCCTGGTGGCTCAGATGGTAAAGCATCTGTCTACACTGTGGGAGACCTGGGTTTGATCCCTGGGTCAGAAAGATTCCCTGCATCGGGAATATTCCCTGGAGAAGGAAATGGCAACCCACTCCAGTACTCTTGCTTAGAAAATCCCATGGACGGAGGAGCCTGGTGCAGGGTACTGCCCATG
Source organism: Redunca redunca (assembly GCA_006410935.1). Classification (NCBI taxonomy): domain Eukaryota; kingdom Metazoa; phylum Chordata; class Mammalia; order Artiodactyla; family Bovidae; genus Redunca; species Redunca redunca. The sequence goes on from SJYQ01095547.1 coordinate 94,116, forward strand.
GGGTCGCAAAGAGTTGGACACGACTGAGCGACTTCACTTTCCTGTGCAAATAACTTCCTTTCTCTGGACCTCAGTGTTCTCGTCTTTTAATGGAGTAGCAAGATGAGCAAGAAGATGTGAGGGTTCTATTTTAATTTCACATGGCCTTTATCATCTATCTAGGGAGATATTGACACACACAAACACACTCAGACAGAGAAACAAGAAAAAACCAGAAAAGATCATGAACGAACCCCCAGCACTTTCTTTGCTAGCACTTTTCTGTGGGGAATAGAGAAGAAGTAATTGTCCTGGACAGACTCTATGATCTTTTGTTTGAAAGAAAACACACTTGCATGAAACAGACAACGAGTAACATGGGGCCACATAGGAACAAGCCTGGATTTATTATATAGAGCTCACTTTAAAATATTACTCACCTAGAACTCAAGAAAACCAGGCCCACCAATGACAGTCAAACCCTGCTCCTTTGGCCACACTTACACTGACCTGTAAAATAAAGGGTGAGTCGGATGACCACTAAGTTCCTTGGCAGTGATAACATCTATGACTCCATGGTCTCTGACAGCAGGTCCAAGCTGAGGAATTGTTTTTCCCTGACACCAGATTCCTGCCTATTCAGTAGAGTCTCCATTTCCAGTTTAGGGCTTTGACAACCCCACATAACTCCTGTGTGCAAAATTCCCCGAAGATGAAGGCAAAGAGGAGGCCCTCGCTGAGTCAGCCCCATTGTTCCTCTTGGCTCCGCCCTGTCTGCAGCGCATCTGCGGGGACTGAGCTGGGGCCCCAGGTGGCTGTCCCCAGCCCCATCACAAAGGCCCCAGTGAGCGTGGGGACCAGCACAGGACAGGGGCTCCTGGCGGGTCAGACTTGACGCCTGTCTTGACCCCATTGGCAGCCGGAGTCTGATAAAGACCGGATTGAGCTAGGGGTTTCTTCCTGACAGCTTAACGGATGATGGTAATTAGGGGGCCTGCACGGAGGGTGTGGAGACACACAGACTCCATTGTCCGGAGGCTAAATGCTAGAAAGGTCAAGGCCAAAATGTGGTATGAAAGAAGCTCAAAGTTTTCCAATATGAGTTTACTGGACATGACCAAGTACACCCATTTCCTGTGGGTTGCTGACCCAGGACCGTCCCTGACGGTGTCTGTACGGGAGCTTTTTTGGCCCTTCAGGCTGAAGCCTCAGAGACCAGCCCCATGAAGGTAGAGGCTGAGCAGTCACCTGTGGAAGGTCTCAGCAAGCCTTGGACTTTCTTTCCTTCTCTGAGAAACCTCTTCCCCAAGACTAATAATCATGCCGATGTCAAGAACCAAAACACAAGCATAGATGTCTAAAGTTGCATTTAATCAGTATTTGTTAGGTCTGTTTACACTTTGTTGTCAAAATGGTGATTAATGAACATGGCTTTAAGCCCAAGAAACTGTCTGAGTCTTTTTAGGCCTTTTCTTAGAAGCTGGAAGTCACAGTGTGCCAGCCATAACAACGTCCAACTTAACGATGATCAAAAATACAGTGAGTAATGGCAGTAATGTCCTCATCAAGGAAAACAACAGCTCACGACTTGGGCAGAAACCCAGGGAGTCAGCAAAACTCCCAACCACGGAGGGTTAGAGGCTGGACTTGGCAAGACCATTACCTGGTCTCAGCACTAGTGAGTTCATTTCCTGGTGAAGTGGGTAAAGCAGACACCTTGAAGGAGATTCATTAATCAAAGAATTAGATAATTCCAGGGTTAGAAGGGATTTTGGAGGGTACAGAGTCCAATGCTTAAACTGTGCCTCCAATATTCCTGCCAAGTAGCTGACCCTCCTCTGCTGTAAGGAGGCTGGTGTCAGAAGCTCTTCCTATTTATATAGCCTGTTCCATTTTGGGCAACCACAAGTTTTGAGAACTTTTCCTAATATTGGGCTAAAAGCTGTTTCTTTTTACTTCCCCTGGATCAGATCTAATGTATCCCATGGGGTTACATAGAACACATCTAAGTCCCTGCTCTCTGTATAACCAAAACTTCATATTTGATTTGCAAGGCTCCGTGCAAAGTGAAAACCTGAGTGAAAGTGTTAGTCAGTCAGTCGTGTCCACCTCTTTTCAACTCCATGGACTGTAGCCTACCAGGCTCATCTGTCCGTGGAATTCTCCAGGCAAGAATATTGAAGTGGGTTGCCATTTCCTGCTCCAGGGGATCTTCCCCACCCAGGGATGGAACCTGGGTCTCATGCATTGCAAGCAGATTCTTTACTATCTGAGCCACCAGGGAAGTCCGAAAATTTGGGGCCTCCAGTTAAAAATTGTTAAGAATTTGAAGGTGGTACCCACAGAGCATTGAGCCCCACGTGGCTGGATTGGTGAGCACAACTGTATGTAACTGTCTTACCTTATTTCTGAAGGCCTGAACGTGGCAGAGTGCAAATAGAAGGGGACTTTTCTGCACTTGGTGTTGAATTCTTTCTCAGTTCCCTCTTCCTTCCTGCAGATCCCATAGAATATTCAGGTCATTTACATTCTTGGAAAATCCCATGGATGGAGAAGCCTGGTAGGCTGCAGTCCATGCTAAGGGTCGGACACAACTAAGTGACTTCCCTTTCACTTTTCACTTTCATGCATTGGAGAAGGAAATGGCAACCCACTCCAGTGTTCTTGCCTGGAGAATCCCAAGGACGGGGGAGCCTGGTGGGCTGCCGTCTATGAGGTCACACAGAGTCGGACACGACTGAAGTGACTTAGCAGCAACATTCTTTTATCAAACTCTCTTCTGATGACTCCCTTTGCCTCCCCTGCCAGGCTGGGGGCTGGGAAGCCTGCAGAGATCTGAGCCCTACCATATTGCCCACTCGGATCTTCCTGTCCTTCTCAGGCTTCTTGTCGCACTGGCTTTTTGGGGTACAAGGCAGTGGTGGGGTGCACATTCCCTATGTGACAGGTACAGCTGTGATGGGGCCTTCTGTGCTGAGGACCCAAGGCTGCCTTTCTCTCTTGTGGGGCTTTTCTAGATTCCTCTGAGCCCCTCCCACTGGGCATGGTCACTGCCGCTTTCTGGTGTGGGTGTCACTTGCCTTGGCTGCTGCTCACGACATCCTCCCAGCCCGTAGCTGGTGGTTCAGCTAGGTCCTCTTCTGCTGAGGTCACCCTCCCAGCATCCCCACACGGGTGGCCCTGTGGGGTAGAGAGGCTTTCAAGCCGCTTCAAGGCTGGGCTCTGCCCTGGGATCTGTATTTGGATCTTGGAAAACTCTTCTTCTTGTCCAGCCTCTGGTACCACTCAGGTCGCTGCAGCTTTCTCTTCATCCTCCCAACACGGCCCTCACTATCCTCAAGCCGGGATGGCCTCTTCCCTTCAGATCCTCTTCCAAATTCTTCCCAAATCCAAGGCATATCTTTCAAAGCTGCTGGGAACTTCCTTTAAGCTTATCTCAGTTGGCCTGAGCAGTTAGGAGGATCAGTTCAGTTCAGCCACTCAGTCGTGTCCAACTCTTTGCGACCCCATGAATCGCAGCACACCAGGCCTCCCTGTCCATCACCAACTCCCGGAGTTCAATCAGACTCACGTTCATCGAGTAGTGATGCCATCCAGCCATCTCATTCTCTGTCGTCCCCTTCTCCTCCTGCCCCCAATCCCTCCCAGCATCAGAGTCTTTTCCAATGAGTCAACTCTTCGCATGAGGTGGCCAAAGTACTGGAGTTTCAGCTTCANGCAATTTGATCTCTGGTTCCTCTGCCTTTTCTAAAACCAGCTTGAACATCAGGAAGTTCACAGTTCACATATTGCTGAAGCCTGGCTTGGAGACTTTTGAGCATTACTTTACCAGCGTGTGAGATGAGTGCAATTGTGTGGTAGTTTGAGCATTCTTTGGCATAACCTTTCTTTGGGATTGGAATGAAAACTGACCTTTTCCAGTCCTGTGGCCACTGCTAAGTTTTTCAAATTTGCTGGCATAGGAAGATGCATGTGAGCAAAGAATTTATTTTTTTTTTAGAGAAACCTCCACCTTTCTTGCTCCTGCCTTAATTCTTAAACTTTCCCATCATCATCAGGAACTGAAACCATAAGAAATGCCCCACTTTGACAGCCTGTTGCACAAATAATGCCCTGTGAAGGCCTGGGCTGTTATGGTCTGAGATGTCCTCCCAAATTCTCAAGCCCTAACTCCTTTGCAACCATGAAATTAGAAAATGCTTGCTCCTTGAAAGAAAAGATATGACCAACCTAGGTAGCATATTAAAAAGCAGAGACATTACTTTGCTGACAAAGACCCATCTAGTCAAAAGCTATGGTTTTTCCAGTAGTCATGTATGGATGTGAGAGCTGGACTATAAAGAAAGCTGAGCATGGAAGAATTGATGCTTTTGAACTGTGGTGTTGGAGGAGACTCTTAAGAGTCCCTTGGACTGCAAGGAGATCCAACCAGTCCATCCTAAATGAAATCAGTCCTGAATATTCACTGGAAGGGCTGAAGCTGAAGCTGAAGCTCCATACTTTGGCCATCTGATGTGAAGAACTGACTCCTTGGAAAAGACCCTGATGCTGGGAAAGATTGAAGGTGGGAGGAGAAGGGGATGACAGAGGATGAGATGGTTGGATAGCATCACCAACTCAATGGACATGAGTTTGAGCAAGCTCTGGGAGTTGGTGATGGACAGGAAAGCCTGGCATGCTGCATTGCATGGGGTTGCGAAGAGTCGGACATGACTGAGAGACTGAACTGAACTGAACTGAACCCCCTTGTGCCTGTTTGTGTGTGTGTGTGGTGCTCAGTTGCTCAGTCGTGTCCAACTCTTTGTGACCCCATGGACTGTAGCCCACCAGGCTCCTCTGTCCCTGGGATTCCCCAGGCAAGAATACTGGAGTGGGCAGTTACTTCCTTCTCCAGAGGATCTTCCCCACCCAGGCATTGAACCTGTGTCTCCTGCATTGGGCCACCTGGGAAGCCAAATGTAAGGAAAGGGATTCCATGGACTAACAGAGCCTGGCAGGCTAGAGTCCATGGGGTTGCAAAGACCTGGACACACTGAGCAGGCACACACTTATGTTTACCAGGTTACTAAAGAAGGAAATGACTCAGGAGCAGCACAGAGAAGAGAGACATTGCAGGATGTGGGGAGGCAGAGCAGTCCTTCTGAGTGTCCCCTCTCCCCAAATCTCTCATAACCCCATCCTTCTGGGTTTTCTGGAGGCTTCATGACATAGGTGAGATGGATCAGCCCACTGGCCCTACCAGAGTGCTCAGTCAGTCCACTGACATCTGGTGATTAAGTTCAATCTCTAGCTCCACCCCCTCCCTGGAGTTAGGGTTGGGGGAAGGGCTGAAAATGACAAACCTCTAATCACAGGGTTTGTTGTTCCCTATGCCGCCCCTCAACCAACCCCCATTCAGAGGTCAGAGGTAACCCGGGGCTTTCCAACTGTCACCCATTAACATAACAAAAGACACCTTGATTGCTTTCTTAATAGAAAATTCCTAGAGCTTTAGGAGCTCTGAGCTAGCAATGGGGACAAGAACCAAGTACATATTTCATTTATAAATCACAATATTACAGCCCCAAAACAGGTGAAATTCAAAAAAGGTCTGTTGATTAGTTAAGAGTATTGGATCAAATGATAATATCCTTTCAATCATTTTACCATGATTTTATAAGATTTTCCATGAAGGGAGGCTGGGTGAAAGATGTATGGGAACTTGGCATTCTGCAACTTCTCTCTTAAAGTTATTATCATCATTATTCCACACAGAAGCTTAAAACATAGATTCACTAAGCACCTATTCTGGACTGTTCTCTGGGCCAAGGAGACCCTGGTGAACAAGACCAGAGGCTTCCTCTGGAGGCTGGGAGCTTGGTCTGCAGAAGGACAAGTAAGCAGGTCTTTTTCGTAGAGACAATAAGACAGGACTACAGACACCTCGGGCTTTCCTGGTGGCACAACAGTAAATAATCTGCCTACAATGCAGGGTATGTGGGTTCAATCCCTGGGTTGGGAAGATTTCCTGGAGAAGAGCATGGCCACCCACTCCAGTATTCTTGCCTGGGGAATCCCATGGACAGAGGAGCCTGGCAGGCTACAGCCTGAGGGGTAGCAAAGAGTCAGACGTGACTTAGCAACTGAGTGACGAACACACACACAAAGACACCATTCCATGGAGAGCAGCACCGAAGAGGGTCTGCTGGAAGCGACTTCGAAGCTGAGCTCGGAAGACTGGAGTTGATCAAATAAAAGACAGGCCCGTGGGCGTTCGATCTGGGGCCGTCCAGGCAGAGGGACAAAACACACACAGGCGTGTCCTTCGGGAAAGGGCGTCTGCATGCGCTGAGGGGCAGGAAGATGGGCATGTGTGGTGGGGCCGGGCGGGGTCGGGGAAGAACCTCAGCCTCAGAAAGGAATACGCTTTTCACAGAACCACCTGCATTGACGCGAAGGTGAGATGTGTTTATGAGAGAGAACGTCAGGGCACAGGACCCATTCATCAAAGTCCTCGGAAATCCCTGCGGAAAGTGTGGGCACAGGAAGCCCTAGGAGGGTTCCCGATGGGGCTTTGAAGTGAGATTTGAAATTTGGTAAAAGCGCTGGGGCTGCCAAGGAAGGGGAGGGAAGAGGGCAGAGTGGGAGGAGACAGAGAGGCTGAGAGGTCACGGAGGTGAGAGGACCTGCTGGAGTCAGCAGGTGACCACTGTGTCTGTCCACCCACTGCCATCCCCAGAGAAGCGGAGGGATAGATGGGGTGCCTCCTTCGGGTCAAAGTCCTGCTGGACACCAGACACCCAACCTGTACTCTAGGCCTACAGGAAGGGGGTGTGGGCACAGCCCACCCTATGTCACTCGCAGGGGACAGAGGCTCTGGGGGAGGCCTCCAAGGTGGGCAGGGGAGGGGCTCCGAAGTTGACCTCCCAGTCCCAGGGGAGTAAGCGCCTAGGTGTGTGTGACCCCGGAGCTCATCCTTCCTTTATGGGAAAATGGCACAGGTAACCTGACATCTCTACAGATGCTGAGCACAGGTCAGCCTCACGAACAACACACAGAGCAAGGAGGGGATGCCTCAGGGAACATGGGGGCAAAGAGTCTGCTCTTCCCAGTCACACGCTGTTCTGCTTAGGGATTTAAGGAATGGTTTTAAGTGATTTCTCTTTCAGATGTGTACACAGTTCTTTTCCACACTCAGCTGTGTTGTGTGTTCAACTTAAACCCCAATTCAAAGTTTTTCACAAGATGTTCTTGGATTATCAAAACTAAAGAGACCCAGAAGGCAGAAATTCAAAACAAATTAGCCTCAAATTATGCAATTTCACGTCAGGGTTAAGCCTACAAATACATTCCAGGGTTGCTTGGAGTCAACCTAACACCTCCCTGATTTTCTAAGTGAGGTTCTGGGTATCTGTCTTCAAGTCATCTCGTTCTGAGGTTTGATGACTCACTTCCATCCTCATCCACAAAGAAACCCCTCTTTCCCTCTGGCCATTTAATCCTCCCCTTCCAGGCTATATCACTTTCCAGATCTTTCCATCACTCATCCTTCAGCAGGCCTTTAGCTGTCTCTATCGATAAAGGTGCCCTCATGGCCCCCAGCTCTCCACAATCCGCTCAGCCTCAGAAAGGAATACGCTTTTCACAGAACCACCTGCATTGACGCTTAGAGGTGCATTCATCTCCCAGAGCCTGCCCGTGACAGACCCTGCCAAAGGGGATCTGTGTTCTGAAGGGGATCTGTGTTCTGCCCAGGGTAGCATCTATTCTTACCCACTTAGTCTTCCTGAGAATACGCAGCCCTGGCCTTCCCCAACCCCAAACACAGACAGTAACAATGAGTTCCTTTGGGGCCATGCCACTTAAGAAGAGAAAGCCTTGGAGAGCATATTAATTCTTGTAACTGAGATACATATCATTGCCAGGCTCTTTGGGGGTATGTCAGCCAGACCTCAGTGCTGGGGTGAGGGTAGGAGTTCTCAGGCCAGTCGTTTGGAAGCAGGACAAAACCAGACTTTATCTGAGAGTCTGAGAATATCCCAGGGAGGAGGAGAACCCTGTCTTCATCCAAAGGAAGAGATTTTTGGGGTTTCTGTTGTTGTTTGTTTTCGTCTGTGCCTCACAGGGATCATAGTTCCCCAGTCAGGTGTCAAGCCTCTGCAGAGTCTAAACCACCAGACCCCCGGGGAAGTCCCTGCAGGAAGAGATTGTCAGCAGTGAAGAGTTCAGGTACCATATGAGCAGAGAGTGGAAGACTGCAGGAGGCTCCTGCTTGGGAGGCAGACCTTCAGAATTTTCTGCCACTTCCATGTAGTTTGGTGCTGGTGGGCATGTTTGGGGAATGTTCGACGTTTAGTGGTGAATAAAGTGTGGTTTTATCAAGGCACGCATTTATGTACTCAGATGTAAGTAAGATAAGAGTCCTGCCTTTGAAGCGTTTAAACTCTATCAGAGAGAAACACATTTCAGTGGCAAACCAAGGACCACTGTACAGCTCTAACCAAGGCGGCTGCATCATGTAAGCCTGCCGTGACATCACAGAGGAAACGGCATGCCTGTTCCAGGGCCTTGAGCAACTTCCAGGAGGAATTTTAAAAGTATGCTGACTCTGTTGCCAGAGGCAAGGTGAGAGGTGAGGTGTGGGAGGGGGTGTGTCACGAAGGGGTGGGTAACCAGCCGGCCTGGGAGAGGGGGCTGAGGGGATCTTCTGCAGCTAGGATGGACCCAGGTGGCAAGCAGGGACCATCTGGGGAGGGACACAAGCAGGGGATACGTTGGTCCCTCCCATTTTCATGATAACCATCTGTTCTGTGCATCAGTGTTCTTTCTTTTTAGGTCCCTTTTCCCCTGGGCTTTGTTTATTTTAGACTTTTTATAGTGAGAGCTTCAAGATTTGCTTTTGGTAATAAATTACACCTCATTTGCTCTTGTAGACAAACGCAATGCTTTGGAGAAGGCCTTAATGGGAAGAGATTCTCTTGATTCCTCCTTCTCCCAGTCTCCGCCTCCTCCTTGAGACCCCAGGACCTTCCGCCTAACAGGTCTTCTGAAGAGCAGTGGAGGAGCCCATCTGATCCAGAAAATTTTGTTCCAGGTTCTGGAAGCAGCAATACAAGGATTCGCCAAAAGGGCACGGAGCAAGTCGGTTAAGAATCTCAAGAGGGAGGTATCAGAATCCTGCTAATCATGACAGTATTTTGCTTTCAGTACTCCAAGTGCTTCACCCACATTAGCTAATCTCCTGTGGCAGGAGGTGTGATTACACCAGCCTGGAGTTTATTTTCAAAGCCATCAGGCCACAAAAATTCCGCTGGTCACAGTATTTACAGTGGCTCCTTTTCAGTGTCTGAGTCCCCACCCCTTCCTCTTAAAAAGCCTCAGAATTGGTGGAAATACATTTGTCTCCCCTCTCTTTAAAAACTAAACGTGAGGGTTGGGAGAAGAGGGTTTCTCATCCATGTACCACTTCCCATTTACAAGACATCTGGGCTGTCCTTGCCGATGCTTATCCCATCACCTTGGCAATCACTCCACAAGGTCAAGTGGAGCTTAGGGCAGATGAGAAACGGAACAGCAGAGAGCCTCAGAAGTTGTGCCCAAGAGCACATGGGAGAGCTGAGATTCGACTCTCGAGAACTCTCAGAGCAAATGACTAGCCACTTAGCCTCTACAGGGGTGGCTGCTTCTGTCTGAAACATGGAAGGAGCGGGCTCTGTGGAGAGCCTGTAGGTCCCTGACAGCGGGGAGCTGGACAGCACCCATCAGGGCACTCTCAGCAGAAGACCTGGCACATGGATAGACCTCACTGCTTATTCATTTACATGAGTGTTGTGTGCAAGCTAAATGGCTTCAGTTGTATCTGACTCTTTCAACTCCATGGGCTGTAGCCCCCCAGGCTTCTCTGTCCATGGGATTCTCCAGGCCACAATACTGCAGTGGGTTGCCGTGCCCTCCTCCAGGGAATCTTCCTGACTCAGGGATCAAACCTGTCTCTCTTATGGCTCCTTCACTGGCAGGTGGGTTCTTCACCTGGGAAGCCCGCATATGCCTTTACCTCATTAATGAGTCTGTAGGTGGAAGGAATCAGGCTACAGACCAAGGATTCTAACTCTTCAACATGCAAAAATATGAACCGGGACAACATGGTCCATAGATCATCGCCTTCATATCCCCTCTGGTCATGGGTTTCTTAGGACCCCAGTGCCCTCTTTATTCCCCTGACAAAGCTTCTGTTTTCCAGGAAATGGCTGGTATTCCCATTTTCCTATTCATTTTTTATTTAATACAGATTTGGCAGAGAGTAAGAGTAAGTGAAAGTTATGTGTTTTAGTGTCAAACACCGCTGATTTCCATTCCTGGCTGTCACTCATTACCTGTGTCATCTCAGGAAAATTGTTTAATGACTCAGAGCCTCCTCTTTCTCTGCAAAACAAGGACAGCACAGGACACCTCACAAGAGTGCTGTGTGGAGACTGGGGAGATGGGGTCCCCTGCTCATCACAGTCATTCGGGGACTCGGGCTAAGGCTGGCAGGTGGCCGAGTCAAAAGGGAAAGATAGTGCCCGTGGGTCTCTCATTGGAACTTTAACTGGATAACAGATCCACTTATGTGTGATGGGCTGGGGCCAGTCACATGGTATCACTCACCCACCACCAAGTGTCTGGGAAGAACCCTTCTCATGGGTGCCAGGAAAGCAGAGAGCCAGAAACAGAAGGCAATCAGTGCAGCGTGCAAAGCGGCAGGTACTCTGATGCGTGTGTTGTAAGGACTGCGTCCACGCCAGCTCTATTTCAGTTTGGCTCTTATATATAAAATGTTGTATATGTATTGTTTAGTATATTCAGGAGTGTTCATGGCTGAAAATTCATTGAGGTACTGTAATCTTCCTTTCAGAAGTACCCACAGTTTAAGTGAAGATTTGTGGGGATGTAATATTAAACCTCAAGGAACAAATCTCTCCAGGAAGTGGAAAGATTCAGAGAGTGTCCCGAGGAGGCAGGGTCTGGCCAGGTCTGGGTGTGCGAGTGGTACCTAAGGATGGGGCACAGAGCACCCCAGGTCTTTGCTTCCAGCCTGTGGATTGATCTGCTATTTGCTAGTCTATTTATTCACTGATTGTTTACTGAATGCTCTGATGTGCCGGGCACCAGGGCTCTGGCATTGAGGACCATAGAGCCTGCCTTCAGACATTGCACTTTAGAGAAGAAGACACAAGAATGGCAAGTAAGTGGTGGTAACTGTTATCTGTGAAGAAGCAGAGAAAGGGGTATCGGACATGCAGGGGTTCACAGGGTGGGAATGTGCGCGGCCACACTTTGTCTGGGGTGCAGAGGGCAGAGAAGAAATTGAGGGAGCAGGTCCTTGGAGACCTGGGTGAAGAGCACCCCTGACAGAGGGACTTTAGGACCAGGGGGGAGCACCGTGGTGGAAAGAACAGGAACTGGGGGTGAGGTATAGGAGCTTCGTTGGTTCTGCTACGGATTTGCACTGGTTTTGGGACCAGATGACTAAACAGCGTGATTGTGGGGATGGGCTAGGGGCTGGAGTGCCTGGATTTGAATGAGATCTGCCCCTTACAGATAGATGAGCCAGCAAGAATCAGTTAGCGCCTCCATGCTTCCATCATGCCACCTTTAAATATGGGGAAGAACTCATCCTTCATGCCCTCTTTGGGAGGATTAAATGAGTTAATTTACGTAGAGCACTGAAAACAGGGCGAGACCTCCTGTGGAGCCCAGTTGATAGTAGCAGAATTTCTATGAGAGCAAAGTTGCTTCTCCTCTATGGGGTCCATGCCCCTCCCCACCCTGCCCACTGTGACGTTGTCGAACACAGGGCTTGTCCTTTTTGTTCCTGAGTCCTGAGCCCATCTGGTCCTACAGTATGGCTTTAATTTATGTTAGGTAAACACATGGAAGGTCGAGGAAGCTGTGGGCAGAGAGAATGAATGACTTCCTTCCAGGCCTCCCAGCAAAGCATCTGTGCAGTGAGAACCCAAACCCAAGACCCAATTCCTCATCTGGAGCTTTCCACCAACTCAAGCTCATGGGGCCTGGCTGTGCTTGTGGGGCAGGGAAGCTGCATGTGGCGGGTCGTGGCAGCATCTCCTTGGGGATTGCCCTCCCCACGCAGGGACTTACCCAGAGAGGCTGCTGCCCACCTGCCCAGTGGGGATCGCTCCCTGCTGGTGGCTGAGCTAACAGTGCCACCTGCTGGCCTCGAGGCCCCAGCCATAGCCTGACTCCGGAGGTCTCGGGCTACCTCTGGTGGGCGTTCAGAAGACAGCAGTGCAAATGTGGCTTGGCTATCCCCAGGGCACGATGAACCGTGATGTCCCTGGGCTCTTTGCCATCTTTGATGTTTGCGTTATGCTGTGGGCCTGTTCTGGAACCAAGCCTAGAAAGCAAGGCTTCATACCAACTTAGGAGGCAGGAGATCAGAGGCACAGGATGGAACAAGATTTCAGGCACAGGGAACACAGCCTGCTCCCTGGTGACAGAAGTTCCCCTCAGAGTGGCACACACAGCCTTGGGAACGGTGGTGTGTTAAGAACTGTAGAGAATGATGGATGGGAACCGGGAAGCGAAAAGAGGAGGAGGGAAAGGAAGGGGTGCTTGTCTGACCCCTCCTCCAGGGCTAAAATCACTGACGGGACATTGGAGAAGAGCAGGCACAGTGTAGACGGCCTCTCCCCAGGGGGAGGTCCGCAGCAGTCACCCTTGTCTGAGCTGTTCAGGAGACACGCAGCCCCGAGTCTCCCCTCCTGGCCATCATGTCGTTGACCATCACTGATGGCTCTGGCTGGGGCTCGGCCTCGACTCCCGAGTCAGCCATATTAGAACCTCCAAGAGGCTTGAGAAGGCCGGCCCAGCTTGAAAAATACTTCCCTGAAAGGCTTATTTTGTTTTGGGGCAGATCTCATGCCAATCTGTCCTGCCAAGAAATGATTGCTGTTGAACTGTTGGTTTTCATTGCTGTCAAACATAATTTTACATGCAGAGCAAGAGGGGGCAGTCACTCTCCAGGGCCAGCCGGGAGAGAAGGCTTTGGACAGGCTGGGAGTTTCTTAGAAGCCTCTAGAGAATTTCTTTAAAAGGAACATCGGGAATGGCTGATGTTCGATGAGCAGAGAAGATGCACCCCTTACTGCAGAACTGAGCAGGTTTCGTCCATCTACAGTGCCCACAGTGAGATTCCACGGGTGTCTGGGGAGACGGGCAGACGGAGGGTGGAGTCCCAGGCACAACTTAGCTTTTGGCATATGCCTGCATTTCTTCTATTCCAATTGCAGACAATTTTGCAGGGTCCTGCTGGACACACAGAGGTGGGCAAGAATGCAGAAACAAGACTGAGGGCAGGAGGAGAAGGGGTGACAGGGGATGAATGGTTGGATGGCATCACCAACTCAATGGACATGTGTTTGAGCAAGCTCCGGGAGATGGTGAAGGACAGAGAAGTCTGGTGTGCTGCAGGCTGTGGGGTCGCAAAGAGTCAGACACAACTGAGTGACTCAACAACAACAAAGCTTACTGAAGGGACTCTGGGCAGTCAACATACCTGGAGGCATCAGAGGTGAAATTTGATGCTGCTGGCCTCGTTCTCTTGTCTGTTTTGTTTTTCATCTTAGTAAAAATTATTTGCATGCAAAACCAGTAGAAAATTGACAGGTCAGAATTTGTTCAGAAGAGCTGTCATGTCAGACCCTGTTTTAGAAAGAGCTGATGGCTGGAAGTCAAAGACACTGATTTTGTGAGTGTTCACTGCAGTCCTTCTCTCTCCCTGGGACTCAGTTTCCTAATCTGTACATTTGGGGACTGACCAGCTTTCAAAGACCTTTATAGCTCTTATGCTCTTTGGTTTTTTAAAAGGAAGCCATAGATCATTTGGTGGTTGATTACCCATCACATTAAGAGATAATTTATATCGGTTCTTACTTTACAAAGAAACGTTCATCTGCTCATGCATTTTCCCACCCATTTGTTCAGCAAGGAGTGAGTACCTACAGCATTTCAGCACTGCTGTGGGCCAGCACAGAGGACTAGCTGGGGAGAAAGCCAGGTCTTGGCCCTTCTGGAGCTTGCAGTCTTATGGGGGTCAGTCACACAACAAAAAAATCAAAACCTTTGCAGTGTCGCGTAGTAATCTATTGCGTGAGCTAATGCAACGACTGTCAGTTGGTAGTAAGTGCTAAGAAGAACAACACAGCAAGATGGGATTACGCAGTGAAGACAGCTATTTTTCAGCCTGCCTTCTCAGGAAAGTCCTGTCTGAGACGAGAAGGGGGCATTTGGCGAGAGAAACAATGGACAAGGGAATGAGCCCTACATATCCCAGCAGACACACGGGCCAGAGGCCTGATGTGAGCACAGGGCCCTTGGCAGAGGTGAGGAGGTTTTGGGGGAGATGAGGCTGATCCCCGGATCCCACCTCAAGATTCCATGCCAGGTGTGATGGGCTGCCGTTGGTACATTCTTCAGTGTTGTGAGCGCCTTGCGTGGCACTGGGGGCACTGAGAGGTAAAATACAGCCTGCGCGGGGAAGGGCCTCAAAGCTGGCCTCGTGCCCACAGGTGGTGGTAAAGGACAGTGGCAGGAGATGCGTGAGATGGAAGCAGCCACTCAAGACAGGAGCAGCTCTGGGACCTGGAGGCCAGGCTTCCTACGCCTTGCCCGGCAGAAGGCGCGGCTCCTGGACCACGAAGAGGCTCAAGGGGACATCCAGAGGGAGTCTGCAGGGGCTGAAGCAGGAGTGGGGGCTATGGCTTGGCTACTGCTGCAGTTCTCACAGCGGAGGTGGGGAGCGAGGCTGGCCGAGCACAGGGCCCGGGCACCCTCCACCCAGACTGCTCTGGAACGGCTGCTCCTCGACCCAGGAGATCACCAGGCCCAAATGGCCACACTCTGCTGCCCTCTCTTGCACACGAGCAGTGGGTGGTCCCCCTTGAGGCCTAGTCCTCGCCAAGAAAGGGGTGGTTCCTCGTTGACCCCCAGGCCCCACCTGCCCTGCGGGTGACGCCATCGCCCCTGGGCCCCTGCTAATGAAGGAGAGCGGCTCAGTTCGGCCATGAGCCATGTCTTCCAATGTGTAACTGACTGCTCGTTGCCCTCTGACCCAACCTTCCAGAAACTCAAGGGCCTCCCACCAGGGTCTGCCTGTCTGCGAACCATGACTGTCCCCAGGTGAGCCTGCGGCACCTCGGCCTGTGCTCCCTGTCTGTTCCCAGTGGGAGGCTCACAGACCCCAGTTTACTGGGCACAGACTGGAGCTCAGGCCATCTGTCCACTGAGAGCTGAGATGTGTCACGCTGCCTGGGGCCCAGGACCGGCCGCCTGAGCCGGGCCTGCCAGCACTACCGTCTGTGAGATGAAGTCTCTCCATTTCGGGACTGTGACATAGTTCCATCAGACCTGGATGGCCGGGGCGCACATTCCAGGCTGAGACCAGGGTGGCAGCAGAGAAACCTGAGCTGTGGGGAGACATTCTCAGGCTCAAAACTCACAAACCCGGGAGGGAAAGGCACTTGATCAGAAAACGACACCATTCGGGTTATTTTAATGCCCCGGATTTGTGCTGCCCTTTCCGTGGAGCCCCTTCTGTCGCGGGGCTCTGCTGCCAAGTGACCCTGGGGCAGGTGACGTTCACTTGTTTTTCACTGAAGAACAAGGTCATGTCTGGCTCCTGAGCTGTGGTTCTGTCTGCGGTTTTCGAGCACACGCCATCCGCTCGGACGGAGGCACACACCGGGCTCTGAGGCCTTGTGGCTGCCGGCCTTTGTGGCTGCCGGCCTGATGTGAGCAGGCGAACGCTTTTTCCCTCCCCTAGGACAACTCCCCTAAACATCTCCCCGTCTCAGGCCCTGTGGTGCTGAACACCATCTGGGCAAGTCCTCGGACCACTTGAACTTGCAACCAAGGGGAAGGGATGGTGGTCCCCTACTTGGGGAGCCCACCCCAATCTTCCTCATAGAATATCAAATGTGGAGTCAAGGATAAGAAATATCACTTATTTAAAGTTTACATGTAATCTTAAGTTGATGTCTCCATTGACTGATCAAAGAGACAATTAGACTAGGGACAGTCAGTCCACAAAGACTGGTAAGCTGATACAGGAGAAAAATTTAGGGACTAAAGAGAAAGCAATTTTTGAGTTGCATAAGAAAGAAAAAATGCCAGAGATATGAAGTCTTTTAAAACCTTTTTTTCCCGTTATTATTTACTTGGTTTTGTTTTTAAGGAAAGGGCTTCAGAAATAAACACAGGGAAGGAATTGGGTAAGGTAAACAGCTGGTTCAGGCTGCCTGCTATGAGCAAGACTAGATGAGGAAAATTCCTGTCACTTGGGAAACCGCTGTAGAAACCCTAATCTTATAAGCTCTCAGGTCTGTCCACCCGAGCAGTGGGCATCCCTCCAGAGTGCAGCTCTGGCCTCCTCCTCTCCAGACTGCTGCAGGGAAGTGCACAGCCCCGCACTTCAGGCCTCCAGGCCTCGGACACTACTGCTGTCTCCATACACACATACTTACTGCCCCCTTATCTCCCCAGACAAGCTCTCGCCTGGCCAGCAAATGCCACGTGCCACTCACAAGCCCACATCTGCACAAGGCACTGCGCGAGGGGATGACTTATGTCTGCAACATCAGGACAATAGCTTCTTCCAACTCGTCCAAACAGAACGCTGGAAAGGAAACACTCAGGTCCTCACCCTTATGCAGGATGTAGGAAGTGTGGGGAACAGATCTGGTATTAATTACCCAGGGTTCTACCCTGAGTAAGCGGTTAATCCCGAGGAGGTTTACACTGCAGGCTGCCCAACCCGCCCCGGGGTGGATACACACCGGATTGGCTCTGGAGACTGTCCCACAGCATATGTCGTGCACATGTGCACTGGCCCAGGGGCAGACTTGGTTCCACAGCAGACGGGGGGCCCCCCTTCCATGGGCCTGCTCTGAGATAGCACGTGACCCAAGGACTAGGTTGTCTAGGGTTTCCCCCTTTCCCTGAAATGCGTCATTGTTTAATCCTCAGACTGAACTTCCTCCTTCACCTGCTGCTGCCTTCTTTCAAGTCATGGCCTAGAGGCTCCTACTGGGGCCCAGAAACAGCAGGCAAGTTTATCCCCCAGGGCCGACACGCTGACCTGCAGCTACTCCGGACGTCTTAGATTCCTGAGTTTTCATTCTGATGGCAGCTGCCCAGTTTTGATTTGTGCTTGGGCTCACAGTTACAGCAGTGAATGTGGCGGGGAAGACAGCAAACACCTGTGAGGGTGATGCGGCATTTCCGTAGCCCTCCTTTTCTTGTGGTTATTATTCCATCTTTGAAGGGTCTTCCTTGCAGCATCTTAGACATGACTTAAACTATCAGAGAAGGTATGAAATAAAAAAATTTAGGTCTGGACCAACGGATTTCCAGAAAGCAAATGGAAGAGAAAGCTGTGTTTGTCCTCACCATAATTGCACTCCTTACAAATTTGTGTCTGGGACAGGAAGCAGTTGAGGCTATTTCTTGCAGGCAGATTTTTGTTTTGTCTTCCAATCCCAGTAAGTTAAAGAGCAGGTGAAGGTGGAGGAGTTGGAAAGGAGACAGGGTATGCTGGGTGTTTCTGTGGCTGGCTAATTTTAAAAACCATTTTCAAATCAGGACCAATTTTCTTGAAGAAGCATATCGCTTTAGAACCTTCTGATGGCCTACACACTTAAACCACAAACAGTACTGTTATAAAACTGTGTGGGTTTTGGCACAGGAAATAGGAAAATGAACTTCTTTCATGTGATATTTGCTTTAGAATAAAGATGTAAGGTCCTAAAAGTGAAAATTTGCTTCCCCCTCATTCCTATTTTGTCCCCAGTAAATTCTTCTTTCATTCAACTTATTCACATATTCTGCCTTCTAAAAGGTGATGAGTACAACGTCCTTAATTGAATGAGCATCAGTGACTATTGTGCACCAGGCAGAAAGGAGGGTTGAGGAGGCACCAGCGTGTAACGAGAGCAGAAAAGGAATGACCTTCCTTGACCTCAAAGAACTGTAACCTGTTGCTGAAGACCCCACATCGATGCACATTGATCTGAGAGGCAGTGTAGGTAACTCTGAGTTACCCAATCAGATAAAGCTTCAAGGAGTAGGTGGCATGTAAATCAGCTCTCACGATGGAAGATGCCCACCTGTGCAGAGCTGGGGTAAGGAAGGGAACACACCTAGGCAAAGAGCATGTGACAGAGGACAGAAGCAGGCTAGAGCAGAGCACAGGCCCTTAGGCTTCTGAGAGACCGACTCCACAACACATTCTGTCCCCGAGTAAAAGCCCTACGACCTACCCTGTCCACACAATTCTCCCAGAGACACACTGAGCCCTGATGAAAGGGACCCTCACTGTTCTCGAAAGAACCTGGCTTGCCACCCCTGGGTTGACTTGGGACTCCATGTCTTCGTAAAGGACAAAATCTCCAAAGAAAGGATTGCTTTTTTTCTTAATGTCTGTCCTCCCTAATGGCAAGATTTGAGATGAAACGCAGACATTTTGCTAAATCAAGGCTCATCTTTTTGATAGCAACGAGTGGCAGAATGGCTCTTTATCAAAGGGCACAGGCAAAAGGTCTGATGCCCTGGGCTGATGGATCACCATGCAGTGCTACCAGGCACAGAAAAATCACAGCTTTTGTGTTCATGTGAGTGCCTTTATCTGCAGTCTCAGATTTTTGTGTTTGTCTATCTTGGTCTTCACCCTCATGGATTAATCCAAGTATCTGGCCTGCTTGTATTGCCACTCTCTCTTGCTCATAATATAGGGCCCCAGTAACATGGGACACACAGGGAAGAGAGGAAAAGTCAAAAGTATGCACGTGGCCATATAAAAAATAAACAACAGGGAGGACTGTAGCCCACCAGGCTCTTCTGTCCATGGAATTGTTCAGGTAAAAACACTAGGCTGGCTTGCCATTTCCTCCTCCAGGGTATCTTCCCAACTCAGGGATCAAACCTGGTCTCCTGAATTGTACAGATTGCTCACCATCTGAGCCACCAGAGAAGCCCTTACTGTATAGCACAGGGAACTGTATTATCTTGTAATAAACTATAATGAAAAGAGTCAAAACCTTTAAAATGGATGTATTCATATAACCAGATCATTTTGCTGTACAGCTGAAACTAGTAATATTGTTAACCAACTATACTTCAATTTTAAAAATGTCAAAGTGTGGACTGCTTATTAAAAGCTGCAGATTTACCTTCTTAATCCTTATAACACTTCAATGTTAAAATTAGTCTGCATCTCCTAAACACTGACCGGTGACAGAGAGTCCTGTTTGGCATTAGAATAAGTAGACAAGGTCACTTACGCTTTTCTAAGTTTGAGCCTTGATTCTATTGTTTTCTTTCATTTTCCTCCTCCCAACCCTCTACATCCTGGAAAGGGTGTGCTAGTGACTCATACAGAAGCGCTTCTAGGTAAGGTTTGAAGGCTCAAGATGTGCGGAGAAATCAGATTTTGTCGTGTTGGTGAAGACACCAGAGCCAGGAGTAGTTCTCTGTATCCTGTCACGTTTGTTTTCGTTTCCAAAAAAGCCGAGTTCAAAAGTACTTTCAGACCAGAGACAGGTGAGAAGCGAGAGGGACGTGGCAGGAGGGCTCAGCGAGACTGAGACAAGTGCAGAGTGTCTGTCCAGGTGACTCGGTGCCCACACCTCCTCCACCGCATTGAGCTTGCCCTACCTCCAACCCTGTTGCCGGTCACAGCAAGAAAAAGGTGTGACGATCCACATTTGCTTCTGGCTGGACACATTCTTTTGGGTTTGTTTTTCTGCCCCCACCTTTAAACCAGACGCTGCTGCCTTTGCTAAGTATCAGGCAAGTCTGAGGGTCTAGACATAATGTTCGGGGTGCCTCCCCTCACTGGCTGTCTCCTGAGAGATACTGTTTTCTGTGAAGCACACCCTCGCCCTTTACACCACAGAGGGAGGCAGGTTTGCTGTCTGGAATTCACCCTGCAGTGGTTTCGTTCTCTGGTCCACAAAGGCAGTGTCAGCGGGCACTGCCCTGTGATTTCTGGCTCTCTTGGCAGAAACAGAGGTGCTAAGTTATGGCAGAGCCTGCCCAGCAGGGCTCCCATGCCCACAGCGCCGTGGTTTCCCTTCCTCCCAGGTTCCCATTGTCATCTGTATCTAGCAGGGCTGGCTCACCTTCCTCCCTCATCCTAAGGAAACAGACCCTGCTCCGGAGCACGGGAAGACGAGAAGCAGCAGGTTCCGAGGGAGCTCCCCAAGTCTGGCATCTCCGCTGCTCCCCTGCCATAGGGGGAGCGGGGAAGCCACACCGCCGACACGGCACAGCAGGGCCGT